>JAQPZY010001326.1:810000-1410000 GCA_029931535.1 Margaritifera margaritifera
ACTAACCAACGAAAACGGTAGAGTGACCACGCTGGTTTTTGTCCGTAAAAATGTTTGAGTATCTTACTCATACTTACAAAAGAAAAAAAAAAGATCAAGACAAAGATACACCTACGTATTCTTTTCGTATATTCTTGTGAAATCAGAATCACAATGAAATTTTATAAAACATCACAAAAGTCCACATTTTTTTACTGTCTTTCTGTTTTGAATTTTTTTACTGGAATGAGTTCTTCTTATGATTCTACTTGTGATTGTTCCTTCTCCTTCTTTTCTCTTTTAGTGGGACACTCTGAGGACAAATGTCCTTTCTCCTGATATTGATTACAGGTATCTTTTCTGTGTCTCTCTTTTCTCCTGTCTTTCCTTTTCTTTGACGATGTGGACATTCTGGAGCCCTGTATCCTTTTTTAGACAGATATAGCAGGCATCTTGACTTTTATCTCGAGAGGAGTAATCAGAAGTCTTGTTGGACGTATGCTTTCGAATGACTTTCTGTATATCTCTGACCAGAAGGACGAGCTGTTGTAACTCTTCTAACTTCACATACTGAACATTGAATGTTTGTATTCTCTTAGGTTGAGAGGTGCTCTTTGGATAGGGAGAAAGATGTAACCTAGCCAAATTACATTTTAATCATTTACTGCCATGACACGATCACACATTTCCAAGGAGAAACCAGAAGTCAAGCGACGACGACCTTCTGTGTCACCCAACACTTTCGAAGAAGTGTTGTTAGAAGTTCACGCTAGCAATTTTGAAGACATGACTGACCCATATCCAAAACTATCAACGTACAAGACCAAGAGAGTCGAGATCAGCAAATAAAGAAAGTCGTTTGATAGTTTCTGAAGATTTTTTCACATTCCAGCTACCCAAAATGTGGCTTCCAGAAACTTTAGAAGTACGACTTACACTTACACCGTTAAATTTAAGCCGTTTAAGTCCCAATGGTTGTCATGTCTTTGCATATACTGTTTGTAAAGGACCAGGTTCGCTTTTGACTATAATCGGTCCTATGTCAGATTGTAATGATATTTTTCCAAATGTATCCACTACATGGGTACTTCATAGAACAGTTTTGTTTTTGACATGGATGTTAATCTTTACTGCAAAATGATGATAACATCACATACACCGGAAAACATTAAATGACGTGCATCAACGTTCAAAATATGTGAGTGACGTGTTCTGTTTGTGTACTACAGTGTATACATAGACGCGCAAGAAGAAGTTAATGCCCTCCTTTCTGGTTATATTTATAAAAAAAATTATATGTTTCTTATTACTAATATTATTCCAAAAATGTATTCAATATGGCGAACATTTTCTTACTCATTATAAAGCCTTCTGCATCAGGGTCGACGGTTCGCAGTTGTATCGTTGGGATTTTGTTTTGTGGGTGAGTTTAATCAATTTATACCAACGATTTATTGGAGTGACTTAGTGTATTTAGTTTCACTATTATTAAGTTAGTTAAGGAGATATAAGTTACTTTAAAAGAAAAATGTTTCTTCACCTTCATAGAAAACTAGTCAATTCAAATAGTTTTATTCTTCTTCATTATAATTGTCATTGTAAGTTGTCTGTATTACTGGAAATTATGGGTACATATTAGTGTATGTGTATATGCGTAAGCGTGTGTGTGTGTGTGTGTGTGTGTGAGAGAGAGAGAGAGAGAGAGAGAGAGAGAGAGAGAGAGAGAGGTGGCGATAAAAGGTTATTTAGCATATTTTTCTATCAATTCCCTTGTCGCTTTTGGAGTTACTGTCCCTCACTGCGGCTTTACGTGTAGGGCATTCGAACTTCTCGATAAATCCTACGGATCATACCTCGAATGTATGCCGATAACTGCCATTCACTGCCATTTGGACCACCTCTGTTATTTACTAAACAAGGATTGACCGAGAAGTTGCGAATGCATCAAACTGTTTTATTAATTCGCAGCTTCTCTGTCAATCATATGATCATTTCCTTCGTAAAAATAGCTAGGTGGTTCGAATAGATTGCGGTTTCTATTTTTGCGACGATATTTCAGGAGAACAAAAGGTACTATTTTTCTACAAATCACTACGCTGACAAACATCCGAGGCACATTTTTTTCTCGCAGATATAGCCGAGATGGTCCGAATGAGGGTAGGGTAGGGTGTTTGGAATGGGTATATATTTCATGGAAGTAAATTATAGGAAGGAAGCCTGATTGCGTTACTTATCAATGCAATTGCACACACACACACACACACACACACACACACACACACACAAACACCCACGTAAATTTGCTATTTCATGAAAATAACATTAATGCACCAATATAATTGTGCTTCTTCTCACCTTCGCTGCATTTCTAAAGCGTGTACATGACTAACTTCTATTTGTTATTTGTGCTGTCCTTGGATGTTCGACCAAATGGGAAACAAGCAAGACGACATTAAGCAAGTGTGTTCGCAGTATTATTTTTCGAATGGCATGCATTCACAGTTATTTCCAAATATGCAGTTGTGGTACAAATCCACAGTGTATTGATGTAGGTAAGCAGGTATGCACATGACGAAGAAAACAAATATCCTTTTCATTATAGCTCCCCCTTTTAATTTCCTTCATTTGAATAAACGTTTAACAATCATCTTTTAATGCGGAAAACTGGAGGTACAACTATGAAAAGAAAGTAAACTTTCGTGGTGTATTACATTTGTAATATATCTTGTGTTTCAACAAAAAGTATTTGAGGACGACATAAACAATCATCTTTGTGACTAGACAAACAGCCGGTTGGTTAGATTTGTCAGTCAAACACAACAATAAGTAGATATAAATAGGACGAACGGGTTGGCAGACGAAGAGATGAAAAGCGAAACGGGCGGATCAGCAAAGAGCGAATAGATATGCCCGACAAATGCATGTTTTAAGAAGTCGATTTATGAACACATTATATTAGAAACACATTTCCAATGCTCTATCGATATAATATTTACAACTTTACCATATGTTAGTGTTTTAGTCGTCTCTTTTATTTAAATGTCCATTCTTTCTCCCCTTCGCTCTCCCTTTCTCTATCATCCTCCTCCCCTCCCCTCCCAAGGTCATTGCTAGTTTAAAACTGGGCTAGTTTTGCAGTATCTATGCTTTTTGTGTTAAAAGCGATCAATACAAGCATAAATACGTTATCGTAATACGCGTTATCATTTTTAATTATTCAGTCCAATTAATCATAATATCAAAATGCAATGGCGATATGAAAATATATTTGGTGACAATGCACACAGAAGTATGAGCACACAAGTAGCATTCATGTATACTGGATTAGGATTTTTCTCTCTTTCTCACATATATTAAACGGTGAATTTTTACTAACATAATAAACCTTATATCTGTTACACAGTTAAACTTACACTTGACTGCCAAATCATGTCTAACAATAAACATAACAGATTCTGTACAAATACACATTATATAATGGTGGTGTTGCAGATAGAAAAGACTGCAAACGTGTAAAATCTGTCAATTAAGTGTATGAAAGGACTCTCGAGAGACCCACTTAGCTTTATTATCAAATATTGTAAACTCGTGGATCTGTATCAATAGACTGTATGTTCAACGTCTCGCTCTTTTCAAATATTTGGTTTTTACTGCACTTCAAATTACGTGTCCAAATGATCAATGCAACTTAATTGTTCCCTTGATAAAATAAGTTGAAAGGTAATTTGATGCTTTTTGAAAGGATATTTGTACAGATGTAGTAATTGATCCTGTTTGATAATTTCTCAAGTAAGTTTTAATTATTTTCATATGCAAAGGCAAATAAATTTTTGAAAAAGCCCTGGCCTTCTCGGAGGTGGGAACAAATGATTGATTATTTTATGTGAAGGAAAATGTCCTCATTGAATACTTATATATTGTAAACATTTTCAAAGTACAATAAAGCGCACTGTCCTCGTTTTCTTTGATCCAAACTTACAATTTATATCGACTCTTTGAAAGGTGAATATATATATATATATATATATATATATATATATATATATATATATATATATATTCGCATTGTCATTTATGCTTTACGAATGTTTCAGCAGTTTGTAGTATAGATGAGTTTGTTCTTTCT
Source organism: Margaritifera margaritifera (assembly GCA_029931535.1). NCBI lineage: Eukaryota > Metazoa > Mollusca > Bivalvia > Unionida > Margaritiferidae > Margaritifera > Margaritifera margaritifera. The sequence continues at coordinate 814,106 of JAQPZY010001326.1, forward strand.
TTCTTTTACTTGCAGTTAAATGTGTTTGCTGACTTAATTTTGAACGTGGAAAACTGGATAGATACCTTTTTTCACAGTTACACAGATTAGTCAATGACTTCAATATATATAGCTGTCAGCTGCAAGCCGAACGTACAGATCGGAGGAAAGGTTGAGTTTGAATAAGTTCGATTAAACGGCATCATATTGATTATTGTATGGTAGACACGTTTATAAATTTTTGTAAATGTTGCAGCCTTATTATTTTCAGTATCTGTAAGTTTTCCTCTGAAATAAGAAAATGGAGTCGTGTTTACAGTTTTTATACTCACTCAAAGATTTACTTTCATATATCTCTTAAGTTTGATATAAATTTCGTCAATGTTTGCCGGGATACCGTATGAATGAAAATAGCGTAAAGCACGTATTTTATTAATATTTCTTAACCTATTATCATTAAATAGTCATATTTGTCCCCAATTGTGGTTTAGAAATTTAGAAATATATGTTGCTTATGTGATCTTCTGTAGAGGAATTAAGAACAATAATCTGTAATGTTAATATGGAGCGCATTTACGGCCCAGCTTAATTCTTTTACATTATGTCATGATTATCCTTCAGTACAATTAACAAAATATCGCCGTGGACGATACATGCACTCAGTGTTAAATATTGCACAAAAGGACATATTTCTGGCTAAAATGCGTTTTCCAGCGTTCCACTAACATTTTGTAACGTGACGTCAGGACGTCAGCGAGTGCATATGATGTGATAGGGGTACCAAGTTGAAGACTTATCGGTATTGAAATATTTTATGATAGAGATAAGACTATGCATGAAAATGTATTTTTTTTTATATCAGATTTTACTGCCATTTAGAAGGTAAAGTGAACCTAGACCTTTGACATAATTAATATGTTGGTAAACGAAAGCACACACATGACACGACATCCAAAATTCAAAGGTATCTTCTCGTCTGGTGGAATCAGTTCTTTTAAAAGTAGTTGGTTATCGAATAAGTCTTGAACAGTATCATTTACTTTTTTCCATGGAATTTAGTGTAACACTGAGGACAGAAGTCGCGGCATGGTAAGTCTTATGTCTTCGCAGTTTAAAAATATCTGACTATTTGAACATTTTCAAAGTAATCAGTCTCCTATAACATTCAGATACCAATGAATGAAAGCTTTAGCCGTTTCGGTTGCAATTATTTTTGCGTTTCACTTAAATCTGTGCAAAGTAGTAGTAAATGCGTTCTCACAGCTCAGGAGGTACAGTCTGAATGTACTCCTCTGTCCATTTACAAAAACGTCATCTGACGATTTCGATTTGAACATTTTCAAACTGATCAGCATTTTTTAAAGTATTCAGATACCAATGGTTAAAACTTCTATGTCGTAGAGGATGCAATTGTACATTTTGTAAACAGTACATTTTCAAAGCTCAAAAACGTAAAACATTTATTACCCACAAGGTCTAGTGTAGGTATATACTACTATAAATAGGTCTTCTTAATATAAAATGTAATTTGTAAAAATAAAACTTTTGCGTATCGCTTGCAATAAAATGTTTATTACTGGTACAAATCTATTAATTCTAAACCATAAACAAGATATATTGGTAACTCTGTAGTGGTCAAAGCTTAGAGAGGTTGTAGGTTGAGAAACAATATAAAACAGAATAGATACTCGAAAAGTCTAGTCCACGGATATTGATATGCGAAAATATTCATTTCAGCAAGTAGGTAATATATGTGAATTCTAGACCACTAGTTAATTTAAAATATCAGAATTTAACATTAATGTTATAATGTTTGGTTTGGTGTCTCTATGACCACTAACGTGAAATGAAATGTTAAAAATATTAATATATTTAACATTATAGCTTTCTATGCTCTCTATCGCGAAATTTAATGTTAAAACTACACTTTCGAACCAATACACAAAAACCCATTTATCTATTAGACAGCACTCACACTGTACCGTCAACACTCCGTTTGGAGAGGCCATCACCCAGTTGTCTACTATCCATCACAGTGTGATCTACTATTTTGATCCTTGGATTGTCTCTTCACAAGTCTTCAACTATAAATAGAAGTAGAATTAACCACCATGCCGTTGAACACAGCAGCTACCTCTCCTTCTCAGAGTTCCTCTCTTCAAGAACTACAAAAGCAGCAACAAAAACAACCACTGTGGGTGTGGTGTAGAGAACGTTTTCCTAACAATCAGATCGTCTTTTTCTGCCAAATCAGTGTGGTGTATTGTGTCATTGGAGCAGCCATTGGAAATTTGAGCTTGCAACAATAAGATAAACAACTGTGTGTTATTTTACTCAGCAGTTGTATTGGTTATCTTCTTTCCAGTCCTTCGTTGAAATATACCGACAACGAAGGTTGTTTCGCCAACGCCAGTCAAAACAACAACACTTCCAGTTACAGTAGCAACCCTTTTATAGAATCCTTTTTGGAAAATCAATCTCCCTTGACATCGAGTAACTCTTCAGAGACCAGAACTATCGAATTATGAGCAATCAATTTTATTTAACATTACCCAGTGACAATTCTATAGGTGTGTTTCCCAACAACACGTTGTGTTGTTTCACAGCCAAATTACCTCAAGCCATACAATTGGATCACGAAGCTCATTGGGAAGTAGCTTTCGTAGAATTCTTTATCCCGCTTAAGTCAAGAATGTGGTTAAAGATTAAACCACTTTTCTCGTTGAAATATTCTAGAACAAGTTCAAAAACACTTCGATAAAAATGATAATCTCATTTACGAATCCAAAACACCATCAATAGCGAATTCCCGAATAAATATAAATTCCATGAGAATTCCTGCAGGATTTTATTTTAGTGCTCAGTTTGGCAAAGCACTGGAGAAAACTTGCCGAAGTGTACTAATCGAGTACCATAAAATTGCTCACCGTCTTAAAATGTATTTTTTCGACGGCAAAACCCTGTCTATCAGATTTTCTTCCAGTTTGTTTGCTATTATGAGTGGAAACACGAACATAGCACCGCATTCAAAAGACACTCACAACAACGATCTTTTCTACAAGTATTTATGCTTCCCTATCGAACTGAACGAAGGACCAAATTTGATGTTTCTCTATTCTGATGTCGTCCAGTATAACATCGTAGGAAACACAACTGCTCCGTTGCTGAGAGTCATTCTTGTCAAACTGGATTATACCATATCTGCTTACGATGAAGAAGATTTTGGACAAAAATATATATTCTCGAAAGGAAAAGTCACGGTGAAACAACATTCTCGAAACGATTCTCTCCCGAATTTTAAAAACAGATATAGCTCCACAACGAGGACATGGTTTAGGAGATATGATAAAATCAGCTTTTATTACGATAGTACCAAGTTTGAAACAAATGGTCACTCGAGGATTACATGCTTTAAAAGATGCAGCTTTGACGCAAGGAAAAGAATTTCTCCAAAACGTACTCACTGGCCAACAAAGTCCTAAAGAAGCCTTGATGAAAACAGGAAAAAATGTGTTGATTCAAAAAGGAAAATACCTCCTAGGGCGCCAAGACACCCCTATAAATTCGCTTCACGCTTCTGGCGACGGCATTACTTCCTCCTCTACGCAACAGCAAGGACAAGACAGAAAGAGACATCGAAAACTTTTCAGATGCGTTCAGAAAAAGAATAAGAAAAGAAGAACAATTGGCAGAGAATTAGACGTTTTTTTTTTATTACTAACTGAAAAAACGAAACAATGATGCACCGAGTTTCTTGTGAATGTTTCAAGTCAGAACTCGATATGTTTGCCATGCCACCGACGATGATGACGTTGCAAGAATCCCAATGGGTAGAATTTCGTCCTGTATCTTCTTTGACTACCTCAGCAATCTAATGCATTCGTTGTTCATCGAAGTGGATTGGTATTTGAATAACAAACTAATGAGCAGCAGCATGGACACTTACCCTTACCGAGCGTACATGAAAAATCTCTTGACGTGCAGAAAAGAAGCCAAAAACACACATCTCCATGCTTCGGTGGTATGGAAACCTTTCACACTGGATGTCTTCAACGACACAGAGTAGACAGAAGCTGACAAGCCTCATCATGTTGAATTTAACGACTGTCGAGAGAAAAGCAAACAAGGACGCAGCTTAGAATTCATGGATCGTTTGTATTTGGACATGCGGTTGCAAGACAAGTATTTGTTGAATAGGGTCAATGTACGCCTGAGACTGAACTGAAGTAGTACCGTGTTCCATTTAATGACTAATGCTAATGAGTACAAAACAATCAGCGAAGCAGGCAGATTGTACGTGCGCCGTGTGGAAGTCTTACCTAAACTGGGAAACGACATCATTCAAACTTTGAGCAGAACGACAGCCAAGTATCCTCTACGACGAGTGGAAGTAAAAACCTTCACCATTGCCTCTGGACTCCGATCCAAGATCGAAGATCATGTTTTCCAAAGACAGCTACTTAAACGTTTGCTCATTTCCATCATCAGCAATGCAGCCCTCAACGAAGCCATCGACCAAAATCCTTTTAAGTTCCAACACTTCAATGTGTCCAAGATAGAAGTCACCCGAGATGTCCAGATTTAGTGTACCAGACAATTTGAACCTAACTTTGCCCAGAAAAATTAATTGAGATTTTACTTGACACTGTTTGAAGTCACGGGACAGTTAGATACCAATAGCAGCCACGGCATTTCGTGCAACAATTATGCGGATGATATGCGTTGTGGGACTTTGATTTCACTTCACATCAAGCAGTGACGAAGGACATTTCCACCCTATAACATCGGGCCAACTTCGTGTGGAACTTCAGTTTGCAATAGCGCTGGCAAACAGAATGAACGTCATCTTCTATGCAGAATTTGACAATACTCTGGAAATCAACAGTTTGAGAGAAGTGATCCTAGACTATTAGAAGTTGGGACACGAAGAATCTACGAAGATGGGCGATGAGAATGCTTTTTGTCCAGAAGAAGAAGACATAAATACGGTCATGATGTCAAGATAGCCAGAACAAGAAGAACATTTAATCTCCTGATTTGCTCGTGACGTGGCTGAAAAACTTACAGGCAGACAATATTTTTATGGATGTCAAATCAATCATACTAGTCTGAAACTACACGACACATATTTGACGATGAGTTCAGAAGAAACGTCGGAAGAGTGTCTGGAAGGGGCATCGAGGCTCATCTAAGAAGAGAAGATTTTGCGAAAGTGGTATAAAGACTTGCGTGACCATTTCTTACCAAATGTCAGCAGACATTCGTTAAAATGATCGTCTAGTGCTTCAGTTCCTAGTTTTTCAAAATGCAGCGCGGCCACGTTAAGAAATGCTCAATGGGGTTTGTAATGCGGTTCGAAGGTTTTCCTTGGGGTATTTTTCTCAGCTGAATCTCGTAAAGCAGCTGCAACAGTATCAAGGGCGTATTGCATATCTGAAATGTCCTGTATATGTAGTTTTATTGATTCTAATTGTTCACTGATTTCACTTTTGTACATCTCCAACTGGTCAGCAGAAGTTATTCTCCAGATGATTGTAACTAGATAGTGCGTAAAAGTCGATTATTGGAAATTGTCCAAAACTATCAACTGTGCTCTTACAGGTAAGTGATCAGAGAGATTTAGATGATGATCATATTCAACGATGGCACTACCACTTTTGAAAAGGACACAACAATGTAATCGATCAAAGATGAGTTCTGGCATTCTAGATGTAGGTTTAGCACTTGTAAAGATTAGATGTCTCGTTTTCGAAAGGAATGCAACAAAATAACATTTATCATTTTTACTTTTTGGAACAACTTATTTCGGCAGCTCTGCATTGAAGTCAACACAAATAATTACAAGATCTTTCTGGCTGTACTCATCGAAAAGGCATTCGACTGTTTCCATTACTTTCTTATAATCCTTCAAAGAGCCATTCGTTAAAGGAAACCACACACATAACATGAATAATTTGCAAGCGCGCATATTAATTTCCATGATATGTTTTGTGATTATCTTTTTATGTATGTATGTATGTATGCATGTATGTATGTATGTATGGTAAAAAAAATACCACCCTCTTAGGTTCCTTGTTTATTTGCAATGAGATGTGTGTTTTGCTTGTTAATAAGTGTGTGTTAGTCACCCTCACTTACCACAGCGCTTGTTTGTATCTATGTGTGTTCTTGGTCAGTAAGGATATGTGATTGCTTGTTAATAAGTGAGTGATGGTCACTATCATCTACCCCTTACATTGCTCCGTTTGCTTTTGTAGGTGTGGTGTTGGTCATTAAAGATAAGTGCCTTTCAGTAAAGGTGTGGTGTTGTTATTCATTCAAGGTGTATGAGTAAGTCAATAATGTGTGTTGAACGGTTAAAATTGGTCTAAATCATCTTATCCTCCTTACTCCCTATGCACGTGTAGTAGTAGATGTTGGTCAGTCTAGATCAGTGTCCAGCCATGGGTCCCATGTGATATTCCCTTACTGCCGGTAGCGCCCTCTAATGTTAAATTCCACATACCGCCGTAATGATATCTAGTGTTAACTTCCCGTTACCGTCATAGTACCATACGTACTGTTAAATTCCCATTACCACCATAGTGCTTATTCCATGATGTTAAATTCCAGTTACTATCCTAGTGCCATTTTTACCGCCAAAAGTGCTGGTCACTGATACCATTAATGTCTACATAGATACTAGTCCCTTTTTTATGTGTAGTGAAATATTCAATTAATTTGCTTTAGTGTTGACCAAGAAGACCTTGTTTAGGTCAAAATGTGGGGAAACATTTATTTTTCTTCTTTTTTCCTAACGTTGTTTTTAAACTTCTGTTTCAGTATATATTTATGTATGCTGTTGGTTTGCAACCCCATTAGTTTATTTACAACCTTTTGGGAATCCGGGCGCCTAAAATGTCTAGATTTTATATATATATATATATATATATATATATATATATATATATATATATATATATATATATATATATATATATATATATATATATCATATTTATTAAATATTTGCATGAGCCCATGCATTCCCAACTAAACAATGCACACTGAATGGTCATGTACAAATGCACCTCAGACCTTTTAAATAGAATATATAGATTGAGGGTTCAATGAACAACAGGGTATTTAATACGAAGGTATATATATGGATATCTAGATAGGGAGAGAGATGGATACATAATTTATAAAACACATCTTTTGTTATCATTCATTCGGAAAAGCGCAAATTGGAATTATTAAAAATGGCTTAAGAATATTATAAAGACATTTTTTTCTCGATTTCAGTTTATTGTACTGTTGTACTAAGATATGTCATTCTAAGGTTTAGAATAGGGTCTCATCAGAATGTGTATTTAAATACAGTATATATGTGTAAGCGGTAAATCATTGATTATATGGTATATTTTGTTCGAAATTTCATGAAATCGTTAACAGGAGAAACAGTTTTTATTTGTATTTTCTTAAACGCTTCAACTATGGTCTCTATTTAAAAAAAACTACTTATCACTTGTCTCGAGTTATATTGGTAATTATGTAATGGGTGGAGGTTTGTTACTGAGATATTCTGTTACAGGTAATACTCAAATATTAGCCATTAAGATGTGGCTCATCATCTTGATGGGTACTTAATTATGCTGCACGTATGAATTACATTATATTTTACATTTCTTCCTAGTTGTGTTTAGACACGATCTGTGGAATGTTGTGTTTGTAAGCAATCAACATCAGACCTGTTGCTTTGGTGCTCTCAGTAATCGACACCTTTTAAGTTTACCCGAACTTCAAGATGTAAGTAACAAACGCTCAAGAGTCTGCAGTCACACATGAATAATATGACAATAAACTAGGACAAAAATGCGATTGGACGTAAGCCCAGTAATTGATATAAGTAGGCAAAAAACACAAGTAAGTTTCGCGAAACACAATTATAACAACGTACTGATCTAAAACGATCCGGAAAAAAATGTGTATTTATTTCCATAGCGTCAAATTACCAATGTATACAGTAGTTGTATGAAAACGTCAGTAAATTTAGTAAAGTTATTAAGTTATAATTGATAGGGAATCACGGTAATGAGTTGCTACAAAGTCCATTTGAATATTGAATTTTGTTGTTATCTCTCATTTCATAATCTGGAGATACATATTTACACAATTAATGAATGAATACACAGTGTCAAGAACTAGCTGTATAAAAGCTATAAAATAAAAATAAATACACGATATGGAATTATCAATAATGGCGGAATATATATTAAGGTACTGATTTTGTTTGAAAGAGTCTTTGAGCAAATGCAGATTCATTTTGTGTTTGTATATTGTTGAATGACTGTGAGGACTTCGATTGCAAAATATGATCTTTTGTCTCTCTATGAAGATTGTGCAGAAAAAGCACTCTCATAGTTTTATAGAATAGATTATCATATCAGGATATACCTATGGAATTATGGGGTTTGGCGGTTTAATATATATGACAAAATGTTCGCATTCTTTAAGGACAAAACATCATAGCAAATATATCATATTTGTCACATTTTTCCTGCTTGAATATATATATATATATATATATATATATATATATATATATATATATATATATATATATATATATATATTGTTACGGAATTATATATCTTTTTCTTTAATATTGGTATAGATTATTAGTTTGTGATCTCTGTTCTTAGTCTAACAGATGTTGTCTTGCTGTGAGTACGCATACGGAAATTTCGATCGATACTTCGAAGCATTAGTACATCACGTGGTTCTAGAGCGAGTGAAGATATGAACTTCTGACCTAGATTACATGAGTAAACACTTTGTTATTGATAATAATGTCAGTGTAAAGGTACTTTACGGAATCTCATTCGGAATATTTGGATTAACTTCTGGATCAGTGAACTTTAGTACAATTTAGTACTTTTACGGTAATTCTATACTGTAAGTTATTTTTAATTCTTTCACTTTGATTGTTTGTTGAAATATTTTAAAATTTTAGGAAATTAAATATTTTTATTTTAAATCTTGAAAGCTTGCTTGTGTCTTTTCTTTTGTTACATTACCCCTAGTCGTAACAATATATATATATATATATATATATATATATATATATATATATATATATATATATATCGCAATTTCGGCCCATAATTGACTGAAATATATAGAGATGCCTTTACTTGTTACCTACATTTCATGCGCGGGATGACGGTTCAACGGCCACTGTTAAATGAAAAATTAAATTCCCTGCTTCATGCACAAATCACTTCTAGTGCATTATTAAATGCCTTTCAGACCTACATTCAACATAAAATCAAGGGCATATAAGCAAGACCTTAAATTTGAATATTGCATATAATTTTGTAATTTTGATACAATCCGTCCTTTGCAAATGTGCAGCTTAGGAAGCATTATAGGGTTGCACGGTGTATATATATATATATATATATATATATATATATGTATATATATATATATATATATATATATATATATATATATATATATATATATATTCAGTCAATCAATCTATCTCTCTCTCTATATATATCTACATATTTAACAATCTACAGTCAGAACAACTTGTTAGTTAAATTGCGAACAAGTTAAACTGCCCTATGAAATCAATATCAATTTTTAAATTGCTTTTTAGCGCAGTTGATTACTTGTGCCTGATATTGATGGAATCTCGTGCCAATAATCTTGCGGTATGAAACGGTGTCAAGAACTACCTGTATAAAAGATATAAAAGAAAATAAATACACATTATGATATAGAGTTATCAATAATGACGAAATATATATTATGGTGCTGATTTTGTTTGAAAGAGTCTTTGAGCAAGTGCAGATTCATTTTCGTTTGTATATCGTTGAATGACTGTGTGGACTTCGACTGCAAAATATGATGTTATTTCTCTCTATGAAGCATTACCTATTGATATAAGTTGATACTGAATGCGCAGAAAAAGAACTTTCAGAGTTTTTTAGAATAGATTATCATATCAGGATATACCTATGGAATTATGGGGTTTGGCAGTTTAACAGATATGACGAAATGTTCTCATTCTTTAAGGACGAAACATCATTACAAATATATCGTATTTGTCACATTTTTCCTCCTTGTGTTTAGATGCAACCATCACACACACACACACACACACACACACACACACACACACATATATATATATATATATATATATATATATATATATATATATATATATATATATATATAGTAATTTCGGTCAATAATTGACTGAAATATATAGCGACGCCTTTACTTGTTACCTATATTTCATACGCGCAATAACGGTTCAACGGACTCTTTTAGATGGAAACTTAAATTCCCTACTTCATCGATGAATCACTTCTAGCGCATTATTAAATGCCTTTCAGACCTGCATTCAAAATAAAATCAAGGGCATATACGCATGACCTTCACTTTGAATATTGCATATAATTTTGTAATTTAGATACAATCCTTCCTTTGAAAATTTGAAGCTTATGAAGCATAATAGGCTTGCACGGTCTCTCTCTCTCTCTCTCTCTCTCTCTCTCTCTCTCTCTCTCTCTCTATATATATATATATATATATATATATATATATATATATTGAACTATCTGCAGTCAGAACCACTTATTAATTAAGAGTAAATTTCTATCTGATACTAAATTAAGTAACAGAAATCCCTAATATTACCCTACCCCCGCTACACCCCAAAACATGCGGATGACTATGGACATTTATCAAAATAGTTGCCCTATGTATCATTCTTGAGTAACAGGATAAATATCCCTTGTATTATAAGAAGATGAAATGGACTTCACTAAATTAGCACAACAATACATCCCTTCTCGGTTTAAAATGGATGATAAATATGGAATCGTAAAATAGTACAAGAAGCCAACTAAAAGGAACAAGGAAAGTAAATTAACTACATAATAAATTCTAAAATTGTAGTGCTTAAATTGGCAAAAATAAAAAAAGAAGCACATTTAGAGACTTCTTCCTGTCGATACCATTTTTTGTTTTAACGCAGACAGCAGATAAAGGTGAATACATAAGGGTCTTTTATTGTTTATAACTGTTTAAAAGTCAAGGAGAATTCATCCATATTCAAATCTACCAGCCTATGACTAAAGTCGACAGTTAAATTGAAATTGAATGTGCAAAAGCTGGAAATACAAACATGATCTGCAGGCGCTGCAGTCAGAAGTGTGAGTTTTCTCTTGTATACACGTATTTTATTAGTTCTGCAAATCAGGTGTAGACATAAGTGATGGAATGCCTGAAGGGGAAATTAGCATTAAGAGCTCGTTACACTAATAAAAGAGAACGAAAGATAAAAATCAAATACAAGGGTTCTGTCACTGAATCAACTTTACTCTTTTATCAAGGACCTAAACCATACCAAAACTGAGGAGAAAGGAAGAGAATATAATCAAATACCAATAAAAGAGTTGTTTACACTTGGCAGCTGATTAAAGTTGTCTACCTAACTTAAATAAAAGTGATGAGGTATTATTGTTTTACAGTGCTTTGGATAATGCATGGGCTGCAATTGAAATAGAAGAATGCTTTATATATAAGAACATAAAGACTTTCGAAGCTTCTTTACGTCGTGAACGTGAGAATTTACTTTACCAATACTTCAATCTCGGACAGACCAGTTTGCAAGATTAGAAAAGTAAGGGATTCTGAATAACAAAACGCTTTTATCTGATAAATAACAGCAGATAATTTAATCCTTACTGATATGGATCACAACTTTAACTCAATAAAGTTTCATTTACAGGGAAGAAAGATTATTGGATATGTGCATATTTCTTCATAAAGGACTAAAAAGGACAAAATTATTCCTCCATATATGTTATCCTATAGATTTTTAAATTACCGTTTAATTACTGATGAAAATATTGCCTTTTCTTCTGTTTTCTTCCAAAATTTACCAATACGCACTTGTTTGTTTAGAATGATATATGTTCCTTACTTCCAGTTTAGAGAAATTGGACGATGTGGCAATTTTGGAGTCAAGGTCGTAAGTATGATTAGATCCTGAATTAGCTTCGCCATTTAAATTCTGATGTGTAGCTAGGAAGTGGTCGTTCAGATATTTATTGGGGGTAAAAAGTAAATAAGGTATGTAGGTATGTAGGTAGGTTGTTAGGGAGGTATGTAGATTTTATATATTTCTTATTGTCGTCTTTACATTTCCACCAGTAATAAGATTAAATTTGATTTTTAATGCATTGGATCATTTATTCATACTTGTTTGTACTTGCTCAGACTAGTTATGACTTAATGGTTTGTAAATGCGGTTAGTGCCGTATTTGTTTTTCCCTATGGAAGTTCTTCCCGCATAATTATTTTGCTACGATGTAATTTTGTTGTGTTCTTCATGTTTAGAATAATGGAACAACTTGTGCGACTGGACGATTAGGTTCCATCCTTTCTAGGAGATGTGCTCTTAGTCGAGAGAGTATTGGAGATTGGTGATTGCAGGTAAGGCAAATGGGTGCCTTAATTCGCAGAACTGGGTTAAAATCTCAGATGGAGACGAACAACAAATTCTGTAACCTGCATAATGATATTCTTTCCTCTGTCTGTCCATATATATATATATATATATATATATATATATATATATATATATATAGGGAAATTAATAGATAGGTATAACGGATGTAAAATGTAAGAATATATATGCAGAGAGCAAAGAAGGTACTTGGGTATAATTTAATGGTTTGTCAATGCGGTCATTGATGTTTTCTTCCAAATTTACTCATTCGCGCTTGTTTCGTTCGAATGCTCTATGTTGTTTACTTCTACTTTAGATAAATCGGAGGACATGGCTATTTTGGACTGAAGGTCATACGTATTGATTAGATCCTGAAATAGCTTCGCCATTTACATTCTGATGTGTACCTAGGAAGTGGTTGTTCAGATATTTATTGGGGGTAAAAAGTAAATAAGGTATGTAGATAGGTAGGTTGTTATTGAGGTATGTAGATTTTATATATTTCTTATTGTCGTCTTTATATTTCTACCAGTAATAAGATTACATAACATTTTTAAATACATTGGATCATTTATTCATACTTGTTTGTACTTGCTCAGACTAGTTATGACTTAATGGTTTTTAAATGCGGTTAGTGCCGTATTTCCTCTATCGCAATTGAAGTTCTTCATGCATAATTATTTTGCTACGATGTAATTTTGTTGTTTTCTTCATGTTTAGAATAATGGAACAACTTGTGCGACTGGACGTAGAAGTCGAGACCAATGATTATTCATGTTCCAGTATCAAACATTATGTCTTAATAGGTGTAAACAATTGTCTAAATGCCGCTGTAAAATCTACAATGCTAGACGTAAAGAAATATTATATAAATCAATATACATAGAATATCTACGTTTTTTGAGTAGATATAAGGAAACATTTCACTAGTTACCAATACAAAATAGTTTATTTTCACAAGTCAAATAGTACCTTATATCTACTAAAAAAAGTATATATATATATATATATATATATATATATATATATATATATATATATATATATATATATATACATATATACATAAAGGCAAACCGTCGATTTGCATGGATTTTGTTCCATATTTTGTGCCAGTTTGAAAACCCGCCTGCGTTGCTAGATCGGTACAATGAAGTTCCGAAATTTGTCAATAACTTTTTTTCTACAGCAATGAAGAGATTTTTATTTTCGGTAACGAATGTAAATCCTAAAATTTAAAACAAAATAAAACAAGCGGAGCGAGTATCCCTGCTGACTAGGAGCACCGACAACAGTAAATGATGGCAGAATCCAAGATCAGTGCCGACGCTGATTGATACAGCGAATCTTGTTGGGTTGGGGTACAGTAGAAACAATACAGAGCGGTGGTATCCGAGAGACATAAGAACATAGCATCTTTAAACTAAAGATTTTAATGATTGTGAGTTTACCTGTAAGGATTTGGCTTTTTATTTTGTGTATTTCTGCATTCAAACGTGAATTATGTGGCATTGACAAGCTTGCACAATACTTCATTACCAGACGCTACGCCCAAATTTCAATTGTCCCTTAATTTAGGTTTCCAATCAGCACTGATATGTCGCCGAGTTCTCCATCGTTTTCAAACTGGATTAAACAATTTAATTACTATATTTAATCAAGAGTTTTTCCCTAAAACCTTGTACCGTTTGTAGTCGAATGTAACAAGTTCTGTACGGGTGACGCTGATAATTTACATGATTCAAAACTAATTTTAAGAAAGTTCATACTTGAAGGCTACTTTTTGTTGTTTGGAGTTTATTAGATACATTTTGTTTTGTTGATGGCATCTCCTCAAAGTATTGGTACACTTTAATAGACTACGTGCATTATAACTTGAGAAATAAGGGTCAAATAAAATGTAGGTCATGTGCAGTATCCCATCTTGTGTTTTTAAAATGCAGTATAGACCTCGCCTAAAAAAGAAACGATACAAGCACCTGTTTATCCGTAAAGATAGTTTTAATTAATTAAAAACAAGTAAGTGACATATTTTTCAAATTGTAAGATGGAACCGACTCTCTTTAAGTCGAATGCGTTAGTCTCGAATTTGCACTCGAATGTAAAATGGACCAGACTAGTTTTTAGTCCAGTACTCCCGATTCGGATTTGCATTCATGTTTAATACTTCAGAATTTACATGTTTAGTACTTCAGAATCGGATTTGCATTCATGTTTTGTACTTCAGAATCGAATTTGCATTCATGTTTTGTACTTCAGAATCGAATTTGCATTCATGTTTAGTACTTCAGAATCGGATTTGCATTCATGTTTTGTACTTCAGAATCGGATTTGCATTCATGTTTTGTACTTCAGAATCGGATTTGCATTCATGTTTAGTACTTCAGAATCGGATTTGCATTCATGTTTTGTACTTCAGAATCGGATTTGCATTCATGTTTTGTATTTCAGAATCGGATTTGCATTCATGTTTAGTACTTCAGAATCGGATTTGCATTCATGTTTTGTACTTCAGAATCGGATTTGCATTCATGTTTTGTACTTCAGAATCGGATTTGCATTCATGTTTAGTACTTCAGAATCGGATTTGCATTCATGATTAATACTTCAGAATTTACATATTTAGTACTTCAGAATCGAATTTGCATTCATGTTTAAGATGTAATAGACTCGTACTCGGCGATTTGAGTACTCGTTTCATCTCTATTTGGTTGTAGTATGCGTAAAGCTACAATGATAGCGAAAATCCTAATTTGGTTTTTGTTTTCTATGCAGACATTAAGTTCATACATTTTGCTAATAATAACATATTATATCTATCAAAACTCGTCAGGATACTTAAAATCTTCTGTATGATGGAAGCTTCATGTCACGTACACGCTGAAGTGTGCTTGGTTAAATTATTTCATAATGCACCGATTGCTATGTTAACATCAAACTTGTCTATGTATATGCTTCAGTGTATCTATTATGGTTGATTACAATTATTAGTTTAACAAGATTCTCATAATGTATTCTATTTCTCTTTTCGAGAGCTTTCAATATAGAAACTATATTTGATTCATACGTTCGTAATCAGCTTCACTGTTTGAATCAACAATACGTTAGGTTGTCTAGGAAAAACAGTGTCAACTATCATAGCTTTTAATTTGTTTTATAAATAATAATCAATAATTTTTTGCAATATCGGTCTCTGTACTCATGCTCAATGTGAAAATTGTTACTTCGTGATCATTTTTTCTATATCGTTTAGTTGGCCTTTTAAAATCGATCACGTGGTTTTCCAAGCACACATTACCAGAAGATCTCCCAAAGCCTATATATAGATCTTAATATTTGTACGCGCCCATGTATCCATAAATAAATAAAACACGAATGATCATATGTAGATGTGCCTCAGAGCTTTTTGAAGATAATTGATAGATTGAGGGATGAAAGGAGGAATTTGTTTTTAAAGGAATATGAAAGTAAATATAGATTGAGAGGGAGATAGATAGATAACTTATAAACACATCTATTGTTATCATCCATTTGTAAGAGGTCATAGTGAATATTTTAAAAATAGCTGAGAATGTAATGCAAAGTTTTTGATAGTCATTTATATGTTTCTTGTATATCACTATCCTTTAAGAGAATTCAGAAGAATTAACTTTCATTTTGTATCCTTTTATTTGTATCATACAAAGATGCACGGTCATTCGTTTATATTGTACTTTATCGACTTCAGTTGATTGAATGGTCGAATTAAGATATTTAATTGGAAGGTTTAGATGATTTTTTAATTTTTTTTTTATTTAAATACAGTATATAAGTGTAACCGGTATATCATGAGTATATGTCATATTTAGTTGAAGATCTCATCAAATCGTTTACAATAAAAAAAACAAACCAGTATCTATTTGTATTTGGTTTAATGCTTAAAATTAGGTCTTTATTTGAAAAAAATAAAATAAATAAAAATAACTTATCATTAATCTCGGGTTATAATCCTACTTATGTTATGGGTGGAGGTATGCTACTGAAATATTCCGTTACGAATTACAGGTAATACTCAAATATTAGCAATTAAGATTTGAACACATGCTCTTGAAAAGTACTTAATTTGCTGCCTTTATGAATCATATGATATGTTACATTTCTTCCTTGTTGTGTTTAGACTCGCTCTGTGGAATGATATGTTTATCTAAACACACAATATCAGTCTTGTCACTGGTGCGCTCAGTGATCAGCACATTTTAGTTTTAGCTGAACTTCAGATGTAAACGATTATGCTTAAGTGTCTGTGGTTAAACATGAATAATAGGTCAATAAACTAGAAGAGATATGCGATTGAACATAATCCAAGTGAATGATATAGGCGGGCAAAAATACAAATAAGTTGGATGAAATATAACAACGAATTGATCTTCAAAGATCCGGAAGAATTGTTTTTCTTTTTGTTGGTTTTAACGGCACTTTTAGCACCTGGCTATATCATGCCGAGGAAATGGGAGCTAAGTGCTTGACCCAAGGACACATAGAGGCAGCTGACCCGGTCTGGCCTGAGTTCGAACCTAAAGATCTGGAGTTAGAGTTCAAGGCTCTGTCAATCTATCGCGGCTCACGAAAATTGTATGTAATAGCACCTTTTTAAGCTGTAGCTGAATTTCAGATGTAAAACGAGTATGCTCAAGTGTCGGCGGTTTCATGTGAATAATTGTCAATAAACAATGACAAATATACGACTGAGCGAAAGCCCAGTGATTGATATAAGTAGGCAAAACAAATGCAAGCAAGTTGGATGAAATATACCAACGTACTGATCTAAAAGAATCTGAAAGAAAAGTGTATGTATTTCCAGAGTCAAATTATCAACGTATGGAATTACTCTATAGAAATGTTAGTAAAGGGTAGTATAACTGATGGTAAAATCGCGGTAAGATGTATATGTTAGAATGAGTTGTTACAAAGCGTACTTGAATATTGAATTTTGTTATCTTTAGTTTCAAAATATTGAGAAACATTTTTACACAATTATGCATTAAAGCTGTTAAAAAAATAAACAAACATTGTGATACGGAGTTACCAATAATGACGGTATATTAAAGGGCTCATTTTATTGCAAAGAGTTTTTGGTTAAATGCAGATTCACTTTTTTGTTTGTGTATGAATGAATGCCTGTGTGATAATTAAGTTGTTCGCTTATTCGTGTTTGATGTCATTTCTCTCTATGAAGCATTAATTATTGATGCAAATTAATATTGCTTGGGCAAGTCAGGAACTTGTATGTGTTTCGTTGTAGATTATCATAGATCATAGATTTCATTGTAGATTATCCCATGTAATTATGGGGTTTGGCAGTTTAATAAAAAGGAATAAATGTTCTCATTCCTCCAGAAAGACACATCATAACAAATATATCATAATTTGTCACATTTTTCCTGTTTGTATTTAGGTCCTACAGTCACATACAGCATTACACTGAACAACCGATACTATCAAACTAGTCGCTCTAGTGCGCTAATGTATTGATATGCTCATTTTAACTTCAACTGCAATTTGAAGAACACTACCTCTGAGAGCATGGTTACATATACAAATGAGCAAATGTTCATACCAAATTATGACTTTTAGAATGTTAAGTGAGAAAACAATATAACAGAGAAATTCAAAAATTTAGAAACATAAGTAGTATAGAGTGTCACCATGGTGACAAAAATATCACTCTGGGGACATATGGAAAAATTAACTCTCTAGCCATCTTCAAAAGATGCTAATCTGGGGACAAGTGAAATTTAGTATTAAAAACGTCCATAGGATCAACATTGGATGGCAGTCTAGGGATAAGATTAATTTAATATTAAAAACATCCATACCAGTAACATTCATGGCCGCTATGGCGGTTATGGGAAGTCCACATCGTAGCGAAAATAGAGAATCCCATAACGCTATGTTACGATATTCCGTCACGCCAAGAGCAGACGCGCACATAAGCAAAAATATGTGCGCGTGCGTCCTAAATATAAAAAGGAGATAACTCTTATAAAATGTTACAAAAACAAAGGGGACACAACTCTAACTAAAAAGGAAGAGAACTCTTCTTAATAATAAAGGGGAGATAACTAATCCTCAACCATAAGGGGATAATTCTTATTAAAAATGAAAGGCTAAAAACTCTTACTGCAACATTATATACAAAGGGAGAAAACATTTACCAAAAGGGAGATAATTCTTAAGGAAAATGAAGAGGAAATGACTCTTACTAAATAAAATGGAGACAGCTCTTACTAAAATAAAAAATAAAGAGCTATAAACCTGAATAAAATAAATAGGAGATAACTCTTACTAAAATAAAGGAAGATAACTCTTACTATAACAATATTTTAAACTAAAATTTAATAACTGCCACTAAAATAAATTGTCATATTTTTGTAGTGTTATCTCCGTTTTATTTTAGCAAGATTTATCTAACCCTTATCTATAAGAAAGAGTTATAACTCTTATGTATTTGTAAGAGTTATATCCCTTTTAGCAAAGTTATCTTTTTAAAAAAATACTTTGTATTTAGAGTTATCTGCCATTTTAAAAACATTGATTTTATCAGTTATCTCCCCTTTATTCTTAGTAAGGGTTATCTCCTCTTTCTTGTATCTTTGGTAAGCGTTTACTAATTTTGTTTAAGGTCGCATGCTTACTAGACGCGAGCAAATATCTTAACTTGACATTATTGGATGTCTCCATTGAGACCACCACGTTAAATTTCCATAAGCATCATGGTGGCCCCAATGTTAATCCTATGGGAGTTTTGTTTTAAACATTAAATAAACCTTGTCCCCAGAGTGACATTTTTCAGGATAGTCAGCGAGCGGATAGTTCCATTATCCACCAGAGTGACATTATTTTGGTTTCCAGAGTGACCAATTATACTACTAACATACGTGACTAATGAAAAGAACCGAGATTTAGTGTATGTCTTTCGAAACATACAATCGATGTAAATATTAAGTGTAGGGAAATATTAGTGAATGTTGTAAGAAAAGTAGGAAAACACGACAAAGAGTAGTTTTAGGGGATTTGTTTTTTAGTTTACTTGTCACAAGTTAATGTATTATTTTGAGGGAAAATTTGTAGACATTGAAATATAGTAGAGGTAAGTCAATGGCATACCATCGCACACTACCAGGAAGTGCAATCTGATTCAGATTGAAAGATTTTCAAATAAAACTACTTCGATGGCTCGCTATCGCAAATCCCCACATGAAGCCCCCCTCTCGAACCACCAGCACCAACACCACCAACTCCAAACACCCACCCACTGCACACATTATTGTTGAAAAGTTACCCAGACACCAGAAACAAATGCAATGTGAAAAAAGAACCAAAACAAAAAACAAAACAAAAAACAAAACAAAACAAACAGAATAACTCTAATGTCTAGCCATCAAAAATCCCTGTACTTGTCATGCTTAATTTAACCTCCGGTACCCGCCTCCCCATATCCCACCTACTGACATATAAATTTTAAAAAAAAATCATCACACTTATGATATGTCTTTCAGCTATTACTAAATGTTTAATTTTGGTCAGAAAATATTTGAAAATCTCATTGCAATTGACATTTTTTGTACATTTGAGATTTGGCCCTCTCCCACGAACCCCAGACTCATTACTCAATAATAACCCCTCCCCCCCCCCCCACACACACACACATAGTGGGTCGCTAGAAGGGCAATATATGTACAAAAGTTTCGTGAATTTCCATACATCGGTTTGACATGAGATTTGATAAGAGACAGAAGGACAGAAGGAGAAACGGACAGGCTGACAAATATACGAATGGGCATGTGCAGGGTATCCCGGACGTTTCATAAAAACATGGCATTAAGAACACGTAAAAAGCACTGTAAAAATTTTTTTATATTGCTTATATCCATCCCTGTCAGCCTCGGAAACTTTTCATAGGATCTAAAGCACCATAACAACTATTTAGTTCCTTGCGTCCATGGCGGTAAATCATTTTAACTTTTCATACTATCTAAAGCACCGTAACAATTTTTAAAACTCTCTTTTACATCTATGCCTTTCAACCTTTCTATCTTTTCCTAGCATCTAAAGCACCGTAACATCGTTTTAAAACTTCTACATCCATGTCTGTCATTCTTAGCAACGTTTCATAGCATTTAAAGCACCGTAACACTTATGTAGCTCTTTTAAATGCCTGTCAACCATTGTTAATTTTATACCATTTAAAGAACCGTAACATATTTTTAGGTTTTTTAAATCATTGCCTTAAGAATTTGTAGCTTTACATAACATCTAAAGCCCCGGAACAACTTTGTTTAGCTCTTTTACATCCGTGGCTGTCAACCGTTGCAACTTTTCGTAGCAACCAAAGCAACCTAGAAATTCTTTAGCTCTTTTACATATATACCTGACAACCACTGTAAATTGTCATACATTCTAATGCACCGTAACACATTGTTAGATCTTTTAAATCATTACCTTAATAATTTGTAGCTTTTCGTAGCATCTAAATCCCCATAATAACTCTTTAGATCCTTTACATCCATGACTGTCAACCTTTGCAATTGTTCAAAATATCTGAAACACCGTAACACATATTTTAGATCTTTTACATCATGGCTGTCAACCTTTGTAACTTTTCATGCCATCTAAAGAACAGTAACAGATGTTTTAATTTTTTTACATCCATGATTGTAACCCTTTGTAACTTTTCATATCATCTAAAACACAGTAGCAATTTTTTAGATTGTTTACATCCATGGCTATCAACCTCTGTAACTTTTCATGCCATTTAAAGCATCGTAACAATTATATACCTCCTTTACATCCATGCCTGTCAACCTTTGTAACTGTTCACAACATCTGAAGAACCGTAACAATTCTTTATATCTTTTACATCCATTGCGGTCCACATTTATAACGTTTGATGGTATCCAAAGCACCGTAATTGTTTTTTTTTTATATTTCTAAAGGTCGCGCCTGACAACCTTGTAACTTTTCACAAGATCTAAAGAACCGTAACAATTCTTGAAATCATGTACATCCATGTATGTTAACCGTTGTAACTTTTGATTCCATTTTTAGATCTTGTACATTCATGGCAGTCAACCTTTGTAATATTTCATATCGTGTAAAGCACCGTAATACATTTTTCAGATCTTTTGCATCAATGCGTTTAACCCTTTATAACGTTTCACAGCATTGAAAGCACCCGAACAAATTTGTTTAGATCTCTATTCTTTTATGGCTGTCAAACCTTTGAATTTTTCATTGTATCTAAAGCACTGTAACAATGTCTTAGATCTTTAATATACACTCCTGTCAACCCTTGTAACGTCCCATACCATCGAAAGCACAGTAACAATTTTTGGTTCCTTTACATCCAAGGCTGTCTACGTTTGCAACTTTTCATACCATTTAAAGCACCGTAACAAATTTTTTATATCTTTTACATCCATGCCTTTCCATCTTTGTATCTTTTCACGCATCTAAAGCACTGTGACAATTTTTTAAATCTTTTCCATCCATGTCTGTCAAACTTTGTACCTTTTCATACTATCGTATGCACCACAACAAATTGTTTAGAACTTTTACACTCATACCTGTCAACCTTTCTAACTTTGCATATCATCTACAGCACCGTAACAAATATTTTAAATCTTTTATATCATTTTCTGCGAACCCGTACAACGTTTCTGACCATCTAAAACACCATAAGAATTTTGTTAGCTCTTCTACATTCATATATTTCACCCTTTGTAACTTTTCATGCCATCTGAAGCACCGTAAAAATGTTTTAGATCTTTTGCATTCATGACTGTGAACCTTTGCAGCTTTTCATACCACTTAAAGCACCATAACAAATCTTTCAGGCCTTTTGCATTCATGACTGTCACCCTTTGAAGCGTTTCATACCATCCATTGCATGGTAGCAAATTCTTAGATCTTTTACAACCATGCCTGTCACCCTATGCATGTTATATAATCAAAAGCGCCGTAACAGACTTTGCAAACAATCTTTTAGATTGAACCTTCATTACTTTTCACTTTTCATACCAGCTAAAGTACAATAACAACTTTTTTTAGGTCCTTTGCATTGATTTATGTGACCCTTTGTAATTTTTCAAGCCATGTAAAGCACCGTAAGAATCTTTTTATCTCTTTTACATCCATGGCTGTCAACATTTGCAACTTTTCATATCATCTAAAGCACCGTTAGAAATTCTATAGATCTTTAAATAAATGGTTGTGGACCTTTGTAACTTGTCATACCATCTAAAGCACCGTAACAGATTCCTTGGATCTTCTACACCCATGCTTGTCAACCTTTGCATTTAAATTTTTCACATAAATGGCTGTCAACCTTTGAAATTTTTCATAGATTGAAATTAATTCCAAGCTAAAGTACTCTCAAAAGACCTTTGTTTTGACACGTATAATGGCATGCTTTGGTGATGTCCTATTTTTGTTACCCCTTTGACCCTAACCAAAACTGAAAACTTAGAGCCAACCTACACCGCATTGGGAAGTCACTTACTTTGAAAGTAGTATCATGAACAGAGAACTGTTTTTAGAGTTACAAAATTCTTAAAAGCCTTCAATTTAATGCCCACTTCAGCATGTTTTAGTGACATCCTAGTTTTTTACCGTAGGGTGCAGCGAGGAGATTAAAATCCAGTCCGTGTTCATATACTCTCAGATACCTTTGATTCGACACCCATTATGAAATGTACATGTGATTTCATGTTTTGATTTTTACACAGTGAACCCCTTTGACTTGTTTCCCCCGTCTCCGGGGCCCTATAGGCAACGGCGAACAACGCGTTAAATGCATGGGACATCTAGAGTAATTTAAGATCTGTACAAAAATAAAAATGAAAAGCATCACGTCTTGTTGTCAGCATCAGAAAATCCAGATCATGACTCGACGCTTCTCGTCTGGTAATGATTTCTGATGCTGATAACTCGACATGATCAAGTAATCAAGATCGCATTACTGTGATTTATTATATATATATATATATATATATATATATATATATATATATATATATATATATAAGGATATTAGGTAGATAGATAGATAGATAGATAGATAGATAGATAGATAGATAGATAGATAGATATTTCACATGTGAAAATACAAGATTTCCCATCATGCCGTGCCACACTTGATTCCATGTGCCAGGTGTGCTGCATCACTTAATTGGTCCTGTGGTCAGAAGGGTAAATGCAGCTTACAAAATGTGTAAAATGTAATCTATTACAAGAGTTCATCCGAAATCAACAGTTCTCTCAAATCGATGATAATTTTATGATCAGCTAATCCATGCGATTGAAAATGAGGTGAACTTAAAAATAGCTTATAGGGGTGGTATGATGAAGAATGGGTTGAATATGCGAATCTTCGATTCAGAAGCAAGTTTGAGATATAATAAAATATCATTTTTCTTGCGTAAATACTGGATACATCTTATTTTGTGGTATACAAAAAAAAAACGATATATTTTAACTCGTAGGAAAAGAAAATACCCTCTACGGATTGATATGCGCATTTCAACTTCAACTGCAAGTGGACGCAAACTACCCAAGAGTACATGGTTACATATACAAATTGGCAAATGTCCAGTACCAAATTATGATTTTTGGTATGTTAAGCTATATTTATAAGTAAGAAAAAAATTACTATAAAACAGCAGTAGTATAGAGTGTCACCATGGGTTCGAACATATAACAAAAGGGTCAATGGGAAAATTCACTCTCTGGCCATTTTCAAAAGATCTCACTCTGGAAACATGGGAAATTTAATATTAAAAACGCCCATAGGATTAACATTGGCTGGCCCTATGAGAACAAGGGGAATTTAATGTTTAAAAGATCCATGAAAGTAATATTGATAGCGACTATCGCGGTCATCGTAATTTCCCAGGTTTGCGTCAAAGGGATATTCTATCGCGCCTTGTTAAGATATCCCATCACGCCAAAAGAACATGCTCACTTAAAAAATACTTTTACTGAAAATAACTAAATATAAAGGGGAGGTAACGCTCACTAAAATAAAGTGAAGACAACTCTTACTAAAATAAAGAGAGATACCTTTTGCTCAAACATAAAGGGGATAGTTTTCACTACAAATAAATGGGAGATAACTATAAAACAATATTAAAAAGGAATAAAACTCTAACGAAAAATGAAGAGGAGACAATTCTTGGTACAGAAGTTATAACTTTTATATCCATGATTGTAACCCTTTGTAACTTTTCCTAGCATCTAAAGCAACGTAGCAATAGTTTAGATGTTTACATCCATGACTGTCAGTGTTTATAACTTTTCATATCATCTAAGGCGCAGCCGCAATTCTTTAGACCTTTTACATCGATGGCTATCAACCTCTGTAACTTTTCATGCCATCTAAAGCACCGTAGCAATTATTTAGCTCTTTTACATCCATGCCTGTCAACCTTTGTAACTGTTCACACCATCTAAAGAACTGTAACAATTCTTTATATCTTTTACATCCATTGCGGTCCACCTTTGTAACGTTTCATGGTATCTAAAGCGCCGTAAACACTTTTTAGCTTTCTATAGCTCGCGCCTGTCAACCTTGTAACTTTTCACACCATCTAAAGCACCGCAACAATTTGTAGATCTTTTTTACGTCCATGGCTGTCAACCTTTGTAATATTTAATATCGTGTAAAGCACCGTAATAAATTTTTCAGATATTTGTATCCCTACATTTAACCCTTTGTAAGGTTTCATAGCATCGAAAGCACCCGAACAAATTAGTTTAGATATTGTTTCATTTCTGGATGTCAAACCTTTTAATTTTTCATTGTATCTAAAGCACCGCAACAATGTCTTAGATTTTTAACATCCATGCCTGTCAAAATTGTAATGTCTCATACCATCTAAAGCAGAGTAACAATGTTTGGTTCCTTTACATCCAAGGCTGTCGACTATGGCAACTTTTCATACCATCGAAAGAACCGTAATAAGTTCTTTAGATCTTTTACATTCATGCCTTTCATCCTTCGTACCTTTTTCATACCATCTAATGCACCATAGCAAATTGTTTAGAATTTTTACACTCATACCTGTCAACCTTTCTAACTCTGCATAGCATCTACAGCACCGTAACAAATATTTTAGATCTTTTAGATCGATTTCTGTGAATCTGTACAACTTTTCTGACCATCTAAAACGCCGTAAAAATTGTGTTAGCTCCTTTATATTCATGTATTTTAACCTTTGTAACTTTTCGTACCATCTACAGCTCCATAGGGAAGTCTTTAGAACTTTTACACTCATGATAGTGTTACGACTCTATGGTCTAGAAAAATGTAACAGAAAGAAAGTGAAACCAACAAATCGAGTAAAATTCAACAAGCAATTTATTTTTAGATAATTAAGATGAAAAATCAAAAAGACACTCACAGTAATGAGTATTAAAATCCAAATAATCCAATAAGAATTAGTGTTCTAATCACAAGTCCTAAATATAGAATATTCCGAATTCACGGCTGTATCCTTGAATGTTATGATGTGCCAATGGTCTTCAAAGTCCTGATGTACTGGGAGTCTTTAATGTGCTGATGTCAAAATGAAGTACTCCAAAATATCTCTAAATAAGTTCAGACAAATTCCAAAATCATCAATTAAAAATCCAAAATTCAAAAGTTTATGAGCAACGTTATAATCCAATGAATATTTAAATAATTCCTCTCTTAGAATTTGGAATGACTTTCCACAACTGTAATAGCTCTTTACAAGACTGATAGTAATGTCAATACTGAAAAACTGTCCACTAAACATGGTATATATAAAGATTGGTCACATGACAGAATGTTCTAGAATATGTGTCATCTTAATGGAATTTTACTTATGTGGACATGACTTTTTACACTCTAAGGATTTTCCAGTTTTGTCTGCAAACAAAATCAACCTTGACCTCAAATGTAGAAAATATTGTGTTTATCAAACTATGCTTGAACTTAAATTTGAAGTAAACAACCTAATTCAAGGACACTAGTTAAACATGTTTTTCCTGATAAACAACATTAAGATTTAAGCAAATATTAAAGTCAAGAAACATTTTTAATTTCCTAAAATATCTATAATATTATATAAACATCATACTTAACACTGCCAAAACTGTGTAGCTTGTCATACCATCTAAAGCACTGTAACACACTTTTTTCGATATTTTACATCCATGGATGTCAACTTTTGCAATTTTTAATACCATCTAAACCACCGTAACAAATTCGTTAATCTTTTGCATCCATGACTGTGAACCTTTGAAACTTTTCATAACATCTAAAGTATCTAAACAAATCCTTGAAGCTTTTGCATTCATGACTGTCACCGTTTGTATCTTTTCATACCATCCAATGCACCGTAACAAATTCTTCGATCTTTTACAACCATGCCTGTCACCCTATGTATGTGTATAGGATCAAAAGCGCCGTAACACATTTTTAAAAAAAAATCTTTTAGATCCACGCTGGTGAACCTTTATTACTTTTCACTTTTCATACCAGCTAAAAGCACAATAACTACTTTTTTTTAGGTCTTTTAAACTGATTTCTGTGACCCTTTAACTTTCAAACCATATAAAGCACGGTAAGAATCTTTTTAGCTCTTTTACATCTGTGGCTGTCAACCTTTGCAACTTTTCATACCATCTAAAGCACCGTTAGAAATTCTTTAGATCTTCAAATCCATGGTTTTGTACCTTTGTAACTTGTCATACCATCTAAAGCACCGTAACAAATTATTTTGATCCTTTAAATCGATGCCTTTGACCCTTTGTAGCTTTTCATACCGTCTAAAGCACCGTGACAGATTCTTTAGATCATTTTCATCCATGCCGGTCAACCTTTGTAACTGTTTATACGATCTAAAGCACCGTCGCAGATTCCTTGGATCTTTTACACACATCTCTTTCAACCTTTCGAACTTCTCATATCGTCTAAAACACTGTTACAAATTCTTTACATCTTTTACATCAATGGTTGGTGGTGGTGATGATGGTGGTGGTGCAGTATCGGGGGGAGGGGGAGCTGGGTTGCAATGAAATATGGAAACTTACAGCCAACGTACAGCGCATTGGGAAGTCACTTACAAAAGTGAAGAGAGATCATTCTATGTAAAAAAAAAAAAAAAAAAAAAAAAAAATTAACCCTGCCTTAAAACATTATTACAAGACTACATCCTATGTGAAAGTCATCTGCCAATTACCACTGTATTATGAACGGTAAAATAAAGATTTTGCGTTTACAAGAAACGCTATGGACAAATGAAGGGACATACGTACTAACATGGAATTTGACTAAATTGGCATTAAACTTAAAACCACAGGTATATCTTTCATATGCCTATGTTCACAGCAAGTAAAAATGCCATTATCGTTACAGGAATGTCTAGCTGATTTCATATGGACTAACCTGTAAAAGATGTGTCAAATTATTATACAGATATTTACTGTTATTTTCAACTTGTGTATGCAACACATACACTTTGAACAGTTTTCCAACAATAGGAATGTTGTTTGTTTATGTTAGAAACTCGGTCATAGAGGAAAGACCTGATTGCGCAGGTTAATTAATGACAAGATTAAAATCAAATGCGTGTGTACACGAACCTTGTGTGGCATAGCTTAATGCTGCTAGTCTTTCTGTTTAAATATTTTGACCATCTTTTGTATGTTTACTCCGTAAATATATAACATCTTTTTAATTAAAAGAGAGAAAGTTTCTACTTCATAAGAGGTCTTAGAACTTTAAAGATGCAATAAAGAAGTCCTGGAGAATTACCAACCTAACCACTACTTGATCAATCGTAAATTAACCCTTGTTATAAATATTTTTCTTAGCATGATAGCCTTCAGGTTTACTCTTTCAACCTTTTCTAGAATCTGTAGGAATAAGGCAATTTAGTTTTTCTTTATTTTATAGTCTGAGCTCGTTGAAAGTGAAGAAAATTTGGAATCGTTACGCGCAATATCCCGACCAACATGTCATACAGTCCACATATCATTACCATAAAATTAGTCAAGTTTGTTTTTATTGGAACACAGAACAATCTTGTACTAAACGATTCTTATTTCATAGGGTCAATTTACTACTAGTATTTTGACCTGCGACTAAGTGGTTCTATAAGAACCAATGGTCCCTGTTATTTCTTTCTTTATTTATACTTCTTTTTCTTCCAGTGAATCTTGGTACTTTATTTTTCAGAGCTCGGAAAGAAAGGGTTTCTTCCAAAAGTCACTACTGTCATGTCTCGTGCTAAACGCTTTAGGCTACCCCATAACTAATGTGGCAACTGCAATTCCATGGCTGTAGGAAAGAACTGCACTTTTATTGTGCAGCAGGTCCAGAACAAACTGTGAATTGTTTAGTCCTTACGTGAACATAAAAAATGTTGTTTAAAGGTTTATGTTTAAGAATGGTATTGTTAGTCAGACCGACCATACTGTTACAGCAGTATGTCTCTTTCTACATTTGAACACAACCTATATTGTAGTAACTAAGAGAATTTTGTATAAAACCGCACCTTCTAATTATGTCTTACTATAAACATATGGAGAAAAAGTGAACAAAAACTTCGAGGATTAAAATGTCACTTAGTACAGGTGCACTTAAAATAAACCCAACACTTTGCAACGTACTATGGACACATATACAAGAGAATTACCAATAAAATGACTACTGAAAGTTAAGATGAATCTAATCACCTGTTATGTATTTTTTTCTTTGTGTCTTTGTCTTTTAGTATTTTTCCGAAATAACGTTTTTTTTTTAGATATATATCTCTGTATTATTATTGTCTACAAAATTTCAGCGTTTTAATTACAGTTTATTCAAGTCTACCACCTTTGAAGAAGCACGCCACTTTATATGAATGGCTAGGCTTGGTATCGTCGACATTCAGAACCGGTTCGCTTTATAATCCACAGTTAATTTTCCACTATCGTCCTTTCTTTCAGTTATCGCATCCGTCTTCAGAAATTTTGTAGACAATAACTGTCTAAAAAACAATTGACACCCAGCCTATCCATTGATTTGAAATTGTATTCTGAAATGTGAGTTTTAGGATCGGAGTTCATCGTCCATTTCCACTAAACATCTTAAAGTTTCTCGGTCAAGTTGTGGTTTTTTAGTATCTTTCTTATTGTTTAGTTTGGATTTTTTTTTCGCAGAACATTAAGCTCAACTCTTTTTCAGGAATAAAAGGAGTTCCATGTGTAAAATTGCAAAACTAAAGAGTTATTTTTCATCTTTTTGTAATGTATCTACTTCTGACTTGAAGTTCGATATTGTCATGAATATAATAAGAAAGAAAATGCAAAATCTTAATTTCGAGAATTTGATTGAAACTTGGACCAAAAGAACTGCTGCCTGACGTAAAAAATGCTGCACTCCTTGCCGAATAAAACTAAATACTTAATTAAATCTCAAGACAAAGTTACGTTGACAAGGTGTTTTTACATCTAATTTATTTGTACACAAAATATTTATAAAAATGGTTAATCTAATGATTGTCATTATGCCTATATTGTAAATATTTCAATTAATTTTTGATAACATAACATTGTAGGACTTCCCAACATCTCTCTCATCTCATCAAATCTCTTCCGTAACCTGGCAGGTCGTTCGGGTGCCACTGATGACTTTGCGACAATCTCTCCATTTTGCCCTGTTCTCCACTGCTCTTTGAGACTTTGCAAAGTCCATGCCTGTCCACTCTTTGATATTATCGTCCCATCTCTTCTTCTGTCTGCCTCGTTTTCTCTTTCTCTCACTGTGCCCTGTAAGATTCTCTTTGACAGGCCAGATGAGCGTGAGACGTGACCATACCATCTTAGTTTGCGTTTCTTTACCGTGGTGAGCAGATCTTCATATGGTCCAATTGCACCTTGGATTCTAATGCGCACCTCCTCATTTGAGACGTGGTCTAAGTTCCGGACATACAGTTTATTATTTATTTACCTTTAAGGTCAAGACTGTGGTAGTAATTATGACATTCCCCCTGATCTGGAACTCCGAGATCAACGCTATGTTTTTGCCGAGAACGAGACGAAATGTGTTGATGGAATTCTCAACTAAAAGTGGTATAAGATACAGGTTCAAAGACAGGATCATGTAGCAACTATTACTTTCTCTATTGGTGAAAGGACGGTATGTGATTCAATGTATCAGTTAATGTACTTGATTTATTTTAATTGATTTGAGGCCTTCTTTAACACTTGAAGAAATTGTATCCTCTTTGTCACATAATTGCATATCAGCTCATGTACATTGAAGTTTAACATATGTAAATTAAAAGAAGACCTTTTAGAAATTTTGCATAAATAACAAAAAAAAAAAAAAAAAAAGAACCACAGGAAATATGGCAAAACATTTTGGCTCATCTTTACAACCACCGATGTAGCCAAGGAACATGCAATATAATCCTTCCAAACATGTAGAAATTGGCAATAATCGCTTGACTAGTCAAATACTCACTTGTTGAAGCTTCAAGAAATTTTCTAAACAAGAAGGTGGTCATTGCCGGAATGACGAGGCTGCCTCCGAGCTTCTGTTAATTTGGCACTGTGCACGTCGAGATGTATCCACCTACCAAGTAATGTGATTCTGTGGTCAACTGTGGCTGTGAAACCGACCAATTTAAGCTTAACAATAAGGTGAATCTATGGCGTGGACTTACAGATACGATCGCCAAAGTGATCGCTAAGTTGGATCTCTGCCAAGGTCCGTTCGACAAATATGAATTAGATTATAAATGATACATGACCAGCGGTCCAAGTTGTAACTAAAATGTATTTATCTACATCTAATACGTAGTTTACTTTTTACTCGCACTGCACTGTTTTAACAATCTTGTTTTCGACATCGATGAAACTTCTTTTAATGCTGTGATCATTGAATGAAATCTGTAAGTCTCTATCTTTTCTGAAACATAGCAATATGTATTGCTTGAAATTGATAAGTCAACATTTGTATTTTCTTGGATGTTATTTTCCAAAACTAGTTTTGGCCAGCCGTTTATCCCGTCTACACCGGTAAAAAAAATTAAATGTTGTTAAACTCATGAGATATTTCTATTATCTGTGTGAAAACTGTTGAATTTATCACAAAATATCTTTGTGCTGTCAGTTATTTTGCGCAAGAAATTTCAAAATATTTTTATTCTGACTTGGGATAATCAAGATATTTAAATGTGTTTTTAGATTTGCAAAACAATATCGAGTTTTGTTACATAGTTTAGCAAATATACCCACCCTAGGACTGAATACTTGGCCCTGCCAAAATCACAGCAGCTGAGGAACATTCGAAATTGCTACAACCGTTTTTTTAAAGTTAGTATCTAGTGCAGATCAACATGCAGGCAGGATCACCTGACCTTTCAACCCCTTGTAACCAATTGAATCCAAGACGGCAACGGTGGATAGGCCATATACTCTAACCGCTTCCCGATTTCGATCAATCGGAGTACAGCAAATCTCCAGGTGGTCCTCCCGTGAAACCCCAGACAGTCTCACGGCTAACTACATATTCGTTATCGAGGTGTATGTATAAACCATTATATTTTACATTGTCACATTTAGGGTGCATTTATGTTTGCATATATTGTACCAATGCTATAAATGGAGAGATCAAGGGAAGTAACTCGAAATATATACATTGTCTGCACCTTTATATATACGGACGTGCAAAACAATGCTCAGAGCGATAATGTATTGTGATGTTAACCAAATACTGCCTGTCTGTCTGTTTGTGTTGAAGTAAAAGGTTGGAAAAACAATAATTGTATTTTTTTTCAATTTCTCAGTGTGATAATGTCTTCAGTGCCTATATATAATTTCTCCTCACAGCTAACAACTTTTGTTTATTGTAGCCTAAGAGGATTTCCCCGTAATGATGCTATAATATTATTAGTTACAGTGGACGTCATTTACGCTTCCATCCTTTCCAGTACTATGCCGTTCTTGATTGGCATATATTTTTGACTTTTTTTAATTTCAATATTTAATTTTGAAGTGAACACCTTCATGACATCAGAGAGAATAGAGGGTATAGGACCATATGATAATTGTAAGATATGAAAGAGAAAAACTTCACACCCCACTTGTCACGAACACTGGTTTTAACTCCAAATTTGGCCTGAGACATGCAAGATAAAGCACAATGACCGCTGGACCAGATTCATGTATGAATAAAACCTGATATTCCGGTATCAGAGACTCTCTCTATCTCTATGTCTCTCTCTCTCTCTCTCTCTCTCTCAGAAATATATATATATATATATATATATATATATATATATATATATATATATATATATATATATATATATACAATAAACATTTATTTATCAGAAAACTTACATTGCCGAATATGACTCACCCAAATTCAGCTGATGACGTTGCTAGATGCCTTGCATGGGCATTTTTGATTTTTTTCCTTATTTAAATCTAGCAAATCGAAGATGCGAGAGGGTGACTGGAAATTGGCGTAGATTCAATACTCATTGAGATAAAAGCTAGAATTTGTAACCCGAATAAAAATATTAATTTTTTACAATTCTGATATAATTCTGATATAAGTATATGACCTATTTTTCCCAATCCTAGATTTTTGGGCTGGAAGTTCACCTATGATTTTTCGTACCGTTGTATTTACTGTAACAAAATGAGACTCGGGACATACAATTTTAATTTGGAAAATGTGTTTTCTTCTCTTTCATAATCAATTCTTATTTTGTTCCAGTACATTGATTTATACGGGCAAATGCAAAAGATCATTTGAATACGCATGATTTAATTATCCCTGTATATTTAGATATAATCATGTACTTGTCTACAATAATAACCATGGCACAAAGTAATGTGGCTGTTATTGCAAGCCATAATTGGCTGTTCAGAGAATTAGACTTAACCTACGTAGAAAAAGGGTGCAATTTACTAATATAAAATATATAGGTAACAAAGCAAAATACGTTTGAAATAAATTATTTAAAACAATTGTGCGTTATTTAAAAAACTAAAAAAAACAAACAAATAACTGTGCGACTTATACTTGTTTGATTCTATTAGTAATATTTATAAGACTTACTTTCTAACATTAATAGCATGATCTTATTTTTAAATGAATGTGATTGTTTGATTGCCTGGCCAGCTCTTCTTCTGCCGAATGATGATTGAAAGCTTGGCCAATAATGCCAGGACTTCGGCTTCTTTCAAATGCATTTACTTTTGCGGAATTGTTTTTATAAAATGTAATTTATTGTCCGTTTCCATTTTATAAGTGTGCAACGCGGTGTGAAAGTCATACGCATTGATTATACATGAACCTTGTTTAAAATAATACTGGGTAACTAGGAAGTATTCAGAAATATTGCCTGATATTTACCGAGGCTTGTGAAAACAAAGGATAGGTCAATTTCCAACGTGTTTTACATTCCAATGATCCATTATGATGGTAGATGTACGCATTTTTTGTGTCATTTTATGAGAAGGCATTATGGATAATTTGGTATAGCTTCAAACCGAAAATGTAAAATTCTGTAACAGTGGGAAATAAAACAAACACAAATCATTCGAGATATAAAAATGCAACACTCCGTATTGAAATTATATACAAATTAAATTGCTATAACCACCAAAATTGTCCACAACAACTTAAAACATCTAAAAAAAAGTCACAGATACATAATCATAGGCTATAGTATTATAGATGATATCCCGGCCTCTTCTGTCTTAACTATATACTCCCTCAAAGTAAAATAGGAATATACTTTTCTTCTACTAATAGAGCAATTCATTCACGTCCAAAGAGATGTGTGTATTCATATGTGTTAATGCATCTTTAAATAAACATGTCTTTCATCATCACCATCATCATCATCATCATCTTTTTTAAATTCTTCTTTTAAGCATTGATCGTCGGACTGTGATCGCTATCAGATAATATTACGCGAAGTTGCACATTGAGCGGCAAGGAGCCCTAAGATTACGAGGTAATGACGTTACCGTTGGAAAATAATGTCAGTTTAGCGTTTTTATGCACGATACTGGCAAAGACAATTTTTTCTATTAGGAAAAAAAGCAGTGAACAATGACAGAAACTGTGAATTTAGTTCGGAGATCTCGGATTTCAAAACCTGAGTAACTTACTGATTCCGAATTAAAGCGCTAGGTGTGTAAGTTTTAATTTATAAAGTGTGTGAGTGTGCGTAACCTGTTAACTGGTTACTAAGTTTGTAACTGGTTACCGCTAATACTCGAACCGGGTAATTGTAACAGCCCTAGGACTTACACCTTTCTTTTCATGACAAATATGATAATGTACTGCACGGTACATTTACATATTCACACTAGATCTATGCTCCCCAAAAATACACACAATTTTAGTTGTTGGTTGTGGGCAATTGTGGGCAATTGCATTTAGTATTACATCACTGAACTGAAACGCAACTGGAATTCTGGAACCAGGAAAGAAAAGGAATCTTACTGGAGAAACCGCCTAAGAACACTGAAGTCAAGCGGCTTATACCAATAAGACCCCAAAAGGGCATACAAACGCAAATAAAATCATCATCTGTTTAGAGCTCCCATTTTTTCAATTAAATAATTTGTTCATTTAGTTCACTATTCACTCATACCTATAATTATCGGGGATATGATCTACGGTTACACCACTTTGCATTAAGAAAATAGATGACGCTATTGATCCTCCTGTTGTAGGGCAATACTAACTAGGTTAACATATATCATCTGAGTTCAAGCCATTTAGGCGCGACATTTAAAATTTTAAAACAATACTTCCATTAAACATAGGCGTGTGCACTTTTGCAAATTAAACACTTTCTTTTGTGTTTGTTGTTTGTCTCGCGGGATCAAATGCACTTTAAAGGAATGTTATATATATATATATATATATATATATATATATATATATATATATATATATATATATATATAATTTTGTATCATATCCTTTAACAGTCAAATTTTCAGCTACATATATAAAATGCTAAAAAGAAGTTGCCAATTTGTTCCCGACAGAGTCACGATAATAATAATAACAATAATAGTAATTAATACAACAATAATTTTGCTAGTAGCTATGATAAGAGGAAGAAGAAGATGCTGGTGTTTTTGGAAAGACTAACCATGATTCAGCCTCTGAAATTACTTTAAATTTTTGGCGCCTCTTTATTCACGGTGGAAGAGGGTCAAATCCGGTATACAATTTTAGTACCACTGAAGTGCTTGTATAATCAATTAAAGGTTCTGATTGGTTAATGATTCTTTAGCGAATCATATTTTTCTCACTGTTTTTTTTTCTTTGCAAACTTCCTTATTACACAGATGATGCATATCAACATTATTATTCATACATATTGACGAAATCCAGACAAATAACCTTGGCGAGAACTTACTCACCGTGTATATGCTATATGTAGCAACTCAATGGATTTCTAATTAGAAATGCAAGATATACACATTCAATTATAATTATAAATTGACACTTATTAAATACTGCCTGCATAACGAGTGAATACTCTTGCACCTTGAATACTTACAATTGACCTTGTTCCACCAGTTTTTGGCAATGAGCGCATGCCCGTGTGGGTTAGGGCGCTGATGCATGAGAGTTCATCGATATATGCCGTTATTCGCGGTACGGGGTTCGATTCCTGCTTGAAATGAATTATAATTCTATAGCCTGTGTGTTGTGTGAGTGTGTGATATTTGCCCAAAAGTAGAAGGCGCCAGACTGTTTCAGATTTTAAATGGTGAATTGTGCGACCGTTTTTAGACAAGATTGAGTCATTGAATATCGTGAACTACAGACGCTGCAGTGTGGTGTTTTTTTCGCTTGTATACATGCATTTTATAAGTTCGGCAAATAAGGTATAGACATAAGTGATAAAATACCTGAAATAAAAAATGTAATTAAGAGCTCATGATACAAGTAAAACAAAACAAAAGATAAAATCAAATACAAGGGAAACGGATGACATGAATGTCGGTTCTGCCAACCAATCAACTCTACTCTAATATCAAGGACCATGGCCGGACTAACAATGGGTAGAAAGGAAAAGAATATAATAAAATACTAATAAAATAGTTGTATGCAGTTGGCAGCTGATTAAAGTTTTATACCTAAATTAAGTAAAAGTCATGTCGCCTTATTGTTTTCAAGTGCTTCGGAAAATGTATGAGCTGCAATTGAAAGAGTAGAATTTTTTATATGAAGACCCCCCCGCAAAAAAAGAAAAAAAAAAAAAAAAAGAAAAAAACAACAACAAAAAAACAAACACACAAACAAACAAACGTAAATCATCTTTAACCTTATTTACGTCGGTGAAATTGAAAATGAACTTTACCAATACTTCAACCGCAGAGAGACCCGTTTGTAACTGCAGAAAAGTTATGAGATTCAAAATAACAAAACCTTTCATCCGACAAATAACACGGCAGATAATTGAATCCTTACTGGTAATTTAATCCTTACTGATAATTTAATCCTTATTAATACAGACCACAACTTTAACTGAAGAAAGTTTCAGCAATGGCGAAAAAAGAGTATTGAATATGTACGCTGAACTTCCTTCTAAACACTGCCAAGTATTCTTGTCGGCATAAAGAACTCTACAGTATTATGCCTTCATATATGTTATCTTATGGATTTTACATGAGACAGCCGTTGTATCGTTGACTAAAGTTATAGCGGACTAAGGCGCATACAAAGGGAAATTGTCCAGTATCATCACAGCACGTCCTGCAAATATACAAACATTTAGAAAACTTTTTATACAGTTGTAGTATAGACCGCCACATACCTTGCGTTTAGTGAAAACAAAGATTTCGAGGACACGAAAAACTGTGGACCTAAAGCCATCTTTAAAAAATAAAAATACACTGACCACATTAACAATCCGTCCAGTTATCATTCATCAGATAAAACATAAACCAGGGGAGACAAGTGTTTTAAAAATCAGATGGCTTATTAATGTGACCAGCATCTTTTAACATATCTAAACTTAGGTAATTCATGGGCACTTTTTTACTTAGAGTGCGATAAGTAGGATATTTTAAATTATAAGATAACGAACTGGCATGAAAGTTAAAAGTATTAATTAGGTTGTATGCATGGTAATTTATGTATGTATATACGTATGTATGCATGAAGGTAGGTAGGTAGGTAGGGAACTGGTTTGGGTGGTAGTTAGGAAGGTAGGAATGCGTGTATGCATGAACGTATGTATTTATGTATGTAAATATTGATAAATTCATGAAAATATGTATGCTGGACTGTAGACACACACACACACACACACACACACACACACACACACACACATATATATATATATATAAAACAAAGATTCCGAGCACACGAAACACTGTGGACCTAAAGCCATCTTTACAAAAATAAAAATACACTGACCACATTAACAATCCGTCCAGTTATCATTCATCAGATAACATAAACCAGGAGAGACAAGTGTTTTAAAAATCAGATGGCTTATTAGTGTGACCAGTATCTTTTAACATATCTAAACTTAGGTAATTCATGGGCACTTTTTTACTTACAGTGCGATAAGTTTGGTATTTTAAATTATAAGATAACGAACTGGCATGAAAGTTAAAGGTATTAATTAGGTTGTATGCATGGTAATTTATGTATGTATATGCATATGTATGCATGAAGGTAGGTAGGTAGGTAGGTAGGTAGGTAGGTAGGTAGGTAGGGAACTAGTTTGGGTGGTAGTTAGGAAGGTAGGAATGCGTGTATGCATGAACGTATGTATTTATGTATGTAAATATTGATATATTCATGAAAAAAGTATGCTGGACTGTAGTCATATATATATATATATATATATATATATATATATATATATATATATATATAAATTGTAATATATCTGATTTATATGTGAGATACATTACATTGGCTTAACTCGTGGACCCCAGCTCGAATCTCAGTACGGGACGAATTAAAAATTCTCTAATCTGTGTCAACATATTTATTCTCCATATAAATTACAGTTCATATTATCACGCATCCTCCTGCAGGTCCCAGGGATAGCACTCTCCGCTCTGTCTGGTGTTTATTTGTAACTTTCTAAATTAACTTCTATTTACCTTCATTTCTGACATAGGATCCAGAGTGACTGTGTACAGAAAAGATAGTTTATTACCGAGTCGCCATGCGAGTGTGTCTGTCACGCATGAATGCTTATATCCACGATTAGGGTCCATCCTTTTTAGGGGATGTGCCCTTAGTCAAGAGAATGGGGGGCTGGTGAGTACTGGCAAGGTAAATGGGTGCCTTAATTAGCAGACCTGGGTTCGAATTTTCAATAAGGGACGAAATTAAAAATTCTCTAATCTGCAAGATACTATTCTTTTCTCTCTATCCATGTGTATATCCATATATGTAAGAATATATATGCAGGCATTCAACTAAGTACTTGGGTAGGTATTTTTCATATTTTGTGCTACCTCTCACGAATGATAATTTTTTTATGTGGTTTGTCAATACGATCATTGCTCTGTTGTCTTCCAAATTTACTCATACGCACTTGTTTGTTTAGAATGTTATATGTTGTTTACTTCTCTCTCTCTCTCTGTATATATATATATATATATATATATAT
This sequence comes from Margaritifera margaritifera, assembly GCA_029931535.1. Lineage (NCBI taxonomy): Eukaryota > Metazoa > Mollusca > Bivalvia > Unionida > Margaritiferidae > Margaritifera > Margaritifera margaritifera. The sequence goes on from JAQPZY010001326.1 coordinate 853,286, forward strand.
ATATATATATATATATATATATATGTGTGTGTGTGTGTGTGTGTGTGTGTGTGTGTGTACTTAGGTACGTATTTTCCTAGTTTGAACTACTTGTGGCAAGTGATAATTTAATGGTTTGCCAATACTGTCATTGCCTTTTCTTCTGTTTTCTTCCACATTTACTCATTCGCACTTGTTTGTTTAGAACGATATATGTTATTTACTTCCAGTTTAGAGAAATCGGACGACGTGGTTATTTATGTAAGAAAGTATATAAAGTGAGTCTACTTGGTATTTTCCCTAGTTTGTGCTACCTCTCACGAATGATAATTTAATGGTTTATTAATGCGGTCGTTACCCTGCTTTCTTTCAAATTTGCTCATAGGCAGTTATTTCTTTAGAGAAATCGGATGACGTGGCTATTTTGGAGTGAAGGTTGCTTTTAAATGAAATTAAGTAGATCCAATATTTTTCACATTGGTATTTTCCCTATCGAAGCAACATCAATCGTTTTCTGAACTGTAAGTCATTTCCCTTTTGTATTCAATTAAAATTGCTTTTCAGAGTAGTGGATTACTTGTGCCTGATATCACTCACAGGTCAAATGAATATTGATGGAACCTCGTGCCTTGTTGCGGTATCAAACATTATACCTTATTAACTGAACAAAATGACAAAGTGTCTAAATGCCGCTGTCCGCTACGAAAGTGATGTACTATATTACAGTAGAATTAGTACTTAACAATTTTAATGGAAACAAAATATAGGTATATGTTAGCTTCGTCCATAAAAAAGATCCAGTTATATTAAGTTGACATTTTTAAATAGTTGTTTGGGTTGGATTATCCAACAAATTGTTTTCATTCAACTTAGATCATATGTTATGTGGAATATATATTAGCAGTTTTATTAATGATTGGTAAGCTAAAAGTACAATGATAGACTAATGAAATGTTGTATAAATCAATAAAATAGGTATATGTACGTTTTTAGAGTAGATATTAGGAAATATTTCACGAGTGTACTGGACACATTTATAGTCACGAGTGGCGAATACAAAATCTTTCCACTTCGCGTTACCATACATCTACTAAACGAAACGTAGATTTTCTTTTCATTATATATTTTAAGGCAAAACCGTTGATTTGCATGGATTTTGTTCTTCCTTCTGTGCCAATTCTATAAAAGAAGTTATGAAATTATACAATAATTTTAGGACAGCGACTTTTTACAACTTTAGCTCGTACATATTTTGATTCAAATTGTGTATTTTGAAAAATTAATTACTGTTTTCATGCAAAAATGAAGAGAATATTTATCTTGCGCGAATAGATACAGTCAACATTGTTGGGGTAGGAGTATTCTAGAGTCAATAAAGAGCGGTCGTATCCGGCAGACTTCAGAGCGTAACAGCTTTAAGTTAAAAATGTTAATGATTGTGAGTTGATTTATAATGATTTTGGTTCTTTATTTTGTGTATTTCTGCATTCAGACGTGACATATGTGGACTTGGCAAGCTTGCATTCTTCTTCCGTAGCAGACGTTGGACCCAAATTTCGATTGTCACTAAATTTCGGTTTCCACTCAACACTCCATCGTTTTCAAACATGATTATGATTGTGATGAGAGTTAAAACGAGTACTTAAACAATTTGTTTCCCCTATATTTAATCAAGAATTCTTTTTTCCCTAAAGGCTTGTAACGTTTGTCGTCGAATGTAACATGTATTGCATGTGGTGTGACACTGAATATCGAATAGAAACACGTTATATAAGTCCAGTCACTGACAATTTGCATGATTCATGTGGAAAACTAATTTTAAGAAAGTTCATACGTGAAGTCTACTTTTTGTTGTTTGGAGTTCGTATTGAGGAATTTTTTTGTGATGGCACCTCCTCATTGATAACATAAATGAATACTACAGTCTTGACATTTAAGATCAGTTCATCCCGATGGAGAGAGAAAGGCAGAGAGGGAGATTGAATAGGGACAGAAGAAGAAAAATGAAACAGGCCTAAATGTGGAAATACAAGTTTGAGTAACATACATCAAGGCAGATATATTTCCTAAATGGGGAAAAAAGGTAGTTCCAAAAGTGATATCGCCACTGTGGCGATATAAATTTTCTCGCACTGATACATTTCAGTATCTTATTATGAAATAAATAATACATTTTTCTTATAAGACACGTCTATAGTTTTATAGAAATTAAACTCTTTCTTGTGCAATATGTATTCCCCTTGTATCTAACAATTACAGGAAGTATAACTAAAAGTGCTTATATAAAGGCTGTTTTATATAATGTCTGACCAGTGCCTCCCCTGTAAGGAATTAACGATTCCTATGACCTGATACAGGAGTGTACACATATCACAATTTAGTCGTCTGTGGCAGAAACTGCCCTGCATTGAGGACAGTCAGTCCTACTCATGAACTGGTCATGCAGTACATACAGTGTCTGGGTTGTGTCAAGGCAAATAGACTCTGGACATACAATTTTAATTTGGAAAATGTGTTTTCTTCTCTTTCATAATCAATTCTTATTGTGCTCCCGTACCATGATTTATACAGGCAAACACAAAAAAGTGCATTTGTCTACGCAGGATTATCATGTAAACCTGTTTTCATAATTGTATGTTTTAATTATTCCTATCTATTGTAGATATAATTATTTAGAACGCACATGCAACATGTACTTGTCTACAATACTAACCATGACACAAACCAACGAGGCTGTAAATACAAGGTCAGATGTTGCTGTTGAGTGAATTATACTTAATCGACATAAAGAAAGGGTGCAATTTGCTAATATAACTATAGGTAATAAAGAAGAAAACGTTTGAAATAAATTAACAGTGCCATGATGAACAGTGGCAGCTGTTCCAACAGTGACAACAGTGGCAGCTGTTCCAACAGTGACAACAGTGGCAGCTGTTCCAACAGTGACAACAGTGGCAGCTGTTCCAACAGTGACAACAGTGGCAGCTGTTCCAACAGTGACAAGAGTGGCAGCTGTTCCAACAGTGACAAGAGTAGCAGCTGTTCCAACAGTGACAAGAGTGGCAGCTGTTCCAACAGTGACAAGAGTGGCAGCTGTTCCAACAGTGACAAGAGTGGCAGCTGTTCCAACAGTGACAAGAGTGGCAGTAGCAGCAGTTACCACTAACACCCACAGAAAAACAAGATGAACATGTGATCATAAGGCGCGTGAGGCTAAACAGCTTCACTTTAGCCTCTCCGGGTCCATAAACTATTGGAATATAAACCATTGAGCAGATAGATGTGTTGTCTGTGGATCTCGGACCGGTGATGAATTTGACTTAAAAACAGCTCTTCCCTGGGCTAGCCAAACGATCCTTTTCACCCCAACCCCACCCGATCCGGTTTATAGAAACAGAATACTAATCAGTATTGCCACAAAGCCAAAGCGTTTCGTGTTTGTTTATGTATGTATGTATGTATGTATGTATGTATGTATGTATGTATGTATGTATGTATGTATGTATGTATGTATGTATGTAATGATGTATGTATGTATGTATGTATGTATGTATGTATGTATGTGTGTGTGTATGTATGTATGTATGTATGTATGTATGTATGTATGTATGTATGTATGTATGTGTTATGTACGTATGCATGTATGTGTCATCAAACGCAAAAAAATACCGTCTGCTTGGACTCCTTGTTTGTATCATGTGTATGTGTGTTTGTTTGTTAATACGTGCGTATGAATCGCTCTCACATACCATACTCCATGTTTGTTTTTATATGTGTTATTGGTCAGTAAGGATGTGTGTTTATTTTGTTAATTAGTGTGTGATAGTCACCCTCACCTACCCCTTTCCATCCTCCGTTAGCCTTTGTAGGTGTGGTGTTTATCATTCAAGAGATGTGCTGGTCTGTAAAGGTGTAGAATTGGTCAGTAATGATATGTGTTATTTAGTCAAGGTGTATGGGCAAGTCAATATCTTGTGTTCAATGGTTAAAATCGGTTTAAATCGTCTTATCCTTCCACATTCTAATACACATATGCATGTGAATGCGTCAGTATTGGTCAGTCTAGGTCAGTGTTGGTCAGTCAAGACGATTTTGGCTTGCATAAATACGTTCTTGACTGTCACTACGTTTATATTTATATTATGTTAAATTCCCCGTACCGCCATTGTGCCACCTAATGTTAAATTCCACTTACTGCCTTAATGCCATTTAATGTTAACTTCGTGTTGCCTTCATAGTGCTACTTAATGTGAGGTTTTTTTTCTCAAAAATTTGTATTGAAATACAATATGTATGTGCAAGAGGCATATCACGATATTATGTCATATTTAGTTCAAATTTTCATCAAATCGATTAGAGGAAAAGCACCATTTATTTGTACTTTTTTTGAACGCTTCAAATATATTCTTTATTTAAAAAAGAAAACGTATCATTAGTCTCGGGTGATAACGGTAATTATGTTATGGGTAGAGGTTATATAGTAATAGTTAAATATTAGCGATTTGAAAACATGATCTTGACAACTACTTAATTTACTGCATTTATGAATCACATAATATGTTACATTTCTTCCTAGTTGTGTTTAGATACGATCTGTGGAATGTTGTGTTTGTTTGAACAACCAATATCAGACTTGTCGCTCTGGTGACCTCAGTAATCGACACCTTTTAACTTTACCTGAACTTCAGATGAAACGATTATGCTCAAAAGTCTGCGGTTACATGTGCTCAGTCAGGTATACGTTATGTAAATCTGTTTCACGTGTCGTTTATATCTAATTTTTCTATGCTGTCAATGATCAGTCACAGACGACATTATAAACAAAAGGGTGATTAAGCCGATACTGCGGCATTGTATTTTAATCTATGTGCTCACTCAGGAATACGTTATGTAAATCTGTTTCACGTGTCGTTTATATCTAATTTTTCTATGCTGTCAATGATCAGTCACAGACGACATTATAAACAAAAGGGTGATTAAGCCGATACTGCGGCATTGTATTTTAATCTCTGTGCTCACTCAGGAATACGTTATGTAAATCTGTTTCAAGTGTCGTTTATATCTAATTTTTCTATGCTGTCAATGATCAGCCACAGACGACATTATAAACAAAAGGGTGATTAAGCCGATACTGCGGCATTGTATTTTAATCTCTGTGCTCACTCAGGTATACGTTATGTAAATCTGTTTCACGTGTCGTTTATATCTAATTTTTCTATGCTGTCAATGATCAGTCACAGACGACATTATAAACAAAAAGGTGATTAAGCCGATACTGCGGCATTGTATTTTAATCTCTGTGCTCACTCAGGAATACGTTATGTAAATCTGTTTCACGTGTCGTTTATATCTAATTTTTCTATGCTGTCAATGATCAGTCACAGACGACATTATAAACAAAAGGGTGATTAAGCCGATACTGCGGCATTGTATTTTAATCTCTGTGCTCACTCAGGTATACGTTATGTAAATCTGTTTCACGTGTCGTTTATATCTAATTTTTCTATGCTGTCAATGATCAGCCACAGACGACATTATAAACAAAAGGGTGATTAAGCCGATACTGCGGCATTGTATTTTAATCTCTGTGCTCACTCAGGTATACGTTATGTAAATCTGTTTCACGTGTCGTTTATATCTAATTTTTCTATGCTGTCAATGATCAGCCACAGACGACGTTATAAACAAAAGGGTGATTAAGCCGATACTGCGGCATTGTATTTTAATCTCTGTGCTCACCCAGGAATACGTTATGTAAATCTGTTTCACGTGTCGTTTATATCTAATTTTTCTATGCTGTCAATGATCAGTCACAGACGACATTATAAACAAAAGGGTGATTAAGCCGATACTGCGGCATTGTATTTTAATCTCTGTGCTCACTCAGGAATACGTTATGTAAATCTGTTTCACGTGTCGTTTATATCTAATTTTTCTATGCTGTCAATGATCAGCCACAGACGACATTATAAACAAAAGGGTGATTAAGCCGATACTGCGGCATTGTATTTTAATCTCTGCGCTCACTCAGGTATACGTTATGTAAATCTGTTTCACGTGTCGTTTATATCTAATTTTTGTATGCTGTCAATGATCAGTCACAGACGACATTATAAACAAAAGGGTGATTAAGCCGATACTGCGGCATTGTATTTTAATCTCTGTGCTCACTCAGGTATACGTTATGTAAATCTGTTTCACGTGTCGTTTATATCTAATTTTTCTATGCTGTCAATGATCAGTCACAGACGACATTATAAACAAAAAGGTGATTAAGCCGATACTGCGGCATTGTATTTTAATCTCTGTGCTCACTCAGGAATACGTTATGTAAATCTGTTTCACGTGTCGTTTATATCTAATTTTTCTATGCTGTCAATGATCAGTCACAGACGACATTATAAACAAAAGGGTGATTAAGCCGATACTGCGGCATTGTATTTTAATCTCTGTGCTCACTCAGGTATACGTTATGTAAATCTGTTTCACGTGTCGTTTATATCTAATTTTTCTATGCTGTCAATGATCAGCCACAGACGACATTATAAACAAAAGGGTGATTAAGCCGATACTGCGGCATTGTATTTTAATCTCTGTGCTCACTCAGGTATACGTTATGTAAATCTGTTTCACGTGTCGTTTATATCTAATTTTTCTATGCTGTCAATGATCAGCCACAGACGACGTTATAAACAAAAGGGTGATTAAGCCGATACTACGGCATTGTATTTTAATCTCTGTGCTCAGTCAGGTATATGTTTGCCGACTAAAACCTTGTGATGTTAAATGTCAATGGCTGACTAACAGCTTTGTCTGATAATTCATTGAGAATAAGATAAATTCGTCAATTAATTACCACCGGAATTGTCTTTATTTGATGTTTTAATAATCTCTTTAATTGATAATAATCTGGTTTGGAAAGATCAGCATATATTCCCTACCATCTATTATGATCTTATCATCACGTGTCATATTCACCACGCTATGAGTTATGTAAACGCTACTATGGATGTTAAGGAAAAGGTACCATCCGTTTCCAAATCAAATCAGCCAATCGACTTTAAATTTCCCAAACGTTATTTTGGGGAAAAAAATCCCGTGCAGAGATCTACCAGCCCCAGTTGTTTAAGATTCGATCCTGACTGCATTATGGAGGATCCTGTTGCTTCTAGAGCAAGAAAAAAACGAGCTTCCGGTCAACGGAAACTTGACGGAAACCATTGTTTCCGGTATGGTTTCATGGTTGTTTCCTGTCCGGAAACCTAATCTAGCCCAAGAGCCGGGTAGAATCCGTAAAAATTTCTGCTGGAATCATATTGTTTCCAAACGGCTTATTGTTGTTTCATTTTATATTCAGAGCAGTTTATGTGAGCATTCTTGCAGTTTTAATTGTGAAAGAAACATATTTCTGCTGGTTTATGTGCAGGAAACTAACGAAAACCTAAACAAAATATTAATTTTCAAAGGTATACAGGCAGTGTCCGTAATATGCAAACTGTCTCAGTTTCCATAATATAGAAACTGCCTAAACCACACAAAATATATTTCAAAAACGAATTATTGCAGTTTCAGTTTGGGTTTTCATGCAGTTCAGTTGAGATATCATGAAGTTTATATTGTGAAGCAAACGTATTTCTGTATTCAAAATATTACTAGTAACAAATTAGCACACTGAGCAAATATGTATTTAAGATTTAATATCGTGAACGATTAAAGGCTTCTATACGCCATGACTTTTTCATAAAACAAAATAAGTGTGCTTTTTTAGGAGAGCTATTAGTAAATTTAAAAAAGGCATCCAAATAATATTTTTCTCCCGTGTTGTTGAATGAAATTTGTTTTTGTAGAGGAGACACAATACAGACAGAATACATTGAGAAAATCTCAAGTATTCAATAGAGATTTTTTTTTTTGATTTTTTTTTTGTGGACCCCTCTTGGACCTCTAGCTATGTTGAGCTATCGAGGCCTTTGAGGTGTCCCACTTTTGTGCCGAAAGTTGTTTTAAAAAGTTTTTTTTTATATCTGTATGTACCCCCATAAAGTCTGTTGTTGTGGGTTTCTTTGACAAAATCAAAAAGAGTTTTGAATAGAAATTTTATTTTTAAATTTTTGACTAGGGTTCATCTTTGTATATATTTTTTGGATGGGTGTACTTGATTTTGATCACGTTTCCAGGTTCCCATGGGTTCGACCCTGAGCCTAATGAAATTGACACTATGGCTAGTACTCCCCTCCTCAGGTATTACCATTGCGGCTGGTTTCCTTGCCATGTTATATTTATTATATTTTAGTGATCCTTGCCAGGGATCTTTTATAAGTCCAGTGTATGCTATATGTGTGTTTGCTATATATGTATTGTCGTATGCTATAAGCCCCTGTATTCTTGTTTGGACCGGCTATAATTGTTCAAATCTGAATATATTTTATTATTTACTTTTATGTAGGATCAAAACAAACAAACAAAATTAACTTAACAAAACCAGGTTCTAAAATATACAATCTCTTTATGGAGATTTGATTTGGAGACTGATGGCGCATCATTTTCTTTAGCCTGTGTCGGAGATATCATCGGGTGCCCGTTTATTTCGCGACTTTATTATGTTTGATGTTTTATTCTCTCCGTCACAGAGGCTATACTTTGTGCTCCCCCTGTCTCCTTTTATATTATGGTTTTAAAACCCATATTTTAACTTTGTACAGGTTTTGGTTGTTCAAATGTTAAAAAAAAAAAAAAAAATTTTTTTGGTTTGTGTGTCTGTGGTGTGTATAGGCAGGATAGAATTTCTCAGTTGTTAGTTTGTGATATTGTTTTCCTTTTTGTTTTCTTGTTTCGTCATGTTAATTTAGGTTATGCCTCACTCTTCAGGTACTCTGATGTGACCCGTACTACTCCGCGTTAGCCATGTAGCATTGGTGTCACTCGTCCTCATATCTTACTTTGAGTCACATACCCCCCCCCCCCCGTGTTTATGTTTTTTTTTTTCCATTTTGTTCTTATATGTAAAGTTTAATTATGTTAGCCACTGCGAAATTCTTGTTGTTAGTTGTTATGATATAATGTTCCTGTCTATATTTTATTGGATTGTTCTTTTTAAAGCTTTCCGGTCGGATTTGTGAGGCTGGCCTTTCTAACATGTGAGTGAATAGGATCCAGGTCGCCTTTGCGGCGCACCTCTCCCCTAATGGGAGGGCATACTGGTTCCCATCTCCCACAGTGGTTATACTTGGGTCCTCTAAGGAGTCAGCATCCTATTGGGCTGGCATTATTTAGATCTAAAATTAGAATTTGTTTTGATTATTATGTTTATTATGATATAGACAAGAACTAATAAATGTATGTTACTAAAATAAAAGGAAATAAAAGGAAATATAGATTAGGGTTGTATACATGGAAAAGCACGACTAATGCGTGGAATGATCATACTCAAATTTCCTCCTTGCTATATATTGATATTTCTGTATATCTTCCAAGACTTTATGAACTTTGCATAGTAACACTGTCCATTTTTCTTCATAAAAGAGTTTGGAACGGGGTGTTTTAGATTTATTTAGGCTGCAACGTAACAGAAAGGTACATTGACTCTAAAAACAAAAACAAAAAATATAATAAAATTAAAAAGGTTATATATATATATATATATATATATATATATATATATATATATATATATATATATATATATACACATGAATTCTTTAGCAGTATTTTTCAAGATTCGAGTTTTACTTTATTATTATTAAATCAAAACCCCTCTATTTGAAAACCGAAACAAATTTCGATCTAAAATTTCAATTTTACACTAAATAAAACCCCATAAAACCGAAACACACTTCAAACTTCAAACTTGGAAACGTATTTAAGCTGCTAAATTCCTGAGGCGCGCTGGACCAGATTACTGACGGTTAGCAATTACTGTTGTAGCCCTATCGGTGAGAAAATGTGCCAAGGACACGCGTGGTTAAAACAACACTTGACATGTGAGCCGACACAGATTAGGCCGACTATGATCTAATGTGAAGTCCTTGCACCATCAAAACTAGCCAGCTTTTAAGGTGAATTATTACTAACTAAACGCTTGTTGATAAGCCATTTAAAAATAGTATGTTTATCTGCTGATTATATAATTGTGATTGATGCTTTTAGTTTGTATAAATGATCCATATAACGAGTTTTGTTTGTTTGTTTGTTATTTTTTTTAATTAAATTAACATAACTGGTTAATAAAGACCGGGTATAAATATAAAAAAATCAATGAAATTTTTAACTTTTATGACAATAATAAGTATATACGCTCGTACATTTTCACAATTAGCATTTTCATATAATTTTAACAGTTCTCGTCAGCTAGAAAAACGGACCGATGATAAATTTAGGCGTTTTATAAATATTTGGTAATGGCTCATTCATTACTTTGTGCTCTATTTAAACTAAACTTGATTTGTCATTCCATATCATCTGACAACAAAACTTCATCTCCATGCATGAATAACAAGTGTTCCCATCCAAATATGCTTGCACACATACCTCTCGACGGAAGATCAGCTACTTACAGCTGGGATTGTGTAATTCTCTTATTAGCGATTCCAAAGCAAAATGGATACGTGCATAAAAGAAAATAAAAGAAAGAAAACATACCGTAGAGACACGATTATTCTAAATTTAGTAAGCACGTTATTGTAACAAACAAAGCATTAACAATAAAAAAAAAGTTTTATTTTATAAAAAAAAAAATATATAACCCATTATTAATATGTTTAAGGGTTTACTTGTCGATACAACTAAAAATCATGTAATTTATTTTTACAATAGACATTTTAATTCCCAAACCAAATATAGAGATCATGATTATACATAAAATTGGGCGTCCATTGAGATCATCATAAATGGCGGAAAAGTAAGAAGTGTCATCTATGTTCATCTCAAAATATTTGTACGCATTTCCGCGGACTCCTCCTGCCTAACCATAATACAACACAGAACTCTCTCTCTCTCTCTCTCTCTCTCTCTCTCTCTCTCTCTCTCTCTCTCTCTCTCATAATATTAATCCATGAACAACGGGGCTATAAGTATTTTGTTGTATAACAACAAAGCCTTGAGCAAGTGCTAAGAGTTTTCCCATAAAACTTGACGGGACAACTTGTATTGAATTGACTAGTATTCGTTTGGTACCAGTTTCCGTTGATTCCGTAGTTGTCACAAACTTCAAATATACAGATCCAACGAAATGTTATACATCTATGAAGACAACAGCACCCCATCCTAATCAAGGGCCGATTCACGAATTCATAAACTGATCAAAAAGTCATCTTTTTGGAAAACACTCAATAACATAACGAATGACGGCATGACGATATATAATGTGAAGGTGTAATGACCAAGACATCCGAATGTAATTTAAAGTATATATATATATATATATATATATATATATATATATATATATATATATATATATATATATATACATACATACATACATAAGTACCTTTTTGACCGTGCAGTTGAAAGTAGAAATAAATATGTTTATCCAATGGTAAAATTTCAATATTTATGACTAGACACCAGTACTCTTATAGGTTACTCTCAGTAACTCAGTAACATGTGAATGTGTAGGAATTAAAACAGGTATGTGCAACCTACGGTCTGCGACCTGGTTTTATCCGCTTAGTTACATCATAGGGTGTAGCTTTAAAAATCGATTATCCGGTCCGCGACCTCGAGAAAGTTGGACATGCCTGTTGTTGAAGAATAGACAGCATGCATTGCAGCTGCAGTAGCTTCTAGGGTCGACAATACAAATAGTTTCTGAAGTTTATTTTTGATTAAGAATTATCTGCAGTTTAAAGCTTGGAGTATAATACAAGTAGAAAGCAAATAAACACTTCTATAAAATGAGAAAACTTACACTGTTACATTTTCAAACTAAAGTTTCTGTTTCACTCGTTTATGAATAATTAAAAATGTGTGAATTAGTAACAGGGAATATATAAACTCTTCAGCCCAATATTCAGTTTTAATTTTTAAAGAATGATATTTTTTATGCTTATTTTCCAGACTAATATAAAAAGTTTGTCGAGAAAAAAATAAAATAAGAAAAGAATAATCTAACTATTATTAAACCACAGAGGTTGGGGTTTATTTCGTTTTTTTTTTACTTCACAAAGCCAAAGCAGGAAAACTCCAGTATACACGAACAACTAAAATATAATAATGCTTAATGCGTTTCTTTCCATTTTAAGATATATTTTATTGTCTTAGCTTTTTCTTCACGTGCACGTTGGTCAAGAAATAAGGTCATTGCTGTGTCAAAACATGTCAGGCGTTAAAGCAGACACAAATCCCTGTATAGTAAGTTTCAGTTCAAGGGCATAAAGTTGAAGATTTAATTTTCAGTTGACTTAGATAAAAGCAACTGCAGCAAGTGGGTGTAAATAACATGATTTATAAGCATCCTTTTTTGGTGATGTGTGCTTGGTCGAGGGGATATGGGATTGGTCCATGCAGGCAAGGCAATGGGTGCCGTAATCCGCGGATCCGGGTTCGAATCTCAATAGAGCATGAATGAAAATTCTCTAACCTGCATGATAATATTCTTTCTACATGCTTAAAAATTCACTTCATATTATCATGAATCCTCCTGTAGGATCAAAGGATAGCACATTCCGCTCCGTGTGGTGTATATTTGTATCTCACTATATATATATGACTGTGCAGTTGAATATAGGAATACATATGTTTATTCAATAGTAAAATTTTAATATTTAAGTCTAGACAACAGTACTGTTATAGGCTTTTTTTTCCTTTTTGCAAAAGCACGGAATTTTATACCCACGACATTTTATGATGTCACATTATTATGGGCAGCTATGTAGTATTTTGAAGTGGACTTCTGTAATAGTAAAGGGAATGGCAATTTACTGTGAACCAGATACATAGACAATTCGGACAATACTGTACACTGTAACTGATTACCAGTCGTTACAATTAACTCTAAGTTCTGTTTTGTTTTGTGTGTATGTGTGTTTGTTTTATCTTATATTAAATGAATAAATTGAGAAAAAAAAATAGATGTTTTAGGTAGTACTTTTATTTCCAGTCTTCTAAGCCTACAGAAATTCAAGTTACAAATGTCCTTTTTACATATTATTAATCAATCACGGCTATATTTGCAAACAAAGAAACGTTTACATTCTGTAAGTTGCCTGTTGGTGTTGTGATATTAAGATTGCGTCAGACATTGCTTATTCGCATTAAATCGCCGTTCGTTCCATGATGGGTAATTCTGCTTTATGAGATATCATTTAATATTTTATGTTGATGGAAGTAAAATCCTGAATGTCTTGAAAGCTGGCATTAAGTGCGGTACATTATATTTTGTAACATCCATATTTAGTCAGTATTCAAAAAGACCAGTGACTGACCATACTAACCTTGGAATTTATTCATCCGTGGAGTTTACAAGTTTTTAGTTGGATATACTCTGAATTTCTAAGTTATCCACCAAGACGACAGGGGCCACGGAAACAAAACGTGACTCGTATTAGTTAGGGATGGAGGGCGGGAAGGAGACTGTGTAGTTTGCTCAAATCGCATTTTGCTTGACGGTGTCACAAAAAACGTGTGAATGGAAATCGACATTGGGTTCGATTACATACACAATGTAAATACCGTGTATAACTGAGATAAAATCTGGGAACTGTTATGATATTTTGAAAAAATACACTCTTTGATTGTGAAACATTGATGTCACAGTGGAAGAAACATTCATTTTTGAACATTAGGACCTTTATTTAAAAAAAGAAAATGATAAAATCCCAGTGTTGTTTTTGCTGGTAGTCGAGTGTAGGAAGCATCAGTTTTTGATAGGTGGAACGTTCTTTAAATCTTGTTTTGTTTTATTGGCAGATCTTTCTTTTCTGATAGCCGTTGAGACTAAACGTTGTTACTGATAAATTTGTACTTGTCTGAGGTTTACGTAAAGGTTCTTTCTTATATAAGATTAATAGCATTTCTTCAAACACATGCTTCAGTCAACCTATGTAGGGGGAGGGAGTAGTGGTTGGAAAGGGGGGTGGGTGGGGGCGAAGTTGAAATTTTATTATTAATATTTTTATGTAACGAACCTTAGATGGTGACTAATGGAAAGTCGAATAGGAAACTTCAATCACTGGCAGACTAAATGAATTTATACCCCGTTTTCTCTTTACAGATGCCAACATTAACAATAATCAATGCTTTCTATCAAATAGAACATGATGGAAACATTGGTGGTCATAGTTGCGGGTTATACGTTATTTTTATATAAAGGACTGTTATGATAATGCCAGGGAAAATTCGTGCAATGAATAGAAGTATTAACTGCATTAAACTCTCTACCGTGATCGTTAACTACGGTCGAATACTACGGTATATCATCTTCCTCTATAACGGCATTGACACGAAACTTAGATTTGAAATGAATAAACGACACGTACGATTCACATCATGACGTCATTTTCAACCTGTGATCTGTTTCGTCATTTTTGACATCATGACGTCGCATCTTGACGTTTTAAAGAAAGGGCCTGCAAAGAAAATAATAATTACGAAGTCTATGTAAATACTTTCGTTGTTTCATTTATGTGTATAATCTGCTTGAATTATATGAGTTTATCATAGGCCACTGTGTTATTTATGTGTATATATATATATATATATATATATATATATATATATATATATATATATAATATTTTCCAATATTACACACGTTTGATAACACCCAAAGACATAACGAATGATGGCATGACGATATATAATGTGAATGTAACTACGTCTGCACATCAATTTGCAAACCCTTTCATGTTGAACTTTCTTTAAAAGTGTGATAGGAGAGAAGGTGTAGATGGAGTTCAGAAGCTGAAATGTTATTTTCAAGCGATAATATGTCTTTAACGATTTCTAAAGGGGTGTGGTCAAACTATATTTGGAACTAAGAATAGAGAGAGACGATATTTGCTTCTTCCGAGTGAATAACGGATATATTTCATATAGTGGGCCAAATTACTTAAGTTTTCCATCCACGAGATCAAATGTATCCGTTATTCACTTGGAGCAAGCAAATTTTATTTTTATTTTATGCTCAAACATATTGGCTAGCAATATGTATAACAGATTAAAGTAGCAGATTTCTTACTGTATCCCACGCGATAACGTCAGCGGTTAACATTTTATATTCTGCTGTGTTATGTGTATATTCGCAGAGAAAATATCAGCAGCAGCATAATTTCCCTTCCCAATTCGATGTAAAACAACACATACAAAATATAAAAGATTTAAGTAAAACAATGATATGCGCATCGTTGGGTTTGAAGTTGGTTCGTCTACATGCTAGGTGGCCATACGTACCACTGGACCATGCCATCTTCTAAAAATAGCTCAAAATTTCTTGTTCATAATGTTATCGACGCGGCAGTGAAAAATTATATCTATTATCCACATTATTTCTAGATTAAATTAATTTTATCCTGACCCAATATCCCTCTCCTATCCCCGCCACCTTAATGTTTATGTTTGCCCACATGTAACACAAACTGAACATATATGAAAATTAAAGTTTGGTACATTTACTGGTATTTCCATGCAGAAATGACCTAGATGTAGAATATTTGCTTGAAACGAGTGAATAACGGATATGTTTCATCGAGTGGGTGAAAAACTCAGTATTTTCATGACTGGCGAAGCCACGAGTGAAAATAATTGAGTCTTTAACCCAAGGGATGAAATCTATATATTATTCACTCAGAGCAAGCAAATTTCCTTTTTTTATGCTCAAACGTCTTGAATAGCAATATGTAATACAGATCAAAGAAGCCGATTTCTTACTGTATCCCACTCGATAATGTCAGCGGTTTACCGTTCTGCTCTGTTTTGTATATATGTTCGCCCGTTACTCAAATTTCTCGGTCATAATGTTGTTGATGTCTATTGAGGGCAGTGAAAATTTATTTCTGATATTCCACTCCAGTGAATTATTACAATTATTTCTCTTTAAAAATTCATGGTCTAGCATAAATTAAAAGTTTAAGCTTTTATGTTCCAAATCTGACGGAGTTATAACCCTTAATTTAGTCAGACTCCCACTAATATGACATGTATGTTTAAAAACAAATATCTACTAATATCTACTAGAATAATTTCTTGATTTGCCGTTTTGATGAAATTAAAAATTAAAGAAAGGGAAAATTAGGAAAGCAATAAAAGTTAAGGTTATGTTTTATATGATATTTAGGAAGAAAAGCATATACTGCTAAATGGAAATTCACAGACATTTTTTTTTACCATAAGACTTCTGACGGTGTCTAGTTGGTCCTAAATGAAAATAAAGTATGGCTACTCCTCCTGAATAGATAGTTATATCAACATGAGATTTTCACCAAAAAACATAACTATATCTTGTTGGTCCTAAATGAAAAAGGTATCAATCTATCATCCAATATGTCTGCCATGGTAGCCATCTTGAAAATATTGTTATTGCTGAAGAATATTAGATATGGTTGCAACACTAAGTAGTTACAATAAAGAAATGTTCTTATCTTTTATTAACCGGAGAAAAAAATCGGCCAGTACAGTGACATTTCTTTTAGAGTAACTCTTGTTTTTATTATACTCACATAAACCAATAGCAATTCCAAGTTTACGAAGCATTGAAATTATTGCTTTTCAAATATCAATAAGAACTATATAAATATAGAACAATTTGCTAAACAAAGCTTATCAAAGGTTGCTAACTACTGGTAAATTTCTATTCTAGATTATAGTCAATATTAAATTTTCATATACGTTTCTCTTGAAGATTGAAACCAGATCGTCGTTTGTAAAATAGGTATGCTTACAATGTCAACTGTATAATTTTCAAAAGCTCCAAAATTGGTAAACTTTTTTAAATTGTTCGTAAGGTCTGAAAATCTAATCAAGTCATCTACACATCCCTATAAACATGCCTACTGAATCCATATGGTCTGCCTTGAGTGGTTTTTGTTCAGTCGTGCTCACAATGTTTGCAAGAAACATTTATTAAACAAATTGAACTATTGCTATAACGGTCTTACAATCTAATCGGGTCATCTACCACATTTAATTTGTAATTATGGAATGTTTTTTTACACAATGATGCTCACAAGTTTTTATTTTTATTTTTGCGCAATCATGCTTACAGCGAAATGGACATGACCAAATATAGATGTCCCCGCTGTAATAGGTGTGAGGGTCTTAAAAATCCCAAAAGTTAAACAAATGAGAATAAAATGGAATATTGCTATAATGTCACGAAAGTCATATCAGACCATCTATATTCACAAAATAATATGCTGCAAAATTTCATGGCTACATATTTATTATTTGTTCTGCTATTGTGTTCAAACAGATTTGTTATAAGCGTACAAATGGACATCTGTACAATATTATACTCATTGCTACTTCTCTGAGTGCATACAAAAAATTCTTGAACATAGTTTCAGTTGATGAAATACAAGTCAGGGAACAAGAATGATTTTGAAAAACAACTGTAATTTCTGTTCATTGTCAATTTACATAATTAGATGCATACATTTTTATTATGATTGACAAGCACACAGACATACTATGATGGAAAGGCAAATCATTTTCACCAACTACTAGTAACTGAATTTTTTTATGTGATTGCAAATAGAAAGGAAATAGAAAATTTGTTAGAAATATGTACTTTATTCATTAATACAGATATACCATCAGATTATTTGGTACAAATTTCATATTACCTATGGCTTTGTTATACCATATTCAATTTATGAATGAATTTTAGCTCACGTGAGATAAATCAGCTCTAAGAAACATAACCAGATGAGTCCATATTATTGTACTAATATTAGACGCTTCATAAATGCAGATAAAATGAAATTATCATCTTTAATTCTTGATTATTTTTTAAATGGTGGGCATACAGTATTTATTTTATTGGAGGACATTTTTGAAGGAAAATTTTATGACAGTTGGCAACATCTGCATTTTTGAAAATATAACCACAAATGTAATATTAAACGTCTGGACTTACTTTACATAGATGTCAATCCCCATATGAATCGTAGAGTATGTTATTGGTATATTCAAAAATTACCTTTGGTCTCATCTACATATAATTTTTAGCATCTGAATAGTCAAATAGTCATTAGAAGAGATGTCACTAACAAACAAAAAAACAACAAAAAATAAAAAAACATGGACGATCCAGTTAACTAATTATGATCAGGTTATCACACTGCAACTAACAATAGATTGCTGACCAGTGGTATTTCTGGCTAGTTGTGAGTATTACATGATTATGGTCAGGTTGGCAAACTGCAACTAACAGTGGGTTGCTGACCACTGGTATTGCTGGCAAACTGTGCGTGTTACATAATTACAGTCAGGTCAGCATATTGCAACTAACAATGGATTGCTGACCACTGGTATTGCTGGCTAGCTGTGAGTATTTAATAATGATGGTCAGGTTAGTACACTGCAACAAACAATGTATTACTGACCTCTGGTATTACTCGCTAGTTATGAGTACTTAATAATTATGGTCAGGTTAGCACACTGCAACTAACAATGTATTGCTGACCACCTAAACTGCTGGCTAGCTTTGCGTGTTATATAATTATTGCCAAGCTAAAAGCTTGACTTCTAACTTGTTTGAGCAAATCTGACAGATTCATGATTATCACTGTATAACATATACATATGTAAATAGTAATAATTTCAAAATATTACCATACTGCCCACATTTAAATTTGTTTTTTTATTTAAATATTGATAACATTACAGCTTGTATTCTCTGTTTGCTTTGCTGATGATTACTCAAATAAATGACCTAGAATAAAGTAGCAAAGCCATTCAAATGATCTCTTTTCCAACAACAATATATTTGAAAGTGTGTGCACTGTGCGGCCAAATATTGATTAACTCTATAACTGTTCATGTAGATGAAGGATTATTTCTGATTGGCAAACTACCGGGATCTATTTTGGAACATTATGTATTTCAACATAACTGTGGGATGCTATACTCGACTACATACATTATACTTGCTCCAACCAGCACTATTGCCACATGCCAACATTACATAATGTCATATGAAATTGTGTGATATACTAAATCCATTATTGCCTTCTCCATTGGGAATAGTCCTACAAAAATGTTGTCTGGTGGGACAAAAATATGCACTTGCTATAGTACGTCAGAATATGATGAACACCATTGCATATGCAATTGTTTCACATGACTACATTGTTATCTATGTAACAATTTTCATATATGTAACCAATATATTTACACCTCGTGACATCACAACGACAGAATCATACTAATCAAAGGAAAGGCGTAGCGAACGAGGCATCCAAATGTATCTGAAAGTCATTTGACATCACTTCTGCAATTTGGTCAAATTCAGTATATTTCATCATGCGATACATTCAATTTTGCATTTGTGCTCATTTTAAAGTAAATTTATGAACTTGTCAAATAATTTCAATCTTTTACTCGCCAAGGCTCACAAAAGAAATGAACACCCATGCATGATCTTTTATTTAAGACTTCTTCTTCTTGAGTAAGTTTTTTCTCCTAATAATTTCGTTGTAAACTATATTGTATTGTCCTCCAATTTCAATTGCTGCTCTCTGCTATGTGTTGATACGAAGTAAAGAATGCATATACTTGCTTTTTGTCTGAAATATAAAATTAGTTAACAAGTCAACACATTGTAATTAAATATATATTATAACTGCTGAAGCTCTTTATCCAAACATGAGGCCCAAGTGGGGTTTCTGTCCACTAAGGGTTCAATTATATATATATATATGTATATATATATATATATATATATATATATATATATATATATATATATATGCAAAATTCTCTCTTCAAATAAAAAAAAATACTAAAAATGTTAACCCTTTTTCACTTTGTGAACAGTGCATAATGATAGAGTGACTTTGTTAAGTTTAATTTTAATACCACCAATTACAATGTAGTTCTACTTATATGCCATCTGTTATAACCAGTTTTATACCACCAGGATCTCTTGAACGTGATGTGTATTTTAATAGAAACAAAAGGTTTATTTTTTTAGAGTTTAATGTGATTGCTATATTAAAGTTATATTATATATTACATTTTTCTAGAATGACACTTGATAGTAAAGTATGTATTACTTACTATTTACAGCAATTGTTATAATGTATGTGTGCAAGTAATCCATTACTTTAACTTCATCTTCGGGCTTCCACATTATTTTCTTGGCTGTAACAGAGTTATGATAAATAAAGATATATGTGTGGTTCAAGTTAACTGAGTGCTGCTCATTTTATTATGTAAACCCTAAACTGTTTTTTTCAATGATGCACCCACAAATTGGAGAATTGTATAGATTGATACAATGTATAACTTTATTGGAATTATAAACAGCTTTTTCATTTGTATTTAAGCATTGAGTCATGATAAACAATGGAAACTTGTCAAGACGATCATGGTTTGTCATGGCCATAATGTAAAAAAGAAAATACAATGCAACGAGTTAGTAACTACCTATAGACCCTAATGTTTTGTCTCCCACTTTTTCTAACAAAACATGGACTATTAAATTGGGCCTTTTCATTTATTCATCCGTCCTTGAGTCTATCCTTCCATCCCACTTTTATAAACATTTGCCGTGTTTAAGAGCAGAAAAAGTAGAAACAATAATATTGATATTTTAAAATCCTTTTGTGTTAAATTATGCTAAAGGACAAGGCTCGATAAGGGCCGATTTTGGCCCCAAATCAGATTCAGCTGAAACTCATACAGATAAAAGATGTCCCCCTCTCTTCCTTAAATATGTATTTAATTCTTATACAGGACCGCTTTTAATAAAGAAAAGCGACCAATAAAAAGTCAGTGGTTGCATTTACGTGAAGTACGGTTGATTACCTCTGACATCTATTTTCGTTTACATTTAAAACGCTAACTTATGTTTATATTTAGGACTGACTTGCTTGTCAAAATTCTGCAAGAATCGCCATAAATTTTTTAAAATGTATTTCTTAATGATAAATAATCACACAAAGGCCGTGCAGACATTTTGTACATTAGTAATAACCGGATGATTCTACAGCGTATAATTAAGAATGAAAACCAAACGTCCAGAATATGGGCGACCAAAGCGGTTTTGTGTATGTATCGGCAGGGGAAGCTTGCATTATACCTTATTTTGTTACCAATTCAATATAATCATAAAATGGTGCTAGATTTTGGGTTGGGAGAAATTATTGCCATATTTAATACATTTATTTACACGATTTTTCATGACCTAATATTAATTTTATTTAATTTTATATTTGATGTCTAGGAAATTAAAGTTGATCCATTAGCAATAACAAGATATACACCATAGTGATTTCTCTATTTCAAAAATAAATTCCCAGGTCTCCCTTCTCTCACCCCTCAACCCCACCCCCTCCCCGAAAATGGAATGGTTGGTCCCTAATGTTGCAAGGTATTTTATGTGCGATGTGCTTTCGTATATATGTTAATATATGCCGTTTCTGTTTTTAAAATGACTACCCTATTCATTGTGCTGTTTTTAAAATGACTACCCTATTCATTGTGCTGTTTTTAAAATGACTACCCTATTCATTGTGCTGTTTTTAAAATGACTACCCTATGCATTGTGCTGTTTTTAAAATGACTACCCTATTCATTGTGCTGTTTTTAAAATGACTACCCTTTTCATTGTGCTGTTTTTAAAATGACTACCCTATTCATTGTGCTGTTTTTAAAATGACTACCCTGTTCATTGTGCTGTTTTTAAAATGACTACCCTATTCATTGTGCTGTTTTTAAAATGACTACCCTATTCATTGTGCTGTTTTTCAAATGACCACCCTATTCATTGTGCTGTTTTAGTCGCCTATTTGTCAGAATATGTTTTTTTATCGTTCAAATAATCAAACGTAAAATAGAGTTTCTTATATCCAGTGCAAGTCTCCCCGCCTTTACACACCAACACACACACCAACACACACACACACACACACACACACACACACACACACACACACACACACACACACACACACACACAACATGATAGGAAGGTATTCCATGTCACCGACGGGAACCATCGCAAAACACACAGAAAATAAATTTTGCTAAAAGTGGCCAATAGGAAAAAAAATGGTTTCGGCAGGTTCAAATCTACCCGAATATATCACATTTTGCTACATCTGATACAATTCAAGAATGTACTAAACAAAATATCTTAGATCGGTAAGCCAACCGGGAAAATGGCTGCCGCCTTTATGCCCACGTCACTGAAATACCAATCAATTTTCCTGTTGGCATACCGATCTAAGATAGTTTCTCTATTCTGAAATCGTATCAGATGTTCAAAAAAGAAGTGTGATATATTTCGGTAGATTAGACCCTGCTCAACCTAAATTTTCTTTCTGTCAGTCACTTGTTGAAAATAGAATTGAATCAGTAGACATATTAATACAAAAGTAATTGCTCCAGTGAGGTCTTCCCCTCATTCCGCCATAACGTTACCGACGTCATTACTGTTCTAAATTAATTAGTAGTCATCATTATATCATTTTGCAAAGAATAGAGGGCATTTATCCCTAAAGCTCCTATATATTCATTGGTCAATATAATCATCAAATGAAGCTAGATTCTGGTTTTGGAGAAATTATTGCCGTATTTAATACATTTATTTCCACGATTTTCTTAGCTTTATATCTATTTTATTTAATTTTATATTTGATGTCTAGAAAATTAAAGTAGATCAATTATAAATATCAAGATATACACCATGGTGATTTCTCTACTTCAAACAAATCCCAGGCGTTCTCCCTCTCCCACCCTCCGCCCCATGCCCCGAAAATGGAATGGTTGGTCCCTAATGTTGCAATGTCTTATATGTGCGATGTGCTGTCGTATATATATATATATATATATATATATATATATATATATATATATATATATATATATATATATATATGCAGTTTCTGATTTTAAAATGACTAACATATTCCTTGTTTTGTTTTAGATGCTAATTTGTCAGAATAACAGTTATTTCTTTTATTGTTCAAATTATCAAACGTAAAAAAGAGTTTCTTATATTAGTGCAAGTCTCCGCTTCTACCTCCTACACACACAACATGGTAGAGCGGTATTCCAAATCGCCAACGGGAACGATCGGAAAGTAGACAAAAAAATAAATATTGCTAAAAGTTACCAACAGGAAGAAAATTTAGGTTCGGCAGGTTCAAATCTACCCAAATATATCACATTTTGCTACATCTGATACGATTCAAGAATGTACGAAGCAAAATAGCTCAAATCGGTATGCCAACAGGACAAATGGCCCCTGCCATTATGCCCACGTCACTGAAATGCCAATAAATATTCCTGTCGGCATACCGATCTAAGATGTTTTGTCTAGTACATTCTCTAATCGTATCAGATGTTCAAAAAAGAAATGTGATATATTTCGGTAGATTAGACCCTGCTAAACCGAAATTTTCTTCCTGTCAGCCATTTGTTTGCATATTTATTTTTGGGATCCTTCTCGAAGGTGATTTGGATTACCTTGAACTTGTAAAAAGACTCTTAAGTTTGCCTCAATATACAGGAGAGACTACAATACACGCATCGTGGATTACGGATTGCCCACTCAATACGTTGGACGTGGACACAGGGGTAAGGGATTAAGTGTCCACTACGTTTAGTGGATGTCCATCCTGTCTGGTGGATTTCCCCCAAGTCTAGTGAAAATCCATTCAATCTATTGGAAGTCAGTCTCGTAGTTTATTGCAGCGGTAGTGGGTTTTACGGCACCCTTCTCTGATTTTATTGTATTCGCTCCGCAAGTCAATATACTAAAGAAACAGATGGGACCTGACCATGGCAGGTGTCAACTTTATAGCTTTACCTATACAAACTACACAGTGGTAACATTTCTTATGGTTAATATCAATAGTAACATTTCGTATGGTATTTATCAGTGGCCTAGCTAAGGATACATACAGACGAACGCGCGTACCATAGAAAAAATACAAGGTTTTAAATGTCTTGGATATCTTTCCACCCTGCCCGTGATACAGCATACATCAGAAAAATTGCCTAGCTGAAACGTACATCCCTGTTGATGTTAGCATATACATATGCGGAAATTTACATACTGTTCTGCATCAAGCGGCAACATCGATGTTCTTTCTCCGTAAATGATATTTCATAAAAGTGCTTTGTATACTAGTTATTATTTAATCATAGTTTCCCTTTTATTTCGATACTATTTCCAAGACCCACTTTGAAGAAATTATTGAAAGCAGTATTACAAATAAAACTCGAAATGAGATTATAAACGAACGCCGTACTATTTATATCATACATGTACGACCAAGAACACTGGAACATTATGACATGTATGTCATAATTCTTTCCCAAGTTTATTCTCCAAGAATAACGTGGCATCGTATATTAAAATAACAAAAGATATACGAGCAATGATACAAAAATGTTCTTCTGCAGCTTTACCCTTAAACTTGGAAAAGAACATTGCTTATCAGACAGTGTGATTATCTTTTAAATGCGCGGAATTGTGTACACTGTATTGACTGTTGCGCTCTAAGGGTGACCATTCATGCCATGAACAAAGTGATTTCAATTAGATATTATCGCCTAAAACTGGTTTCTAGTATTATATAAAGCAAACAATATATAATATTTTTATTTTCACGATTAGGGACCAAGTATTTATATGTAACAAATTGCAATGGTCTTGATTCACATAATACATTATTAATATTTTGTTTTATAAAAATCGCAACAAGTATATTTTCTTTATAGCTAAATCCTATCACAGCCCCACCCGCAGTAGCGCATACAGTAGAAGTTAAATTACTTAAAGTGTGTACTTGTAATATGGACTGAGAAATGCAATGAGGATAAGCTGTGATATTTTAGCGTAAAATTGGTTTTTACCGGTATATACAAATTTTGACGCAGCGCACAAGTCTATCCCAGGAGCACAAAGCTAGGACACGTTTACAAAAGGTCTATTAAACTACAGGCTGTCTTATTTTTTTTTTAAATACATGTGTCCTTGTAACAAAATTTGTTTATTTTATGTAAAACTGTGTGAGAGAGAGAGAGAGAGAGAGAGAGAAAACCGTAACTTTCTGTCAACGTTACACGTAGCTTTTATAACTAACTCCGAAAGAGGCATTGATCATTAGAGAGTATGCATTTTTGAAATGTGTTGCAATTATCTTCATTTTGGAATTCGTCTACTGAAAAACTTTAGAAATAAAATTTTGCTACTGCTCTTTATTCCGAAAAAGTACGTAAGTAAATTGCAGCTTAGCAACTCATTTTGTATTTAAAAAGAATTTATATAATTAATTGAGTTATGAACTTGCTGTTAGTGTGATTTTCTTATTTTCTTACTATTCTGTTTTGGTTCTATAGGCGAATCTGGTCATAATTAACATATACGAACTTAAAGCTTCAGAAATTTTAATAGATTGAAAATCGAATGAGCCAGCCTTACTGCAATAACCAAACTGAATACAGTGACAATATTCGGGACGTCCTTAGATTTATATAAAAGGTTCACAATAAACAGGCAATAATTGCGATTTACAACCTCTGAAACCAAAACCTCTTCCACCTCCAGTTGGGAGCAGATAAAGAAGTTCTACCAGGGATACCTGTTTAAAGCCACTAAAAATATGAAGCCACGTATAAATAGCAATCATTGCAATTAGAGATAGATTGTATAGCCTTGGCAAACACGTGGCTTAGCAATTACGGGCGATATACAAGACATTATTGGAAGATATGATGTGTTCAGCTTATGCGTAATACAGTACATGTTACATAAAGGGAAAACAAGTATAAATAAGAAGAAATTAGACTTATATAAAGCTAAAACAAAACCGACGTATAAAACTGGAAGCTATTTATTGCACAGTAAATACAATCATATCTACCGTAGATACCCATTTGGCAGCTAATTTTGGATAATAGTAGGCATTTCGGTTGAATTGCAAAAGACGATGATGATATGACGGATATCCAGGAGAAATTAACTGCTACTGCAATATGGAGAGAAAAAAAAACAAACATTTGTTTCCCCATCCGCACTTACTAAACGATCCTACCCTTTTTTCTACGCTGTGCTTATGTATATCTTCAGGCATTTAACCTTAGATTATTATTGCTTTTTATTCAACTTAGTTCATGTGACTAAGCTTTGTTTTGGTTCCCAAAGA
Source organism: Margaritifera margaritifera (assembly GCA_029931535.1). Taxonomy (NCBI): domain Eukaryota; kingdom Metazoa; phylum Mollusca; class Bivalvia; order Unionida; family Margaritiferidae; genus Margaritifera; species Margaritifera margaritifera. The sequence goes on from JAQPZY010001326.1 coordinate 879,583, forward strand.
TTCCGTTCGGACGATTATGGACATAATTTCAGTAATTTCACATTGTTGACCTCATTGCTAAACCCAGTACAAATTACACATTTGATCCCTGTCCCTTGGCGACAATGTTTTTATTGTAGTCACGTGAACTTCTTGAAAAGGATAATTGGGTCAAAAAATATAACAAATTAGTAACTAAACTGACCAACAATATTCGCTTGACATTCAGGAACAGTTTTGCAGTATTTATCATGTGGATTGAAAGAATGTATTGTACCAAATAAATTGTATATGCATTAATTGAAAATAATATATACAAGTTTATCTCCTACCGAAAATATTTAATAAATGATTATGTTTTTTCAACTCTTTCATCCGTCCGTTTGGTAATATTAAATTCGTCAGATGACCAAAGCAGCAATCCTAAGTATATTTTTTAAGCTGTTGGTTATATAATGCGGCATCACGTGCTTCGTAGGTCTGCATAAAAACAATAGGTTTACGGTAAAATAAACACGTGTCTAGTTCCTGAGAAAATGTGTCGCATGGACATGTTTATTAGGGTCGCAGGTACTAAACACAGGTCGGAATAGTAGTTCTATTTGTGGAAATATTACAAGCACTGGAAAGTGGAAAGAGAGTTATAGGCATCGGATCACTAATTATTTTACAGCCAGGGAACCAGTCTACTGGTGGGGGGAATAAAAAATAGATTATTAAATCTTTTGAGATGTGCCTATTGGGTCATAAATGGGTTCAATTTTGTTCCATTATTAATTTCACAAACTTCAATCTATGTTCTATAGCTGACAAAAAATATTCACTTTTATTTTGATATCCTGTATTTAATTTCCTACTGACAAAATAGCATATGTACTCTTGGTGCGTGACTATGTTATTAGGTGCAGACCAGGGATTCCCCCTGAATAGCATCACGAGACTCGAAAACATGCTGCGAAACACCTGATTTTTAAAGCTGAAATTTTATTCTCTAACTTGAATGAATGGATCTATGTGTGGTTTGTGGCCAAGCTAGTGAAGAATTTATTTTTATTTTATAATATATTAACATTAAGTTCTATGGGAAATGAATTAGTGGTCCGATCCCGTAACCAGTAGGCCTCTCCACTATGGAGAGGTTTGCGGAGGTGACCTGGATCACACTTTTTCCAATGTTTGGAAAACACAAATAAATACTTCTGCACTAATGAACACTACTTTTAGTGAATTCTTACATAAGTTTGTCTTTGCAAACAAGAGCCAGGTAGAGATGGTACGAGATCAAAAAACAAGAAATATAGGAGATACAATATGAATGGAATAATAAGAAAGTAAAAATTAATAATATTATTTATCAATTTTTATTCTATGCTAAATAATTACATTATATTTTTATGTTAAATATATTTTCTAAGTAAGACAATTTATAATAAATTACAAGAAACCAAATAACGTTACATTTGTGGAAACAATACAAACATTGGAAAGTGAGTATCGAGTTGGCCTCTCCACTGGGGAGAGGTTCGCAGATGAGCGACCCGGATCACACCAGTTCCAATGTTTAGAAAACACAAATAATATTTCTGGACCAACGAACGCTATTTTTTAGTGCTTTTCTTCATAAGTCTTATCTTGGAAACAAGAGTCAGAGAGACGACACGGGATCAAAACATAATAGATACAATATGAACTGAACAATAATAAAGTAATAGTTAATAATTATACCATAAATTTTAATCTATATTTGAAGTCCACATAACCCAAAAATATTCCAGTGGATATGAAAAAAAAGAGGGCTTCCGTCTGCCCGAACGAGGGAAAAGGAATAGGATCGGGGGACGGTAACGGTGATGTAGGAGGCCGTCCCTGTCCCCATGGTCCGAGACCGCTGTCTGGAGAGAGAGAGAGAGAGAGAGAGAGAGAGAGAGAGAGAGAGAGAGAGAGAGAGAGAGAGAGAGGAGAGCGCTCAATGATAATATTAACTAATAAATGGGCCAACTCGCAGGACTAATATAACTCTAACACAACGCAATAGGAACAAAATGAAACAAATACATACACACAGGGCTTTATCTCTCAAGTACGAAATAAGGACGGGTGACGCCTATGCTATTGGCTAATGCGAGGTAGTTGGGGTCACACCAGAGTTTCCAAAAATAAAGGCATATACAACATAAAAACAAGAATATTGGGGGAACTACAGTATAATAAACTAACAACTGAGAGTCGAAACCCAAAACACGCACATCATTCTGACACGCACAACAAACTCTATTGTATCATCTCCGACAAAGTGTTTGTCCTAATTTTTTAAAAATTTATTTTCAAAGAAAAACCATAATTCTGCTCTATCATATTTTCCCCATTCCTGTTTTCTTACCTAAATGGTTTTCTTACTAACTATTATTGGTAAAAAAATAAAAAGGACATTGAAATGCTAATGTAACTCTAAATATTCCAAAAGACGCTTGCGGAAATGCCGCAAACTAGATATTGAAATTTAAAAAAAAAAAAAAAATACGGTATAGCCCCTGTGACGGCGATGAAGGGACATACCAGTTCCATTATGGTATATAGTTGTCCTGGGGACGCCCATCTATCGCCGCCACATGCTAGAAATGCAATACACCAATCTCAATAGAATTTATATATACACTTTCCTTAATATATTTACTCTCACTTATTCCTTATTATCCTTTGTATATATATATATATATATATATATATATATATATATATATATATATATATATATATATATATATATAATGTAAACTAAATAATAACTTACACATTATTTGACCAAATACTGCCGTCCACACAGAAATACAATTGTATAGCACTTCATAACACAAATATAGCACCCATACAGATATCATCCACTGGACAAAAGGAATCTCTGGCAAAGGATCACAAAATAAATGGGCTACATGGCATGGAACCCAGGCACAAAGTGTAATGCCTGAGGAGGGGAATACATGCCATAGTAAACTCTCTTTAGACCAGTGGCAGAACGAATGGGGACCTGGAAACGGGAACCTAAACAAGCAAGCCAAATAATAAAATTATAATATCATGAACCCTAATCTAAAACATAACCATAATACATTTTTCATTCCAAATTTTATTTGGGTTTTTATTAACCCACAACAACAGACCTTTGGGGGATATAAACAGATATAAAAAAAACCTTTACAATTTTCGGATCAATAGGGGGTCACCTTAAAGGCCTTCTAGCTTTTATAGCTTGAGGTCCGAGAGGTGTCCACACAGATAAACGGACTAGTAGAGGTTGTATTTTCGATAGCGCTGTGTATATTTCACTGTGTGGGAACATGTTTAGCAAACAATTTAAAAGAGACTGCGGGAATGAAAAAAAAAAATAAGCATTTCTCGCATTTTTTATTTTAATAACGGAATGAAACCCGCTAATACTTAAATGTGATTTATTTTTCCTTTTGTTTGTTTAAAAGCAGAATATCTCTCTCTCTTCTTCTCTCTCTCTCTCTGTCTCTGTCTCTCTCATTAAAGTTACTATCATGCTTTGTTAGTTTATTTTCGTTTTTTTCTGACCTTTCTCATGGAATGTTTAGATTTCCTCTCTTTTAAAATCGATATCACACAAATGAAAGTGCAGACTGGGAATACTTATTCCTCGGCCTGTGTATGCTCGTTGAAGTCCAGATAGATGCAGAGAAACACATATCCTTTCAGGACGTCTGAACTAATTATGAACATAAATCAAAGCCTGAATGAAATGTCAGTGGATATATATTTACAATATCAGTGTACCGGCAATAAATATAAACAGCACGTCAAATCTGGAAGTTAGGATTGTCGTAATAATGTATGTTCTGAATGGTCTCGCTGTCGGTGTTTTATACAGCTGTTCGATTTGCACCTTTCTTTTTCTTTTTCTTTAGCGAAGTCCTGAAATATGCTTAACCTATTGTGGTGTAATTATCAAGATCTTAAACCCAAACTAACACCAACATTCTGCATGAATATCAGGAATAATTTTAAAATTAAAAAAGTTATACAAAATAAATAAATAAAAGTTTACAAAATTAAATTATGGGAAAGTAATCATCTGACATGTTAGAAAAAGATACAGAAACGAAAACTGTTCGATACTTTTCGGACACTGATATCAGTAGTTTTGCTTGACCTGTGTTATAAAACTGTTTGATTTGGATAGGAACATCATGTGCACTAACGATATGACCTTAAAACTTTGCCAATGAACATGAACGGCTGCCTCAATACATACTAGTGATAAGTAACTGTTACCTCCACAATGGTTTCATCTACAACTATATTCAGTTCTTTATGGCAAATACATTGTTATTTTAATATTTGTTATTGTGGTTGACGGATTGACTAATTGATTGATTGACCGATTGTTCTGCAATTAGACTTTAGTGTGACAAAACAAGTTTCGAAATAGTCCATCGCTCTGGAGATCATATCAATTAGCTGGATTTGAACGTTCATGGCAGGAATACATGTATAACCCCTCTCTCTCTCTCACTCTCTCTCTCTCTCTCTCTCTCTCTCTCTCTCTCTCTCTCTCTCTCTCTCTCTCAGGCATGTTCAGATTTAATGTTTAAAATATGCGGCAATGTTTTTGTTTACCATACTATGTATTTTCGTGGTGACATCGTATTTTTCAAGCTACTTTTAGCTGAATAAATTGAGAGTGCATACGACGTTGTTTCTATTGTATTTTGTAGAGTGTTTTATATCAATCTGAAAACAAAAATACTAGTATACAAAAAAGACCACCAAAACACAACATATCTATTTTTAATTGAATTGAAGTTCCCAACAATGGCTACAGCGCTGACGGCTCGTGTAATATCCCTGAAGTACAAGGGGTCAAAATGTTCTATGACAGTTCATGTTTGTATAGAGTTAGTGGATGGGGATACTTTTCAAATAGTACTTACAAACAGTTTATCCATTTGTATTGTTTTGGCGCTAGTAATGAAAAAAATACACTTTAACGGTACTATACTCTCACAGTTCACTTTCCAAGTTACTTAGATTATACATTTGGCAATTCAAAGTGCATTGTAAAGGATTTTTGTATTGCTGATTACTACTGTACAGGGGTCGAGAAGAAATTTTCAAACAGTTTTCTGATCCCCATGTTGCCTTCTGTGTAAAACCTACTAGAAAAGACTATATGAGTAGGAATATTAAAGTCTGATACAGTTTTTATTAAATGTACTTTTAACTTACGGTACATAGTCCTGTCGAACATCTTGTGCGTTTTGGCTATCATTAAAAACCTGCTTAAATTTGGAAAAGCAAATAAAACGTAACAATACCTAATTAACACCACTGTACTTGTATACAGATTGGTGTTTGGGCGTTTATATTTTGTATTGTGTTAATGAGACTTCATTTACAACAGAACTATGTATACAAGCATAATGCATGATATGTAAATCAAAGTCATCAGCTCACTAAATGAAGCAGTTATATGCGTATAAAGGCACATTTGAATGCATATATCAGTTAATAATAGCTTGCACATTTAGCTGCCAGTCTTATGAGTGCGATGATGATGACAAACATTGCTGTAATTAAATGTTTCCTTTTGGGACTGATGATCTTGATTATAAATGTCTGACTACCATCTACCTACTGAAGTTATATGCACGTAACGTCTCAGCTCGGTTGGTCGTACTTCGATGTCACTATAACAGGATCTGTCATGAGATGCATAACCATTCTCTCCTGTTTTGAACAGTAAGTATGCAAATGATGTAATAAGGTCGCATATTGTTCATTGAATAATAAAAATATTCCATATCAAGGGTGTCTTTTCAATAGCTTCACATGTGTAAAACCTCGCGCAATCAGGGCGTTTTAACTTTCGGGTCGGATAATTATGCGAGTTCGGTACAACTCTAGAAGGAATTTGTACGTTTTTTTATTAGCAGCTTCCTGTACCTCTTTCGTATGACATGTCGTAGATTTATTTGCCTGTATTAGACGTGTAAAGCACGAGTGTATTTTGTTTCCCATCACTATTTACTCACATGCATGAAATATTATTACAAATACCAGAGACCGTTGTATGCCCAAACTTTTCTTTTTCTTGTTTAGCTAAGTTATTGGTATTTGATGCTTGGATCTAAAGGAAGATAACAATATTTGGAAACCTGTAACTTGATAGAACAGATCTCTCTACAAGTTTTCCACCGGGCAATCGAGGACATGGTTTCGGGCGTGTGTATCGCCAGCTTTGGAGAAAAGATACACTCCAAAATCGTGAACAAGCACCAAGCGCGTAAACGGGGACATTTCCACAAATCATGTTTTTACACTGTTTTGGGTTAAAATTGTCCGTAGAAGCAAGATTTTACCCTTTTTCCAACCTAGGACGTCCTCGGACATCTGTTCTCTCATCCAACTCCTCTTTTCAGGTTTTCTTTCTTTGAAAATTTCTCTGAAGACTTGGTTAGATTCACATGCCACATAGGTATAGTTTAGTAGGGTTTTGTAATTATTCTTGCTTCAGATGCGGGGGATATGCGCTTATATTTTTGTGGTATTTAAATGAGTAAGAGAGAGAGAGTGACAGAGAGAGAGAGACAGACCGACCGACTGACAGACAGGCACAGAGAGACAGAGACAGACAGGGAGAGAGACAAACAGAATAAGACAGAGACAGAGAGAGAGAGAGAGAGAGAGAGAGAAAGAGAGACAGTAGACAGAGAGAGAAAGAGAGAGACACGGAGAGACATACAGAGAGACACAGATAGAGAGAAAGACAGAGAGAGAAACACAGACAGAGAGAAATAGAGAGACAGACAGATAGAGAGAGACAGACGGACGGACAGAGACGAACAGATAGACAGAGAGACAAACAAATGTTTAGACAGACGGATTGAGAGACATACATGCGGACAGACAGACAGATTGACATACTGAGAGAGAGAGTGACAGACATTCGGAGAGAGACAGACCGAGAGAGAGAGAGAGAGAGACCGACGGACAGAGCGAGAGGAAGAGAGATAGACCGACGGACAGAGAGAGAGAGAGAGAGAGAGAGAGAGAGATCGACGGACAGAGAGTGAGACCGACGGACAGAGAGAGATACCGACGGACAGAGAGAGACCGACGGATAGGGAGAGAGCGAGATAGAGACCGACGGACAGAGAGAGACCGACCGATAGAGAGAGACCGACGGATAGGGAGAGAGTGAGAGAGAGACAGACGGATAGAGACAGATAGACCGATGGACAAAGACAGACATACACATAGAGACAGACGGACATACAGAGACAGACAGAGACAGACATACAGAGACAGACATACAGAGACAGACATACGGAGACATACAATTAGATACAGACAGACATACAGAGAAAGAGACAGACAAAGACAGACAGTGACAGAGAGACAGACAGATTATAGAGGGAGACAAACAGACAGCGAGGCAGACAGACAGAGAGAGAGACAGAGAGAGAGATAGACAGAGACAGATATACAAAGAGAGAAAGACTGACAGACAGACATACAGTTAGAGAGAGACAGACAGACAGAGAAAGAGACAGACAGACATAGACAGAAAGAGACAGAGAGACAGAAAGAGACAGACAGACAGAGAGAGACAGACGGACAGAGAGACAAAGAGAGAGAGACAGAAACAGAGAAAGACAGACAGAGGGAGACCGAGAAAGAGACATAGAAAGAGACAGAGAGACAGACAGATTATAAAGGGAGACAAACAGACAAAGAGGCAGACAGACAGGAGAAAGAGACAGACAGAGAGACATACAGACAGAGACAGACATACAAAGAGAGACAGACTGACAGACAGAGACATACAGTTAGAGAGATACAGACAGACATAGAAAGAGACAGACAGACAGAGACAGAGAGACAGACATACAGAGAGACAGACAGAGACAGACATACATTGAGATACAGGCAGACAGAGAGAGAGATAGACAAAGAGAGACAGATAGACAGAGAGACTGACAGACATAAAGAGACAGACAGAGAGACAGAGAGAGACGGACAGAGAGAGATAAAGATAGAGAAATACAGAGAGAGAGAGAAACAGAGACAGAGACAGAGATGGACAGAGACAGAGGGAGATAGACACAGAGAGACAGACAGACAGAGAAAGACAGAGAGAGACATACAGAGAGAGAGAGACATACAGAGAGAGAGAGGCAGACAGAGAGAGAGACAGGCAGTGAGAGAGAACAGACGGAGAGAGGGACAGACAGATAGAGACAGACGGACGGGATGTTTCTATGTACAAAGAGAGACAGAGAGAGACAGGGAGAGAGACAGACAATGAGAGACAGACAGAGAGATAGAGACAGAGAAACAGAGAGACAGACAGACAGACAGAGAGCAGGGTGTATGTAATATATGGAAGAGGAAAGCATCCAACAACACCTTTCACAAACCTGGTTTTAACTCCGAAATTGGCCTGAGACATGGAAGATAAAACACAATGATCGTCGGACCAGACTCGTGTATAAAAAACTCGGATTTAACGGTATCCTATATCCTGCCCTCTCTCTCTTTCTATACCTTGAAAAATATCTTACGTATAAAAAAACTTTACATTGCCTATTTTGACTAATCCAATTCCGCTGATGACGTTGCTAATGGCCTTGCAATGAAATTTGCTTTCTTTTCCTTGTTTGAATTTTGTAAATTGAAGCTGCAAGAAAGTGACTGGAAATTGACATAACTTCAATATCTATTGAGATACAAAGCAAAATGTTGGAACACAAGTAGAAAACTGAATTTTCAACAATTTTGATATAAATATATGACCAGTTTGTTTCCAATCTTTATGCTAGATTTTTAAGCTGGAAGTTGACCAATGATTTTTTTGCACATTTGTATTAACTGTCACAAAATGAGTGCCGACATTCTACTTTGCACATTTCCCTCTCCGTAAACTGCGATGCTGACTATAGTGAATCGTTAGGTCAGTACATTAGAATGCTTAGTCATGTCATTTTACAAAATTCGACTATGATTTATTTTCTTACTGATAACTAAATGTAAAGGACCTTGCAGGATATATATATATATATATATATATATATATATATATATATATATATATATATATATATATATATATATATATATATATATCTGTGTGTGTGTGTGTGTGTGTGTGTGTGTGTGTGTGAAGGACTAGAGAACAAATAGATAGATATATCCATAAGTAAAATGATAAATAGATGAATATAAAGACACATTGATAGATGCATATAATAACCGGCAGATTGAGCAAGAGATAATATATTAGTCGATCAATGGACAGATAGACAAACAGGAAGATACATAGTTACATACATAGATACATGTAGCTACATAGATATATAGATAATGGATGCGTTTGAGAGGAAATAGCGGGAGCAGGTTTATAAAAGTATCCTTCTATAAAAAAAACATTAACAGCTGTAAACTAAAAACCATAATGTAACAAAAAGACTAAGAAACTTAGACTTGCTTGAATTTATTAGACAAAAAAGCTTAATATAATAAATTTGCATGGGGCAAACACAAGAAAAGTATGAGTTACTTCAAGTAAGACTGTAAATTCACACGATTCATTTAAAGTATGAAGTCTATTTCATATTTAACACATTTCTGATTATTACATTGAAAATGGCATATTTACTGTTGCAAAATATAATATTACAACTAATTGGACGAAACAGTAAGTTCTTCTATATCAGTGATATTCAATACTTACACTGATTTTTCTTTCGTTTGAAAACATTGAACAGTAAAATTGTAAGGCGTTCCATCAAAGAATACGTCAGAAAACTACATCATTAAGGTAAATAAAATACTAACAAACCAAAATAAAAATCAATAGATGAGCATATCATACAACAATCCAGAAATTATACCAAACTTAAGAGCTAGAATGGAGCAAATAAAATGTACACTAACGATGTGTATCACATTTCATTACAATTTAAAGACGTTTCAAGCTCAAATGTTTTTAAATTGATTAGATAACATCTTCATTTATGTTGGACAACTATCTTTTTTATTTATTCGTCTGTACGACTTTTAAAATATCATCCGTCATTTTTTGAATAATATCTTTTTCTCTTTTAGAATCGTTTCCTGATAGGTCTATTTTGTGAATTCGGAAAAAAATGCTTTATGTGATGGACGCAACCGCTTTTTGTCTGCAAAACTAAATCTGTAAAAGTAACGACAGATGACCTTCGACTTATAATTTTCCAGTCTTCACTCATCTATTGATTTAGTCCATTAGGATATAAAACTCACAAGCAAAATCATCAGTGCTCTCTAAACATGACTAATCTATCTATTAGAAGTTTTTTTTATTTTTATTTAACCTATTATAAAGCCATAAAAAAAAATGAATGAAAATAAATCGATTTTAAAGTACCCATTATTTAGGCTGGACATTGTAACAGCCACCCTCCAATCTAAAGATTGCATTATAAAGCGTATTGGACAATGATCATCTAGCCAAGTATGACTTTTTAAATTTTCTCGACAAAGGAATGAATGACATTTTTGTTTCCATTCTTTTTACGAATTAAAAACAGAGACTATTAATAAAGCGGATTCAAAAAGAAAAAAAAAACAAAAAGAAGAAACAAAACAACAACAAAAAAAAGACAATAATACACGAGATTGTAGAGTTACATTTACGTACGCTTTTTGTGATCTTACAGATGAATATTATAAAGATCCCGTGAGCAAAGAAGAAATAAACAGGAATATGTATGCATGAGAAAGACATATATATGTATAATGTGAGAGACAGAGATAGTTATGAATGAGAGACACAGAGAGCAAGAAGACTAAGGAAGCTTTATAATATAAATTCATTGTAATTCTGTGTCTGACTTGCGAATCATATTTGTTGAATCAAAATTACTTTCCGGAGACAACTAAAAGTGAAGGTCGAAAATGTAAAATTCCAAGCAAAGAAAATGGGTTAACCAAGATATTTGATCAGCATATGTTTTAACAATATATATACACAGAATCAATACACCACACACACAATATAAAGAAATGCAATATCAAACAATAATCTAGATATATCAAACCAACAAAATTAAAAGTCAGAATAATACTAAAACAGCAAGACAATTTATGTACAACTTTATGATTGGTGATAATACACAGCACCATTCCAAAAAGTTCGGTTTATTTATAATTTCTTAAATGTTTATAAACGAAAAAGGATTGTTTACATTTTACCTCACGACATACATAGAGCCCAGTTTCACGAATTTAGCAGGATTTGTTGCATTTTCCATTCAAATTGGTATAAGTCATTAATAATGTGGAAACTTTTTTTGAATATTTAAATTTCCTGCATTATGATTTGATTCATGGAAAAATAAACAGATGTTGATCACTCTTATAGTTAAGTACTTGCTAAAATGTCACGCAGTTGTCACTAAGCTTCCTCCAGTTAAGGACGTCTGTGCATATCCCCATTAGTTTAATTGGTAATTTTCTTTCGGGGTGAAAGTTGAAAATGTGAGGCTTTATTTGCAATACAGCTTACCCATCTGCAGGTATCTGAAACTGCATAATATAAATTAGGACAATGTGTACAATACGCAAGGATAATAAAAAAATACAAAAATATTGAAATAAAATATCTAAAAGAATGTGAACAAGATTTCGTTACTGGATTTCACTCCATACTTACGTAAAGAGTACACTACGTATCGTTAACATTGTTGCCCTTTCTTAAATTTATTATTCAATGAATATTTACTACTTTTACAAGTACAAGCAATCTGAAACTTTTTACATAGACATGTCATTTATCAAGGTAAATCTGTTGATAACAATGCCTTTAGTACTGATAATTAGTTGTTGCTATGTACATTATAATTAGTTTACATAAAGCCAAATGTCAAATAAAATGTTATGGAAACTTCCAGGTGTCCTTGGTCTGTTATTTTCAATACAATCGCGATAAAAGAGTTTCTTTCATTCTGTCTCTCTTCCACTTTCCCGTAGGCTCTGCTGACTGCAAAACGTCAATGTCTTGTCCAATTTGCTGGGGCCAGGCATTGTTGCTGTTGCATTCCCATGAAAATGTCCAGCAATCCTAAAGAAATTGAAGTTCACACTCTTTCAACCAAAACATATGAAGAAATTAGATTGATTAACATAGTTTATCAGTATATTACAAAAGGGAAACAAAGGCCAAATTTGGCCGGAAATTAGAGAAAAAGACAATTTTTCAGCATATGATGGTAATGCATATTTCGTTCATAAACGTAATGGCACTGTTTGAAAATATAAACAAAATATGATCATGCAACAAAACAAAAGTTAATTCTTTTTATCTGCACAGATCCCTTTTGTCTGATCTCGCAAAGAAAGTACAACTGCTTAAAGTGGTTTAACAGTAACAAAAAACGTCTACAAATTATTGCGATAAGTTCATTCCATTGTATTAAAAATCCATTTTTACCTTTTCTTCTTTTGAAAGCAAAACTTGAAGATGATTATTGCAGCAATCACAAATGCAATCACCGGTACGACAACGCACACAGAAACTATTATCGCAGTCCGTGGATCAGTGTTGCTGCTTGTACATCCTGCAGAGAATTAAGAAGAGCTTTTATTAAAAGTAGACGTGGTCTGTAGAACACTGCTTACATTTCATTTCGTATATTTGCAATGTTTACAGTTTCCGTTGTACTTTGAATGGTCATAATAAACCACCCAATTCATGTTGCCAAACTGTTTTCTTTTTGATAGTGTTACGACTCTATGGTCTAAGAAAAATGTAACAGAAAGAAAGTGAAACCAACAAATCAAGTAAAAATCAACAAGCAATTTATTACTAGATAATTAAAATGAAAAATCAAAAAGTCACTTACAGTATAATGTGTTTTGAAATCCTAATAATCCAATAAGAATGATTGTTCTAGTCACAAGTCCTAAATATAGAATGTTCCGAATTCACGGCTGTGTCCTTGAATGTTATGATGTGCTAATGGTCTCCAAAGTCCTGATGTACTAGAAATCTTGATGTGCTGATGTCAAAATGAAGTATTCCAAAATCTCTGAATAAGTTCACTTAAATTCCAAAATCAAATTAAAAATCCAAAATCCAAAAGTTTATGAGCACTATTATAATCCAATGAATATTTAAAATAATTCCTCTCTTAGAATTTGAAATGAATTTTCACAACTGTAATAGCTCTTTACAAGACTGATGGTAATGTCAAAACTGAAAAAATGTCCACCAAACATGGTATATATAAAGATTGGTCACATGACAGAATGTTCTAGAATATGAGTCATCTTAATGGAATTCTAACTGTAAACAAAATTCAACCTTGACCTTCAAATTGAGAAAACATATTGATCAAAACAACCTAATTCAAGGACACTAGTTAAACATGTTTTTCCTGACAACATTAAGATTTAAGCAAATATTAAAGTGAAGAAACATCTACAACTTCCCAAAACACCCACAATATTATATAAACATCATACATAACAATAGACAATCGTTTTGCCACTCAAATTCTAATTCTAATTAGCACTAAAATAGTCTTAATATCAACAATTTTCAGTATATGTACAAAGGGATAAATATCATTCATATAAATCGTTGCCTTCTTTTGTTAGTCATTTCGTTCAAACTTATTTATTTCATACTTGAGAAGCAACTAGGGGTTTACAAGAAGTTCTCTTGTTTCCCATGGTATTGCGTAGAATAGGTTTATTCAGTTGTAAATCTAACCAGCCACCGTTTAAAACTGTATCAATGGATTCGTTCTGTGTTTGAAGTTATAACCATAAAGTTGACAGAATCAATACACAGAGTTCATTAAATGCTTTCATAACTTTTGTGTGATTTTAAAAATGAATAATTGTATACTTCGTAATGTGGGTCATTACTCCTCTGGCATATTTATACAGATGTTTGTCTCCTTTGTGTGATATATATTTGTCCTGGTAGTAGCTCCAGTTTAGTATTCGGTTTTAATTTATATGTATAAATATGAATTCCTGAACTATTCCTTTTCGAAATGTAATTTCGAGCTTTCGCATTTATACGAGAGAAGCATCGCAAATTGCCAAAAATGAAAAATTAATATAAATATTTTTCATTCATAAGGAAAATTCATTTGTTAACATTTTTATAACTACAAATGTGCAAGTAAATTAAGCAAATCTTAGATGAACAAAAGCTTACAATAGAGCTATAACAAAATTACAAAATAATGTTATGATATGATCCTGAAATATATTAGAAGTTGTTTGGAATATTACCTCTTTCCTTTTTATAACACGATCTAAATATTAAAGCGTTTTAGTGATTGTGCCATGTGCGTAAACCTCAAAGAAAAACAGAATGGCTTTAAAGTATCATTTTCCAAACCCCTTTATGACATATGAATTCATGATTAAATGCTCATACCATTCCATGTATGATCTAAATCTTTGTATCAAGATCGTTTACTGGTTCTCATTACTGGCTTTGTTGCATGTGTAATTTTATTGTAGCTTGTGATCCTCTCGGTGCTGTTGATTGTTTGTTTCGTTGCTCTTATTATTACTAATGTTAACATTTCTGAAACTGTTGTCCGAAGGCACATCACAGAACGGAAGAAATATTTCTTCTGAGTTGGTTTTAAACATTGAAATTAATCTATCATAAAAAAAATTACCATTTGACCACGAGTAAGGGTCGACAGAAGGCAAACACCTTCTGCAACTATAGGATGCATATCGTTCTCCTTCACTGTAGTATGCGTCTCCTATAAAACACGTTCCGACCTTTTAAAAAAATGGGGAAAAAAAAGAACTATATTACTAATCTTTTTCAAAATATTCTATAGGATGTTTATGTAACAACTAAGATAGAATATTTGCAGCAATGTTATTTTATTTTCTACTCAAATTTCGGATTTCCTTTAATAATTTTTTAAAAAAATGGACTGAAAAGAAGATCTTAAAATATCATTTGCTTTTCTTGGGTAGAAACAAAGGAAGCATCCCTTCTGCACCTTTTGATGCTCAGAAAACAATAGTACTTTTCCTTTTGTATTTTGCGATGATTTCAAAATAACAGAAAATTATTTTTCTGGTAACTACACCATTAATTCCTAATTTGATAAATTTAAAGCAAATAATGGATGTTAATATTTCCAAGTAGTGTTACATTCAAAACAAGTCTAAGCAATATACACACATACATATAATACCTCTTGAAGGAAATAGATCGAAGTTTTATAAGGCTAAGAAATAAGTGTCAATTACAAATGAGTTGAACATACCAGAAGATAAAATGTGTATCCATCAGTACTGTTGAAGGTACCTTGACATTTGGAGTCATAAGTATAATAGGTTTGAGTAGAGCCGTAGCTGGTGCCATCGTTCGTTAAGGACACTCGTGTCCCGGTGACAAATGGTATAGAACTGTTGTCATTACTTGTAGATCGTCGTTTTCTCGTGCCGCAAGGTACATTTATCTCCGCCTCGAAAGGATTTATAACGGTAAGGTTTTCCACTGTTGAATTTTCAATTAAAATGGTTCCGTTGATGTATATCTGTAAAACTGGCATCGTTTGCACATGAATTTTGCACATTGAAAAGGCATGGAAAGTAGATCTTTCTTAGCATTTGTTTCTTAGAGGGGAGGGGGTGGGGTAGTTAGGGACAGGAAGGTAAGAATAAGAGTTTCAAAGTTAGATCAAGTTGTAAAGCTCACTTAAAATGTTGACAAATGATGTAGATTTCATGTTCTTTTGAGCATTGATTCTTATTCTTTTGTGACAACGCACAATTTAAATCTTAAGCTGAATAGCTAGCACACCGCATGTTTGTGTTCATATGGGGAAATGAAGTTATGTCATAATTTGTCCTATATTTATTCAATATAGCAGTGCTTGATTTAAAAAAAATAGAATCTTTAAACTGAACGTATACTTTCAGGCAGATACAAACACCCACGCACAGAAATAATGTATCACATAATTCGTCCAAATTCATTGTACGCCCTGCCTATGTATGGAGTTCACATGCCAGTTTTCTGTATGTGATACTTCAAAGTTGAGTATTTACGGGTACCTCACAATTTATTTTCTATTAGTATATTTCACATTGTATGAATTATTTATTCAGCTTTTGGGACGTTTGATAGCACATAGTCATGATAATGGTGAACATTACATATGTTAGGGTAGAAATATTTTTAACCATACAAATACAAAAATATCTTGTTAAGGAGACTAATGGTGAAGCGTTGCTATGAAAGGTTTATTTAAATGGGTCATACTTACAACCATTGGCTAATGTACTCTTCTTAATAAATATGGTGTGGGAAAAAGTACTACTCAATGTCAATAATTTGTTCATAATTGAACATACAAGCCCTACCACGCGTGAAGAATGATCATACAAGATAGAAATTGATATGCCGCCAGTTCTGTTTTCATTTAATAGAAGGTAGTGTAAATGTTTATAACTTATTTTTAAAAATCCGTTAAAAGATATTAATGTTGCTATATGGGTAGAAATCGCGACAAAAAAAAAAAAAACAAAAAAAAAAACAAACAAACGTTAGTAGCATCATTTTGGCCATTTTAATTTTGTTCATTCAAAAAGCATTTATCGAATATTTTATTACAACACTAGTCTTGATGTCTGTGTTTAAATTATCTTGAATTGAAATATATTTGTCAATCATTTATTTTCATCCCAAAAGAGAAAACCCTTAAAATTTGTATCTAGCTTAAGTAAAAAGCTAAATAAGATAATGAAAAAAATAATGCAGTTAAAAAAAGAAAGGAGAGAGGAAATATCCAACCCAAAACCCACGCTAAGACATATAACGTCAATGGGCAACATGCATCTTTTTACACTAACAAGATTATATAACTTTGAAAGATTCATTGATTTTTTAACAAATTTTTTAAATTGACTACGCTAAACCAAATGTCTTAGTAAAGTACTCAATATTACTTGACAAATTTGATCTGAATGGTGCCTCTGCATATTATAAAGTTTGTCTCATAATGATGTCTCCGCATATAACAAATTTAATGTAAATAATATAGATACAATATTATCAATGTTAATTTAATTTTCCTTGCAAAGTGCTTTCAGCAGTCTGGTTGAACAGGCGATGCGGGTCTAACTATACTGTCTTCTTTTATTAGAAGTGGAAGTCACTACAATTTCTGATGTCATCAGTGGTTAGATTGTTACGAAGGTAAGTGAGGTACAGAAGCAATATAACTCAACTCGCGTACAATAAGGTAGGGAAGTGAGATCATTTTAAAATGATGAAAATGATAATATATGATTTCAGAAAATTGATTCACAACAAGCTGTTGGAGCAAAGGGATTTTTTAATTTGTTTACAATGTCTACGTTTGCAAATGGTAACATTTTCACAACCTGTCACGTAACTTGTTCTAGCTAAAAACGAGTAACTAATAAGAAGAAAAAAAGAATTGTTCAATGGAAGCGTATCTGTTGAATGTGAATGCGCCATATTACAAAAAATCTCCACGCTGTGACATTCAGTATGCACATAACGTCACATAACGTCAGTCATCAGGGATCCATAGCCTTTATCTCTTTCATTACGTTGTCCGTCAATTCAAGGAAACAATTTAAGTTTATGTGTGTGTGGAAGTTTTATAAGATATATCTGTAAACAAAGCACAACACAAAAGCCATCACATTATACTAATTCTCAACGACTTTTACAAATAAAAGTTTAAGTTGTTCTGCATTAGTAGTAATATTAGTACTCTTTTCTTCCTTCGACTGCGGCCTATCTAAATGTATCGTAGCTAGTTATGCATATGAGAGTATATAATTTGCATGCAGCTTTTGTTGCAGTTTTCTTCTTACACAAATACGACATTATTTGCATTGTTAGGTTTTATTTCGTAGCCATTTGTTGTTACGAACCTCCCAACCCCATTTTCCTTCTACAATAACTCACTTGCATACAATTTGTATCTCGTTTCCTTATGACTAAAGGATATTTTGGCATGTGTTGGTATTTTACCTAACACCAATTTTGGGCCCACTATTTATTGGCTTCAAAAGTAAATGAATAGTTTTCAAAACGTGGTTGCATACATATCAGCAGCTTGTGTCTAAAACCAATATTTTATTGTGATTTTTAGACTCTTCATTTAGTCTATTAAGACTAATATCGGACATTTTAAATGTACATGATTGTCGTTAATTTTCAATTAAACTTGGAATAATTATTTTACTAAATAATTATTCGAAGTTTAATTGAAATTTTTTGTTTATATTCATTAAAACTTATAACAATGTTTTAATATCTTGAGAATTAATTAGAATAAGTTATATCATATTTCAAGCTTTAACTGTGGTTTTAAAACTGACGAAAAAGCAGAAAATGTGTTGTAAAAGGTGTGAAGAAAATGAGATCCGTTTGTTTGGAGACTAAATATCGGAGAAATATTGTTTGTGTTGTCGCAGTTTTTACTTGAAATCTTTGAAGGTTTTGTTTAGTTATTCCCTTTGCAAAGCGAGACCCGTATATTGGAATTTCTCCGCAGCAAACATCCTTATTATTTTAGAAAACAAAGTATGATACAGGTGAGATGACTAGTTGTAAGTAATAGCAGGGACCTTCATCTTATATTTATATAATATTTTAGCATATATCTCGCTTCTGGTATGATATTATCTTTACAGAATAAATATCTTGCATATACATGATACATGTATAATCTATAATCTCTATGCCAAGAAATATTCTAATTATACATATCTTGAATGAAACAAATTATAATATCAAATAATAAAATATGTCATTTCCTCATTTGCGCCTCCACGTCTTTGACACTTCATTGATTACAGTCAATATTTGTTTACCTTTATGGAATTTCTGCGAAAGCACCACAATCATTGCATTTTTTCGTCTCTATTATACATGCGGCCTTTCAATAAATACAGATAAACAAAAGAAAAAACTGACGAATGACAGTATGGTTATTAACTACAATTATGAAACCAAATAAGTGGAACATAAACTGCAGTTTAATCCTGTAATGGATGAACTATCCACAGAGTCAAGCCTTTTATTTGCTCTACGAAAGGTCATATCTTCTTCTGGTGGTCACTGAGGTTTTAGAGAAATTCCGAAACCTTTCTTCAAATTTACACCCTCTAGAAATTTCACCTGCCGCATTTGACCGCAGTATCACTAACGGTAAAAAATACGTTTTGCGTTTACCAGATACGTACGTATGAACATTCACCGAGATGAAACTAATATACCCACTTTATTCAGAGAGCCGTTATAATAAAGCAGACAAGGTTGACATTCTGAACAGCATACAATGGATCTGAATGTATAGCTATTTTTCTCCATTTAAGATTAGTATACAATGGAGAGCAAATATCATTCTCGAATAATAAAAAAAGTAACACCGTAAATAATAAGTTCAATTTACTTAAAAGCGGTAAGAAAACATATATACATACATACATACATTGAACGCCAGCATACATGCAAATTCCACGTTTGCTCCATATTTATTTGAATTATATAATAGCTTCATGTTCAATTACAGTATAAATTTAAAATGAATGTCGTCCACCCGGTTTAGAAGTTGGATTTGTCTATATAGGCGGTTACGTTGTCTTGACAATATTTTAATCAAATAATAATTTTTAGTCTTTGTACTGGTAAATGTTGAAACATGCAGGTTTACTCTTGTCCTGTAAGATAGGTCTTTGATTTAAATATAAGAAAGAAAAGTACTGTATGCACGTCAATAATTTCCTTCTAAGTCAACGTGTTTAGTACTGTGCCTTTCGGTGCATAATAATTAACCCATATAATTAAACATAAATTGATGTTGACTTTAGACTTAGGATCTATTCCATATTACATGAATGAATTGGCAAATTTGAACAGAATTTTTCATTTTGCGTTATACACAGTCACATTTTTTTCAGACGTTCTTCAATTGAAAAGTTTCTAAATTCGTCCTCCAATTAATGAATTCAATTTTGTCTTTCTTCTGGTGTATATGAAGTTACTGTAATAGCCTTACAACTATTCAGTTCAATTAGTCAATAGATGTTTGCTTTTCATTTATATAATTTTCTTCGGCTGAAAAATCTAAAACAGCATTGTACTTTTGCAACACATACACCTGTTTGTGATATTACACAAAAGTTAGCTTGAATAATACGTTATATGTGATATTCAATGAATGAGCTCTTCACTCAAATACTTGTTTACACCATAAAACCCTTTTATTTTATACAAATGTTAGCTTGAATGATACGTTAAATAATGGTTCACATTGTCTAATGAAAGTGGCTATGAAGATTTATAGAATTCAAAATGGTTAGGAAGTTTTACAGACCAAAAGTAGCCATCAATATTTTATATTTTATTCTTTTTGACCTAAAGAGATAGAAGAATTGAAATTCTAATCTAAAAGTTCCATGCACAGAAATTAATTTATATGAGTAGATTTTAATTTAAAATTACACATAGAGTAACATATATAGGAAACAATTACTGACATTAAAACAGATGTTTGCCGGACGTAGAGATGGGGGGCGGGGGAGGCGAAGGAAGGGTGGGTGGGGGTTCTAAAGGTTCTCCACGTCCTGCCACAGGTCTAATAACGGTAACGTAGCTTTGACGGACATTTGAAAGGAGGTCGGTGGTACTGATATTAGTATTAGGACAGGACTAGAGTCCCTCCAAAATTCGCAGCTTATGTCTTTCTCAATCTTGGATGTGTATCCGTGTCAGGAAAATTACTACTCCAACCTCCGACCCCAGATCTCTCCACCTTTAACGAGTTGGTTGGAATAATTCAGTGCAAATCCCTGAACAGCTGACTCGGTTATAGCAAGACAAGATCGCGATAAAAGATTATTTTAACACGTTAAGAGCGCCGGAATGAAACGAAAACTCCCGATTAGCCGTTCGTGATGTACTGTGTAAAAGAAACATGTTCTACTCGCTCGTTCGTTCGAAGAATCAAAGCACATCATTACAAAATGCAATATTTACAGTCCTATGAGCTCATTATATGTATAGAAATAAGAGAGAGAGAGAGAGAGAGAGAGAGAGAGAGAGAGAGAGAGAGAGAGAGAGAGAGATATTAGGCTTTCGAGTGGTAAAATCAATTGTGCCGGATACTATGTGCTCGTGCCCTATATATAAGTTGCTCGTGCCCTGTACATAAGTTGTCTATGACATGATTTCATTGACTATGTAGAGGTGTACTGCACAGGCTTCATCGTCTTAGGATGTATCGTTGCATTGCACCTCTGGAAGACGTTCTTTTCATACCATATTTATAATTTTAACATTTTCTTTGGCTTGATTTTCAAAATAAAGATGACATTATTATCCTTTGAACTTGAAGGGTTCATTTTATGTGCAGAAACATTACACAAGAAAGGTTACACAGAGGGTGCAAACATTTATTAAGTAATTTTTTTTTCACGTAAAAGTCAATTTGCTATCCGGTATTCAATTTTGAAATGACAAAAAGAAGCTAGAATGATTAATTTTGTTACTTCTTCAATGTCAGTGAACACATTCGGGTCCTAGCCCGCTGACTATTTTATGGTATGTATTGGTTTGTGTGATCGGTCCCCCTCCACGGTCATACATGTTTACTACTATCAAAGGCTTATTGCCATTATTAATTTTTGTAATTTACACTTTTGGGTGTGGTTCAGAGTTTGGTGTTTCTTGTGTGATTTCAACAGACTCACTTGATAGAGCGTCACTGACAAATGTTGCCAGACCGCGGGGTTTGATTGAAGTACAGGAGTACTGCAGCTGAGTCGTTGCCTTATTTGTTTTTAAGGCGTAATGCATTAGCGACGTCTTGACCGTGTTTTCTTATGTCATTTATTATGGATTGTATATCGTGTGCTGTGCTCACACTAAAGATTTTTTTGTTTATGGATTTCGGGGTGCTTGTTTGCTTTGGAGGATTTAAGACCTTGTTTCGAGTAATTGTTACTCGATATTTGCCTATTTTCTGGATCTCCACATATTTAGAAACTTGTTTTGCGGAGATGCATCTAATTACTATGTAGTTTAGGGTTGTTTGCTTTTTTTGTAATTTTCCCCCCATGAACATTTAGAAGCCAGGACTGATTGATTGATTGAATTTCCATTTAAGACGTATGTCGGCTCTTCGGTCATGCACGTCTATACCCCGAAAGCGCGCAAAGCACGCTATTCAGGGGTTAACTTTGTGCGCACGGCGCACTACTTAATTTCTGTGTGTAAAACACACCACTGAGTTAAAATGTTTGGACGAGGCAAAGGAGGCAAAGAGTCCGACCGGAGTCGCCCAGCGGCAGCAGAAGTATGACTGAAACGCCATAAACGTACTCTGGGTCAAATCCTGCCCAGTTAACTAAGTCGGGCTGTCCCTTACAACCAATTGTGTATAAGCCACATATTGTAATTGTGATCACGCTATCTATCAGTTTACACATTTACCTAGCCTATCCAATTGTAGAGTTTAGTGCACATAGCATACTTAAAATGTGCGAGAAAATGATAAATATCGGGTGAAAGAACCCCATTCTTATTTTAGTGGTCTTGCTTAGGCATACAATTTTATTGGGTAGTCTCGAATTGATCAGATTTGTGCATGTAAAAAAGTTTTGGTCCAGAATAGGCTTCCAAACCCAAAATGAAAACTCTCATACATGAAAAAATTCTTTAGCCCGTAAAAGGGCTGGGTATTTCCATAGCAGCAGTTATTTCCGGGCAGGCATCTTTAGCTTGGGTTGTGGCTCATTCCAAGATCTGTTGGGGCCTTGTAGGTCTCGGGTTCGTTGGTCCACCCTTTCAGGCAGTTGGGCGATTGATGATTCATACCTCATTGTCGGTACTGTTACTTTGGTGCGTTCAAGCTTATGGTCTCTTATCAGCTAATTCCAAATCTGTGTCGCAGTGGGTAATGTACAGTCGCTATAGGACTGTATTAGTTGGACTTTTGATCTATGCGATATGTTTCTTCCACTTGAGTAGAAGACCCTCCGCATGTCGCTAATATGTGTGTTGGCTGCTTCACGGTCCACCCAAAGGTCTTCTCGGCCCATAGGGATTGCCTGATAACGACCTTTTTTTCCCGCTTGCTGCTTTGATGTTTGCAGGGTGTTTGTTTCTGTGTGACCACGCCAACTACAGTCTGCTGTTTTGTTGTTGTTGTTGTTAATGCTGTTGTTCCGGGGTCATTGTCTGCGCTGGGTGGAAGGTTGGGTCCTGATTCCGGACCCTTGCTGCTTGGTGTCCCCACTTTTTTCTTTCTTTTGTTCTTCCTTGCGTCCTTCGTACCTTCCCTGCCTTGCCTCCCTGTTCGTTTGTTATTGTTGGTGGTGGTAAAGCGGCAGTGGAGCTTGTTTAAAAGGTTGCTCGCTTTGGGGTGCTTCGGGTCGGGCGATTGGCTTCTGGGTGTGTTGTTGTATTAGCTGCCTCTGTGCCGGCAGTCTCACTCTCCTGCTTTTTCTGGGGGATTCTTTCTGTCATTGTTAATTCTTCCCAGATCCGGAGAAGGGTTGTCCTCTTATCCTGGGCTCTTAGGATCCACCCTGAGGCGACTGTCAGACCTAAAGCTTTCAGTACACTCAAAGCCTGTGCGGGAATCATGTCCATCGCTAGCGGCACTGATTGCTATGTGTTACTTCTTGTATGTTCGCTGCAGACTGATGGTACGACTGGTGAACTCGTCGCTTTATATGCTTGAAGCACTGTCGTAAAGGTAAACTTCCCTCACGCTAAAAAATACAACCCTCACACAAAAAACAGAAACAGAAAAAAGCGGAGACCTAAAAGAAACTATTGTTCTAAATTTTTACACAAGGGTGAGAGAGTGTTTATAGTCACACTACTATACAAACTTACAAACACACATTTTATAAGGGAAAGGTGGGGGGGAGACAGACACAAACATACAAACACAAATGGCAATCATTTCTAGATATCAGGGTTGCCCTGAAAAGGACCGTTGAGGTGTTGGTGAGTGGTCTTAGGGTTTAACGTCTGGGAGGACGGCCTCGTCTCACCACTGGCTTCATCACAGTAAAAGGCCGTCTCCCTCCGAAGGAGAAGGAGAACTCACAGGTCATCTTGCACTAAAATTCTCCTACTTGCTGCTGCTGCTGCTTCTGTTGCTGCCTCAAATGCTTCAGTCTTTGTTTCTCCTCCCAATCTTCTCTTTCTTGATTGGTTTCTTCCCGCCGGACATTTTCTACCAGATCCTGTGCCATTTTCAGGAAGAGAGTCGTCTTGTTGTCATTGATGTTCTAGATCAATTGCTGCCTGACCCGGTGCTGGCAAGCTGTCCTTGGAAAACATTATCTTCGATCTTGGATCGGAATCCAGAGGCAATGGTAAAGGTTTTCACTTCCACTCGTCGTATCGGATACTTGGCGGTTGTTCTGCTCTAAGTTTGACTGATGTAAGACTTCAACACGGCGCACGTAAAGTCTGGCTTCTTTAACGATGGTTTTGTACTCGTTAGCACTAGCTATCAAATGGAACACGGTACTACTGCGATTCAGTCTTAGGCGTACATCAACTCCTTTTAACAAATACTTGTCTTGCAACCACATGTCCAAATGTAAACGATCCATCAGTTCTAAACTACGTCCTTGTTTGATTTTCTTTAGACGTTCGTTCAATCCAACATTGTGAGGATCGTCTGCTTCTGTCAACTATGTGTCGTTGAAAACTTCCGAGGTGTCAGGTTTCCATACCACGGAAGCATCCAGATGTGTGTTCTTGAGATTTTCCTAACACGCTCGGGAAGGGTAAGTATGTATGCTGCTGCTGACCAGTTTGTTATCCAAGCACAAATCCACTTCGCTGAACAACGAGTGTATGAAATTGTTGACGGGAGCTACTCTGGCATCTTCTCCTGGATTGGTGGTGTCCACTTTGAATACTTTGAATTTCAGGTACAAGTGACTGCTATTTAGATCGACGTATTCTTCGGTTTGCCCTTGATTTCAAATTCGATAGGGGCTGAGGTAGTCAAAGACGACATATGATGAAATTCTATCCATTGGGATTCTTGCATCGTCATCTTGGTGGGTGGCATGGAAAGCAGATCGAGTTCTGACTTGGAACACTCGCAAGAATCTCGGTGCATCATTTTCTTCAGTTAGTGATCAAACTCGTCCAATTCTGTGACTACTCTGCTCTTCTTCCTTTCTTATTCTTTTTCTCAACAACGTGTTTATGAGACCGGAAGGGGTTTTGACGTCTCTTTCTGCCTTGTCCTTGCTGTGGCGTTGGGGAAGAAGTAATGCCTGGGCCAAAAGTGTGAAGTGAAAGATCTTTCT
Source organism: Margaritifera margaritifera (assembly GCA_029931535.1). NCBI lineage: Eukaryota > Metazoa > Mollusca > Bivalvia > Unionida > Margaritiferidae > Margaritifera > Margaritifera margaritifera. The sequence continues at coordinate 904,942 of JAQPZY010001326.1, forward strand.
CAGTTTGCAGGAACACATCTTTCCTGCTATAATAAAGGTTTTTTAGGATTTTGTTTTGTCGATGAGGACGTTTCGAAGAACTTCTTTTCCTTGCATCTTTTAGCGCATGGATAGTTAACTGAGGATTGGCGGGTGCTGGGTTTCTTTGGATTCGTAATAGCCAGGATCATTTTTGTCCAAGTGTTCTTGAACTTATTCGTTCAGGATTTCGACGACAAAAGTAGTTTGATCTCCAGTCACATTCCAAACTTGAGTAGGATAAATGATTTCGAACAAATTCACTTCCCAATGAGCTTAGTGATCTAATTGTATGCCTTGAGGTAACTTCGCTATGAAACTACATAAAATGTTGTTGGGAAACACATCCATCGAACTGTCATTAGGTACGGTTAAATACAATTAGTTATTCATAGTTCGATGGTTCTGGTATCCGAAGATTCACTCGCTGTCAAAGTAGAATGATTTTCCAAACGTTCCAAAAGAGGGCTGCAGTTGTTTTTGTGACTGGAAGAATGGTGTCTGGCGCTGGCAGTGAAGCTATCGTTGCTGTTGTTACTGTATATTTCAATGAAGGACTGGCTAGAAGATAATCAATACAACTGCTGAGTAAAATGGTCACAACTGTTTGTCTCCTTGTTGCAAACTCAAATTGGTAATCGCTGATCTGATGACACAATACACGACAAAGATGTGGCAGAAAAAATACGATTTGAGTTTTAGGTACACGTTCTCCACGCCACACCCACAAAGTTGTTTTGTAATTCTTAAAGAGAGGAACTCTGAGAAGGAGAGCTAGCTGATGTGTTTAACGGCATGCTTGTTACCTCTTCTCCTTTTTATAGACGATGACTTGTGAAGCAGCAATCCAAGAATCAAAACAGGTGGATATCCTTTCCAACGCACTTTTACTTCTTTAAGTCGACGTTTGCCCACTTAACGTGTTCTTCGATCAAGAATGCTTTCGATATAGTACACGTCGTCTTCTTTTTTGGTCAGTCGTCGTAACTCAGGCAAGTAAAATATTCCTTTTAACACTTCTCCGTGCATGTCTTCCAATTTTTTATAGACTGGAGCATCACGTCCATGGACTTGTCCAGTGATACTAAACAATTCGGTTATCCAGTTAGGTAAATAACCTTTGTCAAAAGTGCGTTTGGTTTTTCCAGTGCGAACCCAATCTCTAGTCCTTAAAACCACTTCTTTCTTTTTTCCAATCTTTGATGTTCTATACAATCGATCAAACACCATCACTTCATTTTCAGGAGTGACTTCTTCTGGGGCACATCCGATGTTACGATGGTACGATTGATTGTAAGCTTTGACCAGACGTGGTAACACGTCGATGTGCTTGAGAGTGTGTTGATGTGTAAAATATTTCCACATGCGTTCTTTTAAAGTTTTTTGAAAACGTTCCACTACGCTGGTTTTGTTTCAAGATTTTGAGTGGTAAAAAAATGAATTTGTCATTGTCTCAATTCTATTTGAAAAGCAAATCCGGTGCATTTCTCTGTTTGCCATCGTAAAGGCAGACGACCCCTTTGTTACAAAACCAATGTCAAAGCTCGTACTGTTACGACTACGGGTAATGTAACAAAAGAAAAGACACAAACAAGCTTTCAAGATTTAAAATACAAATATTTAATTTCCTAAAATATTACAATATTTCAACAAACAATCAAAGTGAAAGAATTAAAAATAACTTACAGTATAGAATATCCTTAAAAGTCCTAAATTTCACTGATCCGGAAGTAAATCCAAATATTCCGACTGTATTATGTTCAGAATGAAGTAACCTTCACTGTACTAATGTGCTAATAAGAATCAAATATATCAAAGTGTTATAAATTCCAAATAATCCCTGTGAATGGAATATCACAAGTTTTAGAAAAGTTTCCGATAATTCCACGGAGCTGTATAATTGTTAAGGTTGAAGAAACAGTTCTAATCCAGAAAGCACTGTAATAAAATAAATAGATCTCCAAAATAGAATATCCCACGCACAAAATGAACCAAATTCGTTTATGACCTCTCAATCCAATGTAACTATGAAGAATACCTGAATACTCCTATTAAACCTATAATATAGTCTCCCACTACGCAGAAAAAAAATAAACCCATTACGTCTTTGATAAACAACTGGGCATTTCGAAATATTACAACCCTCTCCAAAAAAATCAGAAATTAGGTTATGCGTGACATCTCTAAAGTAACAGTACCAATGTTTTCAACAGTAAATAACGTATTGATTCATAGAATCTAGGTTAGAAGTTCACCCTCTCAAGCGCGCTAAAACCACGTGATATGACTAAATCTTCGAAATATCGATCGAAAATACTCACGGCAAGACGACAGCTGTTAGACTAAGAACAGAGATCATAAACTAATAAACTATACCATTATTAAAAGAAAAAATGATATATAATTCCGGAACATCCTCACCCTTTTGGGAAAAGAAACGTTTTATGCAATAAAACTTTCTTTTAGTAAATACTTCTAACATTCCTTTCACTGATTACATAAAAAAAAATTATACATGATACAGTCATGTATACAGAATAGTGTAACTGTAGTATTATGCACGTGAAAGTGCATCAACAATGCCATTTTCCTTTCCCTTGATGTGCCTGACTTCGATGTTATATGGTTGTAACATCAGATTCCATCGTAGCAATCTTTAATTCTTATTCTTCATCTTATTAAATGAAAGTAAGGGGGTTGTGATCGATGAAAACAACGGGAGAAGGAGCTGCACTAACATACACCTCGAAGTGTTGCAAGGCCATTATCAAAGCCAAACACTCCTTCTCTATCGTGGAATAATTTTTATGGTGCTTGTTCAATTTCCTTGAAAAATAGCACACAGGATGATCCACACTATTGTTGTCTTCTTGTAACAACACTCCACCAACCCCAATGTCACTTGCATCCACAGACATTTTGAAAGATTGCCTGAACTCTGGAGCTGACAGAACTGGTACACTCTTGAGTATGGCCTTTAACTTATCAAAAGCCTCCTGACATTTTTCTCACCAGATAAACTTGGTCTTCTTACTAAGCAAATTTGTCAGGGGCTCGGCTATCATGGAAAAATTGAAGAAAATTTCCAATAATAACCGGCCATACCCAAAAATCGCATCAGTTGCTTCTTACTCACAGGCACAGGGAACTCAGAAATAGCCGTAACCTTAGCTTCTATTGGTTTTATTTGTCCATGTCCCACAACATGCCCTAAAAAGGTAACACAGGCACGACAAAGGTCACTTTTATTCAGATTGATGGTCAGATTTGCTTCGCCGAGTCTTTTGAAGAAGTTCTTAATTGTTTCCATATGGTCCTTCCATGTGTCATTGTATATGATGATGTCATCGATGTAGCCATCACAATTTCTTATTCCAGATGTTATCATATTCATCAAACGTTGGAAAGAACTTGGGGAACCTTTCATCCCAAATGGCATGACTTTGTATTGGTAACGTCCGTCTGGAGTCACGAATGCAGAAATTTCTTTTGCTCTCTCCGTAAGTGGAATTTGGTAGAATCCCTTCAATAGGTCAAATTTTGTGACGTATTTGGCATTTCCAATCCTTCAATACAGTCATCAATTCTAGGAATTGGAAATGAATCTGTCTTGGTGACACTACTTACTTTTCTGTAATCAGTACACATACGGAAAGTTTTATCTTATTTTGTCACTAACATACAAGGTGAACTGCAATCACTTTTACTTGGTTCGATAAAGTCATTCTCCAGTATATACTGTATTTCTTTCTTCAGATGGTCTTGTTTGAGAGGATTCATCCTATAAGGATGTTGCTTTATGGGCATTGAATTTACTATTTCGACATCATGGAAAATCATATTGGTTCTTGTGGGAATATCTGGAAACAAATATTCGTTTTCTTTCATTAGCTGTTTCAGTTCGGTAATCTCGGGCGGCAGTAGATTAGATAGTTTCTGGTCCAGGTTATCTAGAATTTCCGAATTTCAAAGAGTAGTCACTTCGTAATCATCAGTATCCGACTTCTCATCTTCATTCATGTTTTGGACGTGTGGGACAGGTACTACTAAATTACTTGGATAATTTATGTGGCTATCTCTGTCTACATATTGTTTCAGCATATTAATATGGCAAAGTTGTCTCTGCTTCCTCCTCTCAGGAGTATTAATAATGTAAGTTAAATCACTCACTTTCTTGTGAATGGCATAAGGGCCATAATACTTAGCCTGAAGAGGATTTTGGGGTATGGGTAGCAGAGCCAAAACTCTATCACCTGGCTGAAAACTCCTATATTTCGCTTGTTTATCATACCTCAATTTCATATTCGACTGGATTGATTTAAGATTAATTCTTGCCACCTCGCAAGCCTTAGATAACCTATGTTTAAATTTAGAGACATAGTCCAGAAGATTTAATTCTGACTCTTCAGCAGAAAGAAGTCTTTCTTTCAATAATTTTAATGGACCCCGAACAGAATGTCCAAACACAAGTTCAAAAGGACTAAATCCTAGAGATTCTTGCACTGACCCCCTTGCAGCAAACAACAACAATTGCTCACCGTCATCCCACTCCCTTTCTGTCCCATAACATCCTGCCCCAATCATATTCTATCTCATAGTAATATGTTTTAATCATATTCTCCAAAATCTGATATTGTACAGACTTAGGAAGACCAAAAAGTGTGAAAAACTTGACCAAAGCTTTCACTATGGTCTAAGCTTTTATATTCCGTAGAGGAATCGATACTGGAAAACTTGTGGACGCACACATAATCGTCAACAAGTATTGGTTGCCTAACTTGGTCTTAGGTAAAGGGCCGACACAATCTACCATTATTCTACTAAATGGTTAATCAAATGCAGGAATAGGTGACAGATGAGCTTTGGGTATCTTCTGATTGGGTTTTCCCACCATTTGACAAGCATGACTTGATTTACAAAACTTAGAAACATCACTTTTAAGTTTCGGCCAGTAAAAGTGATTTAGGATCTTGTGAAAGGTCTTATTTATTCCTAAATGACCAGACAACGGCGTTTCATGGGCTAAACTAAGTATTTCCTGTCGATACTACCTAGGAACTACAATTTGATAACTAACTGACCACTCGTCACCAGCGGGTACTCCCAGTGGTCTCCATTTCCTCATAAGGACCCCATTCTTCAAGAAGTAACAAGTTCCTTCTTGCGTGGCTTCAGTTTCAGTCATATACATCTGAAAAAAACAGGAGATATCAGGATCCTCCTGTTGTAAGACAACTAGTGATTGTCTTGTATCACCCTGATAAAAGTTATGAGATTGTGTAGCTGAAAGAGTATCACTGTGATCAATACTTGATTGATCCAAACTAGGAGCAAAAGTGATCTCATTAAAAGCCTGACCCAAAAAGGTGTCCGCTAAAGGAAATACATCCTGTTCAACAACATCATTCTCAAGAGCACGCTCTGCCATAGCTCTAGTAACTGCACAAGCTGAATATAAACCAGGGATTTCTACTTCAATAGGATCAACTCGTTGATCCATGCTAGGCTTGTCAGTTACAAGTGGATTAACCACGACCTTATCTTTAGCTAGGTCATTACCTAGTAATAAATGAATGCCCTTTATAGGCAAAGAAGCCACAGTTCCTATGGTCACAGGTCCCGAAACTAAGTCTGATGACAAATTAACACAATGAAGAGGGACATTAACATATCCACATTCTACCCCCTGTATTAGAACACTTTCACTAGTAGAAGTCTTCTCAGAAAACGGCAAAGTACTATCTAACAATAGACTCTGAGAAACTCCTGTGTCTCTTAATATCTTAATAGTAGTAGTCTTATCCAAGTCACCAACAAGTGACACCGAACCCTTCGACATGAATGGTTCGTATGTCTTCATTACAAAATCAGACTGAGGTATGCAAGGCTCCAAACAAGTATCTTTCTTGATATATGACCATGACCTTGACTTCTTATAAACGAGAGCATTTGGAACTGCTCTGTTAGAATTCCGTTGCTTATTTTTCAACCAAAAGCAAACAGAAATAACGTGTCCTTTTCTCTTACAAAACGAGCACGTGGGAATAGATATTGTTTTCTGATACTCCTTATCAGAAATTTGATTCCTCATAGTTACACCAGCCTGAGGTTTGTAATTACTCAAACGAGTCTGAAATGGTTTCTTAACATAAGCTTGTTGAGAGGAAGATCCATTTACAAATGGAACATTGTGAATCGAAAAATATACATCAGCTTCATAAGCTGCTTTGTTTAAAGTTTCAACCCCTTTCTCATCAAGGTATACTCTAATGTCACTACTGACAGAATTCTTGAACTCTTCAATCAATACCAGTTGCTTAAGATTATCATAATCCTTATCAACCTTCTTGGACGTACACCATCTCGCAAACAAACGCTCTTTCTCCCATGCCAATTCTAAATGAGTCTGATTAATTTCCTTTCTACAATTTCTAAAGTTTTGACCATAAGTTTCAGGTACCATCTCATAAGCCCTCAAGACATTTTCTTTGACCACTTCATAATCAGCAGATTGTTCAGATGAAAGTGCAGTATAAACATCACTAGCTTTGCCAGTAAACACACTCTGCAATAATGAGGTCCATTTATCTTTCGGCCATTTCAAATTCTCAGCAATTTTCTAAAAACTGAGAAAATATTTGTCAACCTCCTTTTCTCTAAAAGGGGGGACCTGTCTGATATGTTTGGCTAGATCAAAGTATAAACCTGTATTGACATGAGAGTGCCCTTTACTGGTCAATTCTAATACCCTTAATATAAATTCCCGTTCCTTATCTCTCACCCTCTCCTGTAATTCTTTATCCTCCCTTCTTTCCTTCTCCTGCCTATCCCTTAATTCCTTCTGTATTTCATTATCTCTTTCCCTTTCCTCCCTTCTTTCTTGCATCTGCATTTGTTCCCTTTGTAGTTTGAACGTTTCTAATTCTATGTCCTTAGCTATCTGTAATTTCTTTCCCAAACTAGACGGAGATTTCTTCTTTACACTCGAAACACCCTCTTTAAAAACACCTGTTTGTACCAAATAGTGTATCAAAATACTCCTAATCTCTTGTTTCAACATGAAAACCTTTACTTCAGTCAGACTATAATGTTTAGCAATTTGAAATAACTCGTCCTTCTTCAAGGACTCAAATTTCTCCTGGGTAGGATCAGCTTTGAAACTTTCTACTTTGGATGTCATTTCCAAAGTCTGTTCGTTTCTCTATTTATTTCTTAACCGGGAAATCAAAATGTCAAAGACCACTAAAATTTCAAACAATGAAATTCAAATTTCAAAAAGAAACAATTTTCCGAAGTATTAAAATCTCTGAAATATTTTACTTTGAAAATACTTAAATAAATTTAAATTGTCTTACTCTACGGACCTGAAGTGAAAACAAGTTTCAGGAAAAAAAGACCCGTGAAGAGATGTCACTTATGTTAACTGTCTTTGGTTAACAACCCCAACGGTCCTTTTAAGGGCCATCCAGATCTCTAGAAAAGATTACTTCATCCTTGCCATTGGTGTTTTATGTTTGTTTGTTTGTCAATGTGTATGTGTAACTAACCATTCCTAATTTCCCTAGAAACATATTTGTCCCTATAAACCTTTTTGAACATATAAACCCATTCCTATATATGCTCATTGTCTACTACTAGTGAGTACAGCAAGGAAACACTAGTTGTCAAAACGATATATTTTTCATTTGTTATAAAGATGCCAAGTCAGCTTTACGAAGACTTCACATAAAATGTGTTTCAGATTATCAAAAGCAAGAAAATGAAAGCATTGATAAGTACGCCGAGATTGATCAAAACCTATCTTGGAAAACTTTCAATTCACGCCAACAGAAAAGTAGAAAACCCCTTGAAACGAAATTTAGTGATATTATTTTTCGGGATCCGGCAGATATAGTAGTTCAGTTGGCAACATAATTTGAGACATTGTATTCCCCACAGAATTTAAACAATAGATATAAGATGTTTCATGAGAAAGTTAGTGAATCTGTTAAGATGTGGAAAGAAACCACTGTGAGTGGAGAGTTCGATCCCATCACACTTCAAGATCTTGCACCTGTGCTTTCAGATGTTCAGTCTGGAAAGGCTAGCGGGTTTGACAACACTAATTATGAACACCTTAAGTATGGTGTTGACATTTGGGCACATTCCCGACAAACTAAAAGATGGTCTGATAATTACCGTTTTTAAGTGAGGAAATAAAAATAAACGAGATTCAACCAATTATAGGGCAATAACGCTTCTTTCAGTTATTTGTAAGGTGTTTGAAAAGATTTTATTGAAAAACGAATACAAGTTGGTACCTTAAGCATCCCATATGTTCCACTAGCTGATGACACGACCCTGTTATCCTCATCAATTAATGGCATAGGTATTCTGCTTTAAAACGTTCACGACTTTGTTACTAAGTGGAGACTGCGATACAATGCTGATAAAAACAATATTGTCATATTTCCAAAGAAAAGAATCCTACAAGAAACCTCTTTCGTGTTCGGAGATAAGGAGATTCATGTAGTTTCGTCAAGAACATATGCTGGGGTTGCTCTTTCCTCGGACATTTCTAATACTGTTACAGTGAAAAATGCTGGTAAAAAAGGAAGGTCAGCATTTTATTATCTTGCAGGGATTGGCATAGGAAAAGATGGTATAAATCCAGTTAACAGTGCTCAGATCTGGACAAAAATAGTTTTGCCTGCTATGATGTATGGATGCGAGTGGTGGTTAAACTTGACTCAGTCACAGATATATGACCTGAAAGTTTGTCAAAGTAAAACTGCAAGAAGAATTCAATGTCTCGATTAGCGCTCGCCTAAAGAGACAACAATAAGTAGTCTTGGGTTGTGGTCAATTTATGGATATGCAGATAAAATCAAATTAGGTTTTTACAATAAAACCTGCAGAACAAAAGGTTCATTAACATTTAAAAATTGTGTTCAACAGAAGAATTCTTAATTTCCAGATACATGGGTGGATAGCGTTGGTTTTGTTAACGATATATACCGTGTTCTTGTGAAATACCAATTTGTGGACTTTTTCCACTTATACGTGAATAACCTATAGTCTGTGTCGAAACCTAGTTTGAAAAAGGAATTCTTAAACAAGAGTTCACTCTTTCGAAGAGAGATTGTGGAGATCAAAACTGGAATTGAGACCTGAACTTTTACATTATGCTAGTGTACATATTGATCTTCAACCACTCGCTGTCTATAAGCGGGAAAATGTTTACCTGATAAGACTTGGCCTTTAGCAAACATTGCACATTTAACAATGTGTTTAATTTCTTCTGAGGATGAGTATACTTGTAACCTTTGTAAACGATTAGCTGCAGACAGAGTCAAGCATATCCAGCCAAAATCTAAACGATGAACGCAATGTTATGCTTGAGCAAATAATAGACTCAATAGACATTGTAGACCAACACTGACTTTTCTATCAAGACGATAACACTTTACTTCACATCCTGTTGGGTAACAGAGTGGAAAACATTGTCTTTATGGATGACCTGACATGACAAAATTCACGTGTTTGGCGGCAGAAGGAATAAAATTGATGTACAGAAGAACAAACGAACTTGAACATAATATCGGACAATATGTTTGTAGATATGATTAGGTCAATGGACTCATATAATTTGTGACTACTATACATATTATTTACAACTGCTTGACTCCCAGTGTTGTGGGGGAGAGCAAACGCGATATTTCATTTAAAAGGTGCTAGTCAAATGTAAATAATTACAATTCTTCCAAAATGTTTGCCTTTTCATTAGTATGGTATTCTTGATCGTTGTTATTTTTATATTTTCCCTTCCGGTGAGTTTTCTAGCTGATGGGATTACATGTGTGTGTTTTGCTAAACATTTACCATTTCTATGGTATTTTATCTACCTCTTACCCGTATATTTGCATACTTTTCCGCATACATACTTACATGCATACATACACATACATACATACTTTTAACGCCTACACAGATGTTCCTGTCTTTGTATTCTTTACATCCATTTTATGTATATAAAAGTTTTATGTTTAATTAACATTACTAGTTTATAACAACTACATTTCAAATGTCTTTTATTATGTTTATATAATATTATAAATATTTCAGGAAATTATAAATGTTTCTTGACTTTAATATTTGCTCAAACCTTAAGTTATATATAGGGTTTACATGTTTAGCTATTGTCTTTGTATTAGGTTGTTCACGTAGTATTTTAGTTCAAGGACGGTTTTGATAAACAAGTTGCTTATTTAATTTGAGGTCAGGGTTGATTTTGTTTACAGATAAAACCAGAATTTCCTTTAGAGTTGTGTGTTAAAAGTCACATACACAGTATAATTTTCTAGAACATTATGTCATGTGACCTATCTTTATATATACCATGTTTAGTGGACAGTTTTCAGTTTAGACCTTACCATCAATCTATAAAGAGTCATTACAGTTGGGAAAATCATTCCAAATTCAGAGAGAGAAATTATTTAAAATATTCATTGGATTATAAAAGTGCTCGTAGACTTTTGGATTTTGGATTTTGAATTGATGATTTTGGGATTTATGTGAACTTACTGAAAGATGATCTGGAGTACTTCATTATGGCACATTGGCACATTAAAGACTACTAGCACATCAGGACATTAAAGACCATTGGCACATCAGCACATTCAAGAGTACTGAAATATATTCGGAACATTCTCTATTTAGGGTTTGTGATTAGGACACTTAGGATTATTGGATTATTTGGATTTTAATTCACGTTACTGTAAGTGTCTTTTGATTTTCATTTTAATTATCTGGAAATAAATTCTTTGTTGATTTTTACTTGATTTGTTGGTTTCACTTTCTTTCTGTTACATTGTTCTTCGACCATGGAGTCGTAACACAAATCAAATATATGTTATACTACACATGTCGTTGTTTGTTCCATATTTATTTTAATTATATAATAGCTTCATGTTTAATTACAGTAGAATGTTAAAATGTATGTCTCCCACCCGTTTTAGGAAGTTGGTTTTGTCTTTATAGGCGGTTACATTGTCTTGCCAATATGTTAATCAAATAATAACTTTTAATCTTTGTACTAGTGAATGTTGAAACATGCAGGTTTACTCTTGTCCTGTAAGATAGGTCTTTGAGTTAAATACAAAAATATACCACAGCAGACCACACTTAGCAGTACACCCGTAAATAGAAACCTTTTGTGCTACTGGAGCAAAAATACGGAAACAACAGCCATGTGATAACATTTCCAGAAGATTAATGCTTGGATGGATGAATATAATAACTAAGCTATCTCTCTATCTATCTGTCAAAAGTGCGTAAGCAAGTAAGTAAAAACGAAAGTAAGATATTAAGAAATTAGGTACGTTAGTAAATGCCCAAGTAAAGCTGTATGTATATATGTATATATGCAAGTAAAAGGGAGCGCAAGGATACGTCTGCATATTTTTTTTGGTGCTTGTTTATGGTCATTTATATGAGAAAGGGCATACATTCAAAGATGTCACTCGCACTTGACGTTGAGACAGTAGCGACTATGTGTTCATCCTCACTCACGGAAACTGAGACAAAATTATTGTTAGAAGGTCTAAGTTTCTGTCTCCAACGAAAGTTGTACGACATATGTCAGTTTATTCTACACAGAGAAAAATGTAATCTCGGACTTTGACTCGACGTACAGTGTGGCAAAACTCAAAAAAACAGGTACAGATGGGGACATATGTACTGAAAAAAACTCCTTTTCATAAGGAAATTGATGGGATCGCTCCAAATAACTCAATATCAAAATCAGAGGCTTTCATTTGAACTGAAATTATCCGACTGGAACACAGATGAGAAAGAGGCCTTAAAGTCATTAAAAAGCAGCACAGACGCCATCGTGTAGTCTAAGCCGATTCACAGATGAAAAGGGATGTAGAGTACACGTGCAAGGGTATTAAACTATAACCGTAATTACATTATAATAAAGGAAGAAACTTACTGCAATGTAAAATGCATCATCTTGTCAACTTTTGATGATTTATATCTCCATTGTAGTTAATAGATTATAACTTTTTCAACAAATATTCTGAAGAAACATCTTGTCACAATTACTGAATCTATAAATCCTGCACAAATAGAATCTGTTGTATAAAAGCTAAAATAGAATATAAAGAAACATTGTGATATGGAGTTACCAATAATGATGGAATATATATTAAAGTGCTGATCCTGATTGAAAGAGTCTTTGAGAAAATGCACACTCAATTTTGTTTGTTTGTGTATGGTTGAGTAACAGTGTGAGAATCAAATGGTTTGTATGTATTTTCCATATCAAGAAATAATTATTGATATAGGTTAATATATCCTGGGTAAAAAAGGACTTTCCGGGTTTTCAATTATAGAGTATCATGTTAGTATATTCTTATAGAACTTTGGGGTTTATCTGTTTATCAGAAATAAGGAAATATATTAGTTCATGATGACTATGTGACCAGTTAGTACCAGCCATGGATTTTCTTTAAAGCAATAATTGATAAAGGAAATGAAAACTACTAAAACGAAAATATGTTGTTTTTTTATAGATTAAAGTGAATTTAAGTTTGAAAGGATAATTTTGGATGGTACTGTGTGTTACCTTTTGAGCGCGTGCGATGCAGAAGAAATTGCCTCAGCTATCAATCCATGTATTCATGTACAATAAAAAGGTGTGCTTTGTTAATTTTGAGGGTCAAAAAAACCAACAACAAAACCTCTGAATGTCACTTTTTATACCATCTGTAGCACCCTAACAAACTTTTTGGACTTTGTACATTCCTCCCTTTCATCCTTTGTAAGTTTTCAAAGATAAATTCAAAGTTCTTTGATTTGATGCAAATGATGAGGGAGAACAACACGTTGCGTGGCATATCGAAAATAATTTAATAACTCTACCAAACTGACAATTACAAACATACAGGGTAGAGAGAGCATTATATGCATTTTTTTGTTGTCAACCTTTAACCATGGCCCTGAACCCTTGGAGGACACTGTGGTCGTACAGAAATTCTGAAACCTGTTTGCAAATTTATACTCTCTTGGAAAGCCACCTGTCACGTTTGACCGCTGTATCATGAACGGTACAAAATAGGTTTTGCGTACATATATATGAACATAGACACAAACACATACATATTTACATATATAGACACACACACACACACATGCATACATACATTGAACGCCTGCATACATGCACATGTCCTTGTTTGTTCCATATTTATTTTAATTATATGATAGCTTCATGTTCAATTACAGTATAAGTTTAAAATGAATGTCCCCACCCGCTTTAGAAGTTGGATTTGTCTTTATAGGCGGTTACGTTGTCTTGACAATATGTTAATCAATTAATAATATTTAGTCTTTGTACTAGTAAATGTTGAAACAGGCAGGTTTACTCTTGTCCTGTAAGATAGGCCTTGGATTTATATACAAAAAAGGAAAGTACTGCCTTTGAGTGCATACTAATTAATCCATATATTTAAACATACAATGCTGTGGACTTTTGAGTTAGAATCTATTCCATATGACACTAATGAATTGGCAAATTTAAACAGAATTTTTCATTTTGCGTTACACACAGGGACATTTTTTCCTTCGTTCTTCAATTGAAACGTTTCTAAATTCGTCCTCCAGTTAATGCATTCCAGTTTGCCTTTCTTCTGATCAGTGAAGTTATTTTAATAGCTTGACAACCATTGAGTTCAAGTAGTCAATAGATGTTTGCTTTTCTTTTATATAATTTGCTATGACTGAAAAATCTCAAACAGCATGTGTACTTTTGCAATACATAAACCTGTTTTTGATATTCTACAAAAGTTAGCTTATATGACACGTTATATGTGATATTCAGTGACTGAGTTCTGCACTCCAATACTTCTTTATACTATAAAATCCTTTTTATTTTATACAAATGTTAACTTGAATGATACGTTAAATAATGATTCACATTGTCTAATGAAAATGTCTATGAAGATCGATATAGAATTCAAAATGGTTACACCCTCTAGGAAAGCCACCTGTCACGTTTGACCGCTGTATCATGAACGGTACAAAATATGTTTTGCGTACATACATATAAACATAGACACACACACATTCATATATACATATATAGACACAGACACACACAAACATGCATACATACATTGAACGCCTGCATACATGCACATGTCCTTGTTAGTTCTATGTTTATTTGAATTATATAATAGCTTCATGTTCAATTACAGTATAAGTTTAAAATGAATGTCCTCCACCCGCTGGAGTTGTCTTTATAGGCGGTTACGTTGATATATTTGTTAGTCAAATAATACTTTTTAGTCTTTGTACTAGTAAATGTTGAAACATGCAGGTTTACTCTTGTCCTGTAAAATAGGTATTTTATTTAAATACAATAAAGAAAAGTTCTGTATGAACGTCAATAATTTTCTTCTAAGGCAACGTGTTTAGTACTGTGCTTTGAGTTGGTAATACTTAACCCATATAGTTTAGTTTAAAAGGTAACGTTGTTTGTTTTAGACTTAGGACGTATTCCATCTTACACAAATGCATTGACAAATTTGAACAGAACTTTTCATTTTGCGTTATACACAGAGACACTTTTTTCCGACGTTCATCAATTGAAAGTTTCTAAATTCGTCCTCCAGTTCATGCATTCAATTTTGTCTTTCTTCTAATGTATGAAGTTACTGTAATAGTCTGACAACCAATGAGCTCAATTAGTCAATAGATGTTTGCTTTTTTATATAATTTGCTTTGACTGAAAAAATCTGAAAACAGCATATGTACTTTTGCAATACATATACCTGTTTATGGTGTTATTCAAACTTTAGCTTGAATGATAGGTTTAACCTGATATTCAATGATTGAGTTCTGCAGTCAGATACTGCTTTTCACTATAAATCCTTTTTTGATGTTATAAAAAAGTTAAATTGAATGATAAGTTAAATAATGGTTTACATTGTCTAATGAAAATGGCTATGAAGATTTATCAATTCAAAATGACTTGAATGTTCCTGCATTTCCTGGTGTCGCACATTTTTGGATATCATATATATTAAATTTAGGCTGAGGACATAATCTTAATGCATAAAGCGAAGTTCTAATAAAAAACGTTGTATCTTTCTAAATATAAATATAAATATATATTGGCATAACTAGTGTGATGTATATTAATTAATGTCGATTTAAGTTTTAATTATGTATCATGTAATATTGTAAATAACTGAATTTTAATCTCTTTTAAAGAGGAAATAAGGAAAGTCACGCATACATACATATATGCATGGATACATACATACACTGATATATACCATCATACTTATTTAACTTCAATTCTAATCTAAAAGTTCCATGAAAGGAAATACATTTATATGAGTATGTTTAATGAGTAACGAAAACAATCTAATATCAAATTACATGCACAGTAACATATACAGGAAAAGAATTGCTGATGCCAAAGGAGATGTATGCAGGACGTAGAGATGTCTCTTTATATTTCGCCAAAGGTTCTCCGCGTTCTGGTACAGATCTAGCTACGATAACGTAGCCTTGACTGACATTTGGGAAGGAGGTAGATGGTACTAATATTAGTATTATGACAGGACTAGAGTCTCTCAAAAATTTCGTTTCTATGAGAGAGAGAGAGAGAGATTGGGATCAGACCTTAGAGTAGTAAAACCGATTGTGCTGGAAACTATGCGTTGGTGCCCTGTACCTCCGGCATATGTTGTCTATGACACGACTTTATTGACTCTGTAGATGTGCTTTGCACAAGAACGCCGTCGTAGGGTGTACTGTTGTATTGCACATCTGGCAGACGACACGAGTTATAATTTCAACATTTTCTTTGACTTTCAAAATAAAGATGTAATTATTATCCTATGGACCAGAAGTGCTCATTTTATGCGCATAAACATTGCACAATAAGGTTGCACAGAGAGTGCAAACCATTTATTGAGTACAATTATTTTTCGCGTAAAAGTCCTTTGCTGTCGTTATTCAATTGTGAACTGAAGAAGCTGGAATGATTAGTTTTACTTCTTCTTCAATGTCCATGTTTGACGGTGGAGCCATTGTGAACCTCAATAGCTTTTGAATAGTTTGATGTATGCAACTGTAGGAGCTGAGTTTAATGCTGCATTGTAAATTGAGCTGAGAATATTTGCATTTTGTTTCAGTTGACATTTTTCAATAGGTATATACTATTTATAAACTAAAGCATTTGAGCATTTAGCAATGACAGTTTGATCTTACCTTTTCCTTCCTATACAGTGTTAACAATTTCCTATGTTCAAATCCATGTGGTATTAGGCAGTCAATAGTGAACTGACTAATAACATAGAATAATTAGTTTAGCAATTTCTTTAATAGTCATGTCAGAAGATGGAATTTTTAACATCTTAAATAACTTCTTCAAAAGCATGATGCAGGAATCTGTTATTTCAGAGTTGATATTCTTTTTGTTAAGCTCGGCATTTATCCGTAGGTAAAAGCTTTGATATTTATTGCCTGAAAGGTTAAAGCATTTCTCGGATTCGGTTAGACAAAATCCCGGCTTTGGAGTTGCATGCAGACACAAATTTTTGTCATGTTGAACTTCGTTCAGACTTAACTGTTGTTCTTTAGTGGTGTCGATTTTCATAGTTTCAAACCTTCTGTTTTTGTACAAGGTTTGTCATTTTAGCACATTTGTAAAGATAAACAACTTGTTGTCCACGTGAATAGACACCGAAACTAAATACACCACCGCCTATCATAAATCATGCTTTTTGAACGTATATATTTTTTTTCATTGTGTGATTATGTGCTTCGCACATTCTTCAACGTTTCTTGTTCTTTCCTTTGGCTTCTTAAAATTCCAAGTTGTTTGCAAAGTTGAACTCTATGTGAATCTCGTGGTTGCTGTGAAATAGCCATTCCAGATTCTTTGCAAATCTGGTTTTCGTTTTCATTTTCTTTCCGCTATGTTCCATATTTAATTTATATAAAATATGTAAAGTTAACTAATCGTGATTTTGAACACTTGTTTGTCATCTTTTAATGTTACTTTGAATAGTAAAAATTAATTTGAAATCTAATTGCTTGAATAAAGGGATGAATTCAAACGCATGTTTTAGATTTGAAAAAGAAAAAGACCTAACTGATTTCAACAAGAGATGTCAGTATTGAAAACTAGTCCAAAGGTATATTTCAAACATTGGAGAGAAGAAAGCAAAGAACATCAAAAACGAAATGTAAAATAATTTACAAAAGACAACAGAGCACAGACATAAATATAACATGCAAAACACCACATCGACAAAAAAAACAGAATTTCACTATTGTCTAGAAACAAAATTGTAAACAAATTAATTAACAACATCAAATCCGCCATTACTTAGAAAATATTGTTGTTCCATATATTGACTTCTACCAAAGGTGGCTAAACGCCACTAAACAAGAAAGTGTTAGTGACGATTTAGACGTAGATCTTGTCGTACTGTGTGCCTCACTTGACCCTTCAAACCCTGAACAACAGAGAAAATATGGCCATTAGTCACACACTAGATACATGAAAGCTATCTAAAAGAGATTAAGACATGATAACATTCCCGAAACAATTTATCGCGTAGTTAGTAGCTACTGTTGTAATGACAACTATTGTTACTAAATGTATCAACAACAAAGCTAACAGTACACATCAAATTATTATGCATTTCTTTTGTATTTTGCAAAATCTTCGACATTTTCTTCTTCGTCTCCTGTTGTCTTTTTGAAAAATAAATATGTATGAATGTTATCAAGCTAGCACTCAGTGCCGATAGAGATAATCCCAACATGAATGGCAAACGCCCATTTAAATATCTGATACCATTTGAAGTCCTGTAATCATCTTTATGTTCATTCTATAAACTGTCGAAATTGTATACTGGACGAAAGCTGCTAATCAACCATTTTACAGTTGAAATCACAACATCTGCCAACGAATAGAAACATCTAGCAGCTCTAGCACTGACAAATATTTCTTGATCCATCTTTATTAACTCTTTTTCTATCAAGATTTTACTAGATTCAGTATGTTTCTTTCGAAATAGCTATGTTCAATCTCAGTTGATACTCTTCAGTTTTTTGCAGATATGGAGTTATTGCTATTTTGTGTTCGATAAATGACAGTTTCTTCCAGCTGATAGTAGCACTGGTATGCATTGGGTCCGGCATAAATCTTGCCTAGTTATCAACGATAAAACCTTCACTGTTTACATAACAGAAAACATGACTGGCTGTGGCGATGAAGAATTGGAAGAGTATGAAAGACCTGCTGATTATACGAGAGATGACTCTGAATGCATCACAAAATAGATGTAGAACAATATAAGCTGATTATAAATTATTTGAGTATTAAGGGCAACACATTATATTTTACGACACAGATAGAAACATAGCAACAATCTCACAGACAAGAAACCTAAAACAAAATTTGGGTGATAAAAGTAAACGATAGATCTTCCGACATAGGGTAAGGATTTGGAAAAGTTTTAGAAAGCAGCCAGATGTTTATTCATAGTTTTTTATTTTAAAAAAAAACATTTGTTAACGCTGCATATTCAGATGTGTTTCCTACATTACAGGAAGAACACACTGTCAACCTGTGCAAAGCAGAACGGAAAAAACACAAAATAAATATCCGCTTTTGTCAACAGTTACCATCAGACAAAATCTACAAAGCTCTTATGATATTGTGATGCCCACAATTGACAAAAATGAACTGTTGTCTCACCAAGTATAAGAAACGGAGAAGATTCTAGATAGCCATCATTAAAAAGTTTAAAGTGGAGACATTCCAGATGCAGTGAAAAGATTATTTACTACACAAGATAAAAGATGATTAAGGGGTTAAATGCTGAATAAGTTAACAGTTCCAAAATAAAATCTATGAAATCTCCAGCTGAAATGTATTAAAAGAAGATTGATGAGTTTAGAAAAGACATCACCTGGAAACGAGATGCAAGCAAAAAAGCTGTTTCGCAAGAACAGTTGGAAAGTGTTGAAAATAAAATGGTGCAATTAGTTCGACATCAAACGCAGTTGTAGAGAGTGTTCAGAAACAAAACATTGAAAGCATCAAATCAAGACTTAGAAGAAAAAAAAACATATAAGGTGAAAGGCTATAACCAAGGTTAAAAAGAAACGGATGTAACAATTGCTGATATAGAAACTGATGTTGTGATGAAAATATCAGCTTTTGCTCTGTCTATAGCAAATGTTGTTAAAGGTTTAATATTGGCTGGTGGAGAATGAGCTATTTCACCAGGATGACAAGATGATTCATAGGTTGACTAAAAGCAGCAACATTATGTTCCGGAATCGGCAGCGTAATAACCTGATTGCTTCTTTCTTGACTGAACATGTTATTTTACTTGGTTTGCATTTGTGGGTTTGCTATTTGCATTACTAGCAGATTTAGAGGTTCGTAGCATTTTTCAGAATATAAACAACAACAAATCCTGCAACCATTAGTACCAATATAAATGATTATTTGTTTATTTCATCGACATTGTGAGGTTTTTCTTGTTTCTAAATAACTATGTGTCATAGATCCAGAGACAATGTGCATTGGAGGTGCAGTCTGAGCGTCCGAATTGAACAGCATTGACGGTAGGACTGTCATCATCATAGTCCTTCTTCGCTACATAATTTGTACTCACTTTGTCTTAATTTTTGTCCTCTACAATGTGTCTTCTCGAACTGTCACATAATGCTTATCATGCTTCAGAATACTGTTATTTACTACCTCGGTACTGATAGGAGGATTTAAAGAGTTTCAAGAGTACTGAAGAGTGTTGTGGTATCCAATGATACTATCCATTTTCGTAACCATGTCACTCGGTAACAGTAATATACCTTCGCCACAAACAGTAAAGTTTAATTCCACGTATAATCTTGATATATTGTTCTGATATTTTGTTCATCTGCGTCATAACCTTCTATAACTAAAATCAATACCTCCATGAACATTTTAGAACTGTCTCATACGGACAAAGCAGATTGTGTAATGATTGTTCTGTTTCCAACTTGCGCACCTAAAAATACAGATTACATAACTCCTGATACTTTGGTTTAACTATGCAATACCTTCATCTGTCAGACCATTACTATCCACAGCAATCAACTCAAAAATAGCTAACTGATTCTTTCATCTAAATTGCCAAAGTAAATGCATTTAATTGTTTTACCCCATGTTGGTATCTCTCCTCGCAAGCTTATTCTGGCGCTATAGTAGTCCAGTAAGTCTCAGCATTGTATAATACTGATCTGTTTTTGCACATGATGTATCTCCAGTCATGATGAAGAGGGATGTTAAACATTTTGCAGATTTTTTCCAAATTGTTTCAGATCTATGCTGCTCTCGTTTCCGTTAAGAGCTTGTTCTCCATACACTAAAACCTGTAAACAGATTTAACTGCATGTAGAGCACTTTTATCTTCTAAATGTCAGAAGGAAATCCCACAACCACAGGTTGCCATCCATAAAAGTATTATTTTTAATTTCAATTGCCACGTGTATTCAATCCTTTGAATGTATGAATGATTTCAGATTTATGTCAGATTTTGCCATTCCTATGGTTCACATCGAGACTCTGCAAAGGAGAACTCTGATACAGCTGTTTCATATACTGAATCACTTTGTGGTGTTTTTAATCGAACTTTGTCCATTTCAAATTTTATCTTTTTTTTTTATTAACTCATTGTCAAATGACATAGTAAAATTACGAAATCTGTAAGTTGTACTGTAAATGTTATAAACTTTTGTAAAATGCATATGTGTGTGTATTTTTGTAAGACATTGATGTATTCATGTTAAACTCATGAAATGTTTATATCACCTCCCAGAAAACAGTTGAATTCAGTACAATGTAGCTTTATGCCATTATTCATAAAAATTATTTAACGTTTTACTTTTATCATAAATTTGTAGCAAGAGCTTATCTGTTCTCTTTAGCCTGTCAATCCCATGGTTAGTCATCTCTGAAGTTTTGGGTGCACCTGACCACACGGTGGATGGAATTCATCGCTTTTTCATACGGTGAAGTTGAAGGGTTTTTGCCGCAGGGTCTTTATGTCAAATCAGCCGATAAATTCCTTCAATTACATGGCATGCGAATTGGTTTGTAGAACTTTCAGTTGCCCAGCAGTTTCAGGTGTCACGCTATCTTAAGGAATGTCATCATAAGTCATTGGGCAAAAGTTTGACGTCATACTTCCATTAACTCAATTTAGTCAGCATAAGTACACTGTCATACCTGACGACAAATCTACGAGTGAGTGCAGATGTGCTCAAGTTATATAAAAACCGATTTTACTCTTGCAAGAACCGAACCGCGGACATTTCGTTTTAAAATCCATCGCAATAGGCCCAAACTAAGCAGCTTCAGTTACTAACATAATCAGGTGTCTGAAGTACAATCTGATCAAATATTTTTTAATCGAAACTTCCTTTATTTTAAATCTTTAATACAGGAAATACAACTTTAAAAAGGGCTAATTTACTGAAATATAAAAATGATCCTATCATAATTAGTACCTCAAGAAAATAATGGATCAGTATTACCAAATTATTGTACAAACAACATCTGTACCACATTAATGGAGAAATTCTGCAGTGGCCACTTATGTTCCTCTCGAAACAGCACATGCATGTTAATGTTGATGAATCAGTGACCGTTGATTCTGGTGTACCATAGGGCACCGAGGTTCTTTCCACATTACTTTTGTGCCATATAGGTGACATTTCCAGCTCACATGTCCATCTTTTTATATCTGACTATGTGTTGTACAGGAAAATCCATGCACAAACTTACCATTTGATTCTAAAACATTACCCTGAAAACCATTACGGAATCAGTCCAAAACTAGAGAAGGCAGTTGAGGGTTAAAATGTTATATGGATCAGCATCTCTAGCAAATTATCTCACTTCAGAATCCTTGTGTTAGGAGATTACATACTTTAATGTGTCGAAGAGAACCCTTACCTTGGTTTATCACTTTCTAAACAGGAAATTGAGTTCATACTTTAGTGCATGCGAAAGCCATTGACAGATTTATGTTAATGAACGTGGTCCAGAGGTATTGTGACCAAACCAATTGTTTTGTATGAGTCACAGTGACCCTAGTTGTGTCACAAGGATAGACCGAGTAGAGATTACGCAAGTAAAAGTGACGAAGACAAGTTATAAAAATAACAGATCTATTTACTAAATAAATTTATAAAAAAAATACTTATTAAATCAAACCAGAACTACCCTGCTATGGGCAGATTCTGACACCTAGCTACACAATGGAATTCAGGTGCATTAAACTCTGATCTGGCACACAATTTAAACTAGTCAAATCATTTTATGCTACAATATTAAACAATCTAATTTTGTGAGATAAAAGGTTCAAGACAAGTTAATGTCTTCTGATATACTCCCTCTTTATTTCAGGTCTTTCAAACTCAGTGAATGAAGGTTGGTTGTATGTTTTGCAAATTTCATATCAAGCGCAGTCTCTCCCATTGTACGCTACTCATGCAGTTTACAAAGTCTCAAAAACCTTCAATTTAATACCCACAGCAACATGGTTTTGTTAATCATGTTTTTGTACCTTTTGACCTTTGTTCTTGCGCCTAGGGGTCACTGAGAGGATCGCAATCCACTCTGTGCGTAAATACTCTCAAAGACATCTGATATGACACCCATAATAATATGTCTAGATTATGTCCTACTTTTTTTATCCCTGGACCACTTTGACCCACTCCTCCCAAGGCCCCTGGAGCCAAAGGTGAAAAACACGCTGCATGGTATATCGAGAGTAATTTAAGAACTCTAAAAGAATGAAAATGAAAAGCATACTCAACAGAGAAGAGTTAACATTATATGCATTATGTTGTTGTTCAACTATAACCATGCCCCAAAGCCCCTAGGGACCACTGAGGTTGCAGAGAAATTTCCGAAATCTTTCTGCAAATCTACACCTTCTACGGAAGTAACCTGTCACGTGTGGCTGCTGTATCATGAACAATAAGATAGCTTTTGCGTTTCGTTTGCAATAAACTTGAGGTACTAACGTAGAGACGTACGTACAAACAGACACCGAGATCAAACTAATATAGGCGTGTATATGGTGCACATTTTAAACAAGGATTATATGATATTTGAATAATTCATGTACAGATGATTTTTATATCTGTTTATAGCTATTTGCCTGCATATATTGTTTTTTTTTTTGCGAGCTCTATATGGGAATATTAAATCGTTGTTTATTCTAGGCTGATTGTTTACATTGACGCAACTGTACACAAATTGACTAAATTGGGATTTGACTAAAATTCCATTAAACTTCAATACATAATATAAATGTTTGTCATATGCCTATATCCACAACAAATACAAATGGAGGTATCTTACTCAGGGTGTCTAGCTGATTCAATATGGACTACCCTCTAAAAACACGTGTATATATATATATATATATATATATATATATATATATATATATATATATATATATATATATATATATATATATACAATTTTCTTGTATATCAACGTGTGTATGCAACATATGCGTTTCCAAAAGTTTTCCAACAACCCGAATATTGATTCTTTTTGTTATAAACACAGTCACAATGAAAAGATCTGATTGTGCAGGGGTTAATTGACCTATCGCCTGAGCAGAGATAACTACGTCTACTCAGTAGCAAAGAAAACAACATATACATTCAAAGTATTTTATGCTGACACTTACCTTATGTGAACTAGTGCTAATTTTTGTTTAGAGTATACTGAACATGTCATGAGACAATGGTTCAATTTATGACGATTTGAATTTGTATATGATATATAGTGCCAGTCGGCTAGTGACGGACATTATGCAAGAATGTCCGACAAGTTTCCTGTATGTCTGTAAGTCATGTGATTCTTCAAGCCTTTGCCTGTGATAGTATTGGTCGGCAGTACAAAGGTATCGGTACGAATTAGAGTTAACTCACATACGGTGATGCGTTACTTAATGACAATATTCAAAACAAACATAGGTGCGCGTGAACCTTATTAAGTAGAGCCTAATTCGGCGAGTCGTTCTGTTTAAATATTGTGACAGCGGCCTTTCATGCACTTTCTAAATATATCAAAGTTTATTTAAAAGAAAAGTTTCCCCTACACAAAAGGTTTTTGTACTTTCAAGATGTACCAGGAATCCTTTGAAGAATCACTGATCTAACCACAAACATTCTGACCAATCAGAAATTACCCCTTGTTATAAATACCTACCTTCATTTTTACTCTCAAAACTTTTCCTTGAATCTCTACTAATAAGGTAAGTTAATTTTTCTTTATTTAGTAGCCTATTCTCTTTGAAAGAAAAACAAAACTTGATCTTTACGTGAAGAACGATAATCCTAACCAGTTTGTAAAACAGTTACATGTATTTTCCATAAAATTAGTCAAACTTTTATTTCTAGAAAACAAGTATCTCTTGTACTAAATGAATCGTTTTATAGGGTCAACTTACTACTAATGTTTTGATCTGTAACCATATAGGTGTACAAGAAGAGAGGGTTCTTGTTATCTCTTTCTTTCTTTCTTCTTATAATTCTTCTTCTAGTGAATCTTTGAACTAGGGTTTTCACAGATTGACATGAAAAAAATCGTTTCTCCTCAAAGTCACTGCGGTCGGTCGGATCTTGGGCTTTTCGCTTTAAGCAAGCGCATAACCGATGTGGACACTATGCTTACATGGCTGTATATGTTCTTTTATTTTGGCCACAAAGGGCCTGCACAAAATGTGCGTATATTTTACTTGTTAAACTATTTACTCATTTTGCAAAACTACAAACTTTTGTTGTTATAAAATTCAGATTTAAGTATATTGCATTTCCAACCAACCTTTCTGTTACAGATTCATATATCTTTTTGTTGTAAAACATAATTTATATTCTAAGCATTTGATTACAGCGTAAGTAGGAGAATATAGTATAAGGCTCCCCTGTCTAAGGATGTCCAAATATAAATACAGAGAGAGAATGTGAGTGAAACCTCAAAGGATTATAGTGCGACTTAATAGCGGTGCAGCTAAAATAGACACGAAGCATTCCAACATACAGTTTTTAAATATACAAGGGAATCGCTGATAAAATGGCTACAAAAAGTTAATATGAATTTAATTACTCGTTATATATTGCTTTAATTGCATATTGAAGAAAACTAATGCTTTGTTTTATACGTGTATCTCTGAATATGGAAGTATCATTTTTTTTTAAATTTCTGTCTTAAAAACACAATGCACTATCAAAATCTCCAAAAGATTATAAACTTGTGAACTTCATACTTTTTTATTATTATTATATTTGAAGAGAACTTTTCATTTTGCGTTATACACACTTTTTCCGACGTTCTTCAATTGAAACGTTTCTGAACTCCTCCTCCAATTAATGCATTCAATTCCGTTTTCTTGACAAACGTTCAATTTTATTGGCCAATAGATGTTTGATTTTCTTTTATATAATTTGCTTTGTCTGAAAAATCTCAATAAGTATATGTATGACTATATGACTAAGAATTCGACATATCGTAAATAGTAATCAATATTCGATTTCAAATGAAATATATATTATACTGCGTTTATTTTAAGTGTGCCGCATATTTATATCTAAATTATAGGATTTTTGTTATGCAAAAAAAACATTTTTTTAACATGAGACATATACTCCTGAATTTCGATGTGTCGTACATACTTGATACCATGTAAATAAAATTTAGGTTGACAAATATAATTTTAATTCTTAATGAGGAGGTCTAATAACAGCTATTGTATCTTTATATGTATATTGACCTGATTAGTGTGCTGTATATTAATTAATGTCACCTTAAGTGTTTATTCTCTAATAATAATATCAATGTAATATTGAAATTGACTGAATTTAATATCTTTTAAAGAGGAAATAAAGAAAGTGATTTATACATACATACACGAATTCACTCATATATATATATATATATATATATATATATATATATATATATATATATATATATATATATAAACATACTAATTTAATTGATTTATGTTTCTAGTTATTTAAAGTCTTGTTTCTAGGGCAAAATATATATAAATGATATTTAATATAAAAGTTTCATGCCGGGAAATAAATTTACACGGATATATTGTAAAAAATATATATAATTACACGTAGACTACAATATGGAGGGAAAAATTACAGCTATCAAAGCAGATGTTTCCACAAAGTATAGATGGAAGTTTATCCAACTAGGGTTCTCCACATCCTGGTACAGGTCTAGCTTTGGTATCGTAGATTTAACTGACATTTGGAAAGGAAGTAGGTGGTACTAATATTAGTACTCGGATATGACTAGAGTCCATCCAGATTTCGTTTACATATCACAATCCATACTCGTCTCAATCATAGATGCTTTTTTTGTCAGGAAAATGAAGAAAAGATAAAAGAATATCTCTCCTCCTTATATTAATATTTACAGTCCAAGAAGCTCATATGAAATAGGTTTTATATACACTGAACTTGACCTTCAATGCATGTTTGAAACAGGATTTTAGAAATAAACAGTGACAATGAAATCAAAATAAGTACTGTACAATGGTTGGATATTTCTGTTACATTTACATACATGATGTGCTTTCTTATAAAATACATCCAACCTTTTTAAAACAACCATGGTCCATGTAAATGTACGCTTTGATATCGGTTTAATATAAAGCTATAAGCAAGAGATAAAATCGGTTGTTCTCAATATATGAAAGTGTACAGTCAGACACTAGAGGTGTTCGTGGAAATAATTGTTTCAGAATGCAGATTTTTGTTTTAATTGAATTTTGCAGTATATGGGGTTTGCTACAATTGATCTTAAATTTTCTTATTCACTGTACACTTTGTAGGTGTTTTAGATAAAAACTTTAGCTTTGTGTCTATTTCATCCCATGTCAAACTGGTGGGCACAAACTGTCCACACGGACCTATGTCTTAGGCTATTTAAGTTAATTCTCTTTTTATAAATCATGCTTCTCTCTCTCTCTCTCTCTCTCTCTCTCTCTCTCTCTCTCTCTCTCTCTCTCTCTCTCTCTCTCTCTCTCTCTCATGTTGCCACAATGGTCCCAAAAAATATTTGTGGTAAATCTGTTTTGTATTTAACCTATTACATGAAGATTTGCACAGAATACTCATTTTAATAGTAATTTTATGAAACGAAAGATAATTATTCCTATCTTTTTCGCGTAAGTACCGATACATATGCTGCATATCGGTTTGGCAAATTGTACCCCAATCCTCGTTCTCACTCTCATATACAACATTACATTCAATCTCAATTTGAACAAACGTTAAGTTACTTTTTCAGATCCAACTAGCGCTTTTCCCTTTTGTCATCTATGCTCTAATTCAGTATCGCCATAGATTGTTGCTTTTTTTAAAAAGTACTACGAGTTTCCTCCCTGTACGACACTTGTGTTAGCATTAGTTATAAACTGATAACCTGCATTATTCAAGGCAGGCGCCTTTACTTCAATCATGTTTCAAATTTCTGAGAAGGCTAACTGCTTGAGAAAAGTCGAAAACCTTATAGGCTTCATTTGAAACTTGTGTTTAGATAGGAACTTAGTTATTTTGTAAAGTTTTGAGAGAGAGAGAGAGAGAGAGAGAGAGAGAGAGATGAGCACCAAATTAATTTATGAAGATATGAATGTATTTTCTAAATTATATTCAGTAATACTTCCTGGTCCAAAATGACGTTTATTGTATATGTCTATCGGCAGGCTCCGTTATCAAAATAAAGCGGGTGAAGCATTAAATTGAAATTTTGTCCATATAATACATTTTTGATGGCAATTTCATGATTTTTCTGTATTGGAGATTAGGGAAACGTCTTTTGAAAAACATTGTGTACTAAACAGTTTAATGCAATCCAAAATAGTTGTCATCGAGGCCTTTTTTGAGATATTCTACTTGCCTTGAGCCCGCGTGTCTACTGCAATGGGTGGCTGGCTCTGCTTCCTAGCCGACTATTGGTATTTTACTGTCTACATACTGTAAAGTAACTATGGGACGTGCACATGTCTCACTTCAATTTTAAGAACAACACAAGCCCGAAACACCTAATTCTCAAATATAACCATATCTTTAATTATTAAACAATAATAGCTGACAAAGTCACATCATGCCCTTTAGTTTAGGAAATCTGACAAGCATGGGCCAATTTACGAAACTTTCCCCTGCTGCCTAAGTGAGATTATGTTTAGTACCCAACAAAACGTTTACGGGTCGCTGTTAATCTGCTAAAGGGACGTAATTAGGAAATTGTTTATTCTGCTCTCAATAATTGCTCAATCAGCAGTTAAGTTTACACTTCTGTCTCTCCTTAAAAATGTAGAATATTTCCAATCGATCGCTTGGTTTAAAGTGCATAATAAATAATGCAGTAACTTTAAATGAAATATAAATTATTTTGCAAAGGATAATCTCCGACAAAGTGTCAGCAATAAATGGGAAATGGATCAATTATACTTTTTTCAGATATAACAATTCATACACACTTCGTGGGGTTAATATCACTGACCCGAGGAATTGCGATGTTCTTAATTAAGTTGTATTGCAAATCCTTAAAAATAAGATCGGTAAAGTAGAATACCAAAAATGGAACATCGACCAGCATATCTATAATTTAATGGAAAGACCGATGGTTTGATATAAAAATTAGGATATAGAAAATGTTTCAAAGATATAGTACATTATACATTTTTTCAGACACCTAAGTTAAAGAAAAAAGCTGGTTTGCCAGAAAAAGAAAAGATGACCTTGGAGCTGGCATTTGTGATGTTATATCTCTTCAGGACTGCTAATGGTATGATATAACCTTCTCATAAAATGTATTTGATATCAAAAGATAATGTTTGCTGCAAAAGAAAGAAACAACGAGACCCGATAGTGATATTGCAAATTCAATCAGAACATCCTTGTCTCTTTCCAATGTAAATAGAATTAATTTCAACTCACTGAAAGAGACGAGGTCTTTTTCTATTGTTCGACGGAAAAGGCCAGGAACATTCAAATTAATTGCAGATCATGTCTAAATTTCACGTTTATAATATATACTATGAAATAAGGTTAAGGTACAGAATATGAGACTGTTCATATCATTTTTATTACGTGAAAGACTGACATTTGAACTAAATCTTAGAATCAAATATCACTGTTTCTGATAACTCAAATATAACGAACGGAATATAATTAAATGATCTCTGAATTGTACCCGTGTATCTAATTTATTCTGTCTTGAAATTCTCTTTTCTTCATGGCCGTACCAAAGTTCAAAACAGAGTCATATGCTTGAAATCTGTGCCCCGGCAGCGTTTTAGTTTCAGTTTTCTGAGGCCTACAACCTTTGAAGAAGCTCAGTACTTTATATGAGGGTTTTTTAGGCATCATCAACACACAAAGACATTTAGCATTTTAATCTAGTGTGAATTTCCACTATCACTCCCTTCTCTCAGCTGATCCATCCATCTTGAGAAATTGTGTAGACATTAGTTGTCTTAGAATAAAACTGCTTACCGCTCCTCTCCATTGATGTAGTAATTATCTTCAGAAATTTATAGTGATTCTAGAGAATTACTGCCTGCCGTGCAACACGCTACTCGGTGCAGAATAACACTGTAAATAGTAAGACAGACAAAACTTTCAGGACAAAGAAATAGCGGGAAAATGGTTTGTACCTTATTTGTCAGTTAGCAAAATAAATATATGCAAATTATTATTCTAATGATTATCGTTATGCCGGTATTGTAACTATTTCAATTATTTTGAAAAAATAACATTGTAGGATTGACGATCATACATTTTCTCATTTTTTCACCCTCAAGGTCAAAGCTGTGGTAGTAATTACGACATTTTACCTGACCTGGATAGCCATGATCAAAGCTATATTCTTGACGGGGAAAAGTCAGACGATTTTGATGGAATTCTGGACTCCAAGTGGTATAATGTCAAGAACTGGAATATGCTAAATGATCCTACAGGTTTAAAGATAGGATCTTGTGGCACCAATAACCCAATCTGGATGAAAGGTCGGTATACTGTTCAAAGTGTCATCTAAGTATTATTTTTTTGTACTTGATTAAAGGTTAGTTTCTTGTAAACACTTGAACAAATTTTTGTCGTTGTCATCACCTTATTCATTCACATTAGTAAGAGAAATGTTAATGTAGGAAATTTCAAAATTAGGACAATGAACTACAGGAAAAGTTGTTACATTTATGTATTTTACAACATAAACATGAAAATCCCTTCTTATTTCAGGCGCAGTTCCGAAGGTGTCAGATGGCGTTGTTACACGTACAGCATGCATAATGTCCTTAGATAGCTACTGTTCCGCTTGGAAAACAATAGAAGTGCGCAATTGTAGTACACATATGATTTACAAATTGGGGTCGCTCAAACCAGGCCACTACTGCTTCAGTGAGTATAATTTATTCTTACCTTTATACTTACCTACCCAAATACATACATACATACATACATACATGGATGCATGCATGTATACATACATGCATATATATACATACATATATATATACATGCATACATACATTCATACATACATACATACATACATACATACATACATACATACATACATACATACATACATACATACATACATAGACATGCATGCATTTTCACGATACCATTAATACAAAGTTGCAAAAGCCTGGTCGCACGAGGCCATAGTGTCCATTCCTTGGCTAGGTAGCGCACACATACTGCCGTTTTTATTTGATGCTTTGTTTCTTTCTTTTTAACCTATAAAAAAACTCTAAAACAGACTATTTAAAAATTTTCAAAGGCCGGCTTCTCTCTGTCTCTCTCTCTCTCTCTCTCTCTCTCTCTCTCTCTCTCTCTCTCTCTCTCTCTCTCTCTCGTTGAATCTCTGTTGTTATGTCAGTCGGTCTGTCTTTGTTACCTCAATTAATTCAGAACTCTCCCCCCCCATCTCTCTCTCTCTCTCTCTCTCTCTCTCTCTCTCTCTCTCTCTCTCTCTCTCTCTCGCTCTCTCTCTCACTCTCTAGGAATGTGATCGTAAAACTGACAGACAAACGGACCAACAGAGAGAGAGAGAGAGAGAGAGAGATGGAGGGAGAGAGAGATTGGAGGACAATAGAGGCATAGATAGATTGGAGGATAAATACGAATCTTATGGTCAATATCAAGGGTAAGACTAATTTTGACCAATTGTTTATAACTGTAAATGTTTCAATTATCTCTTGTTTATTCATCATCTCACTTGGTCTATTCTCCATCTGGTTCGACGTACTCGTTTGGGATTGATCGACATACACAAATGTCCGCGTTTTTACTGCTTGGAGTGCTAGCCATGAAATATTTGTATTTTCTTTATTTAAACCAACTTTCACGTTTAAATCTCAACCATCCCTCTTATTTCTTTAATAAATATGAATGGAAAATAGAAGCTCATAAAAAGAAAATTAACAATTTCTTAGAAGATTGGGAATAGCTGCAGAATTACATTTTGTAGCAGACACAACCGGCATGGATGTGAAGAGTTATCTCCCTCCATCAATACACAATATGTGTTTAACATACCGAGAACCAAATTGTCTTGACCTATATTCCAGGCTAAGGAATACCGAAAATTATTTCGCACATTCTATTTATGTCCAGATTTCTTTAACCAAATACCTCACGTGCATACAATAATATTTGTATATTCTTTGTATGTTCTACCTGTAAATCTGTTGACAAGGATACGTCACTTCATCATTAAGCTAAAATTGATCTACTTGCTTGAGTAACTAAATCACGCTTTGTTTTGCTAAATGAGCGAATTCAAGTTTCTTTAAGTGTCTGTCTGTCTATGCTGCTCATAAAGAGAAACCCGTAATGAAATGACACGTTGTGTTTACCGAAGTATTATGCAGAAAAGTTTGTATACTTACTATAAGCAGCGAATGAATATAACACTTAAAATATAGTATTTTATTCTCTTCCAGACATACCTAAAGTTGATCGAGGTGAGTAAACACTATGTGCACGCATTTATAAAGCGCCACCTGATAAGGGATACAATAGGACCTAGTTTATCATAGCTTTGGATAGATAAAAATGAAATTGTTTCAATTAATGTATTACTGATAAATGCGTATATGCCAATTTAGCAGGTTTGGACTGATGATCAGGACGAACAAGGCTTGAATAAAGGCAGTTCAACAATATGACCAAATATGCATTTATTGTTAGCTTAAGTTTCATTCGTGAGTTTACATATGTTTGTCAATTATTCCTACGAGAATACTTTTTGATATTAATACCTTTAATTTGACATATTTCATAATCTTGTCTGATTTTCATGTACCCTGTCGAATCAGATCTAAATAGTTTTCAACCTGGTTTGTCAAAGTATGTCAGATAATGTAGATATACTTCAAGTATCAGTGAAAACACTTTATAAACAGTCTAGACAAAATTGATTAATCTAAAATATCTCAATAAACATCTAAATATACACACAGACAGGATAAAGTCTTTTCATACCTTGATATTATTAATGCAGATAATTTTCATACATAGAGGATATCTACTTTTTTTAGTAGATATACAGAACTATTTCACGAGTGAAGTGCAAACATTGTATTGTATCGAGTGGCGAAGCTCTTGACAATATAAAATATCTCCACTTCACGAGTGAAATATTTTCATATATCTACTCATAAAACGTACATTTTCATTTTATTAGTTATTTTTAAAAGCAAAAACCGTCGATTTGCATAGATTTTCTCCATTCTGTGCCAATACGATTGACATCTGAATTACTACATTGATAAAAAGAAGTTTCTAAATTTTACAATAATTTAGGGACAGCGACGTTTTACAACTTTAGCGTGTACATATCATGCATCAAATTGTATTTGTTAAAATAATGACGTATTTTCGTACGAAAATGAAGAGATTTTTATTTTTGATAACACATTTCATGCGTGGATGTATACTGTTGGGGTGAGGTAATGTAGAAACATCACAGAGTGGTTGTATCTGGCAGACTGCAGAGCGTAACATCTTTAAACAACAGATTTTAATGATTGTGAGTTTTCTTGTAAGGTTTTTAGTTGTTTAATTTGTTTATTTCTACATTCAAACGTCAAGTTTTGTGTCTCCTTGACAAACTTGCAGTCTAGTTCAGTAGCAGACGCTGTATCCAATTTCGATTGTCACTTAAATTCAGTTTACAATCAACACTAATAATTGTGACGCGAGCTAAAATTGCTACTTAAAAAAGTTTATTACTATATTTAATCACAAGTTTTTTTCTCAACAATGTGTACCGTTTGTCGTAGAGTATTACAGGTATACAATACTGTATGAGTGACATATATCAAGAGGTTATGTAATTTCAATCACTGACAGTTTACGTTTTGCTGTTTGGAGTTCGTTTTAGGCATTTCTTGATGGCACCTCATTGATTGCACAAAATGTACGCTAGAGGGTCTACAGCTGACTCCTTTTAAGATCTGTACATCCTGATGTGGAGAGAGAGATTGATTGGTATTCTTTT
Organism: Margaritifera margaritifera; assembly: GCA_029931535.1. Taxonomy (NCBI): domain Eukaryota; kingdom Metazoa; phylum Mollusca; class Bivalvia; order Unionida; family Margaritiferidae; genus Margaritifera; species Margaritifera margaritifera. The sequence goes on from JAQPZY010001326.1 coordinate 938,585, forward strand.
ATTCCTCCATTTTCTGAAGATTTTGAGATAATTTAAAGAATGCAATACAATACATAAAGGCAAGAAAATATGCAATTCAAAACTTATGAAGCCCTGTGAATTATTTATACATCAGGATTGATCAAAATTATACGTAAATTTATCCCGACACTTGCAATTACATATGCTTTCAAATATTACATTTGAAATATTTTTATTGTGCAAGGAATTATTTACAGTCACTTGCTTTGAGTTTCTATCAACTGAGATAATGTTAAATCATTTAATATCAATCAGATATATTTGTATTATACTTTTACAATACTACACTTCAAAAATAATTAATATACTACTCGCTTTGCAGTTCAATACAATTATTTCTTGCATTATATTCTGTGTAAGCTCTCTATTCAATCGAATATATAATATCCTTTATCTTAATGAAATACTTGGTAGATAGTCTTATTACATTTATCCATGACTCAAGTTCCAGTTGTTCTGAAATATTATTTAAACCACCAAGTAGCATAATCAGTATACTAGCATCTAATTGATCACAGAAATCACAGTAAATCTCTGGAGGCATATATGTAAATAGATTCTCCATCAAATTGTTTCTGTCTTCCAAGGTTAAGGGACAATTCATTGAAATGTGTAAAATACGGTCATCACTTGTTTTCCCACATAGGGGACACATTCCAGCTCTTGCTTTCTTTCCTCCAATACGAATTAATGTCGCATACTCCATTTTTCTGCTTGAGTCAATATAGGCAAGTTTCCATAAAGGTGCATTTTTAATTCTGGATGAATTTTAGAAGAAACGATCAAAACCCTCACTTCGATTTCTGTTACTCGTTTCATGTTTTCTCTCCTCGAATTCCTGAATTCTTGTCCCAATTAAGTTTTTCCATGTTAATTTGTCTAGAAACCTTCCAGTGAAAATAAAGTCGTTGAGATAATCTTCTAAATCATACTTTTTGAGCACAGAATAAATATCGTATATACAAGAATTATAACTATGTTTGGGGTCAAAAATCAAATTGCCAACAGTCCAGAGGAAAATCTTTTTGGCAGTTAAATTTGCCGATGTTCTACAAATACGACCTAAAAATATAAGTTTTTGCTTATCTATGCGAGCTTCCATTGAAATCATTCCCATGCATGCCGTAGTGTATCCTATCGGCGATCTTTGAGGGAAACCTTGTACTCTTCGGGCGAAATATCGCTGTATTTTCTCCAATGTTTCAATGCCCTGATATGTCATATTGAACCCGAGTTCTGAGCCATATAAAGCAGATGGCAATATAACTCTTTTCCAGACTTTCACAGAAAGTACAGGGTTCATTCCATTTGCATTTAATCCAATTGAGTATAGTGAGTTTATTACACGTTTAGCTTTATCACAAAAATAGTCTGCACGATCATTAATTTTCATTGACTGGGAAAAAGTAACTCCCGCATATTTCACTTTTTTTGTTCTAGGAATATCCTGTAATCCCAAAATAATTCCATTTGACGAATACACTTCCTTGTTTCCACTGACTATCATCCAATTACTTTTGCTAGGATTATATTTCAATTTCCACTTCTGTGCATACTGGTAAGCTGTATTCACGAGTATCTGTAATCTATTCAGAGCAGAACTTAGAAGAGTAGTATCGTCTGCTAAAAGTACGCCAGGTATGTTCATCTGACCTATTGTTAAATCGCAATTAGTCATTATTAATTCATTCAATAGATCATTTATGTACACGAGATAAAGCGGACATTACACGCCCTTGACCAACTCCCCTTCGTAGCGGAAATGTGTTCGATATACGTCCTGTACACGATACACAAGCACTTGACTGTGTGTAGGAATGGGCAATTATTCTCAAAATTTGTGCATTAATTCCCAAATATTTTAATTTTTTTAATAGACCGCAATGCCACAGTCTATCGAAAGCCTTTTCGTTATCCAGAAAAACAGCATACACATTAAAGTTATTATTTATATAGTACATTGGACATTCTTGAAGGGTAAATGCAGCCGAGATAGCTCCAGCCTCCTTACGAAATCCAAACTGATATGGATGTGGAAAGTTTATTTTGTCTAAGTACTTTTGAATTCTGGTCATCAATATTTTTCAAACAATTTTCCCAGACAAGATGTCAATGTTATACCACGATAATTCACCGGATCCTTTTTATCTTTGCCATTTTGTTTGTATATCGGTAGAATGATCCCACATCTATATACATTAGGTAAATATTCAAAATGGATTATATAATTAAAAAGGGCAGTCAGATGTCTGATTAGATACTTTCCGCCATGCTTTAAATGCTCATTGGACACAGAGTCAATGCCTGGTGACTTTTTATTTTCTAGAGACTTGATATGCTGTAGTACCTCCTCCTCTTGGATAGTATCACATTTTATGTTATCAGTCTCTAGTTTGCTTTGTTCGTACATCTTCTTGACATTCTCACGGTCATTATATTCCTCATCTGTTGTATCACTTAATTCAGAAAAATATAGTTTCCATAAATTGACACATTCGTTAGGATCATTTGATTCTATTCCACGAAATACAATATTACCATAATCTGATTTATATTTCCTACTTTCCGTAGGACTTTGTAGAATTCGTCTATTCCCAGTTCTGCACTCTTTCCTATTTCTTCAAATAAGCATTCTTTATATACTTTTTTCTCTAGCCTATGTTTCTTTCTGAATTCTCTTTTTGCGTCCTTGTATTTTCTATTGCTGTTACTGTCTGGTCCTCTATTTTTTCCTTCTTTGCTCCATTCTCTGCGCTCTTTTCTCATTTTTTTATGTAGCTTATCAAGGCCATTTCTCTTCCAATATGGTTTCAAATATGATCTGAATTCAGACTTTGGAATATATCTTTCTGAAGCAGTTATTAAAATTTTAGTTATTAGTTCATTATACTTCTCTATATCTTCTACTGATTTACACTGAAATGTGAAATTCAAACATGCGTCAACGTTAGTTTTATACATGCTCACTTCTAATGGATTCGCCAAATTCCATTTAATTTTTGGAAAACCACGTGGCTTTATATTTTCTTTCAACATATCTTTCGCAAGCTGTTATAACTGGTCGGTGATCTGAAATTAAAAAAATCAATTCTGTCGTTCACTGTGTGTCTTTTTACACCACCTCTGATTTTATCAGGTATCAGTATATAATCTAGTACAGACGTCCGTGACATGTTTTTTTGATCTATACGTGAAGTAATGTTCAAGGGGTTTTACCACTGAGGTAAGAATGATGTTTCTCTGTTTTTTTCTGTTCCTGAGAGTCAGGTCTCACCTGGATGGATTTGTACACACAAGGTCTGCATTCATGTCTCCTATGATTATGCAGATATTTTCAACAGAATATATATCATACACATCAAAAACATTATCACAAAATTGTTCATATTCATCGTCAGTTCTGGTTGTCGAGGGAAAGTAAGTTGCAATCAAAATGATGGGTTCCAATCCTCTCATTATCACTTTCACCGCCATAATATTTGGCAAGTCAGTTTGTAAGGTTCTTACTTTGCATAGTGTTATGTATGATGTTTATATAATATTGTGGATATTTTGGGAAATTATAAATGTTTCTTCACTTTAATATTTGCTTAAATCTTAATGTTTATCAGGAAAAACATGTTTAACTAGTGTCCTTGAATTAGGTTGTTTTGATCAATATGTTTTCTCAATTTGAAGGCCAAGGTTGAACTTTGTTTACAGTTAGAATTCCATTAAGATGACTCATATTCTAGAACATTCTGTCATGTGACCAATCTTTATATATACCATGTTTGGTGGACATTTATTCAGTTCGACATTACCATCAGTCTTGTAAAGAGCTATTACAGTTGTGAAAATTCATTCCAAATTCTAAGAGAGGAATTATTTTAAATATTCATTGGATTATAACAGTGCTCATAAACTTTTGGATTTTGGATTTTTAATTGATGATTTTGGAATTTATGTGAACTTATTCAGAGATTTTGGAATACTTCATTTTGACATCAGCACATCAAGATTTCTAGTACATCGGGACTTTGGAGACCATTAGCACATCATAACATTCAAGGACACAGCCGTGAATTCGGAACATTCTATATTTAGGACTTGTGATTAGAACAATCATTCTTATTGGATTATTAGGATTTCAAAACACATTACTGTAAGTGACTTTTTGATTTTTCATTTTAATTATCTAGTAATAAATTGCTTGTTGATTTTTTACTTGATTTGTTGGTTTCACTTTCTTTCTGTTACATTTTTCTTAGACCATAGAGTCGTAACAATAGTGATGATCGGTAAAATAATGCAACCCCGCCACTACCAATTTAGCATTTTGGTATGTGTTCAGTAGGAATCGCTACTACTTTAAAATCGACATGTAATTTATCTAAGTAAGTTAGATTCTCTGTACCAAGCCAATGTTCAGTAATAACAAACGGATCTGTGTCGGCTAACAATTCAATTAACTTCTGCGTGCTATGTATTACGCCGCGTACATTCCATGTTGAGACGGTGAGCATAATTACAATGATGACACAATTACGAGTCCTATGCCGATGTTCATTGGCACTACGCGTCAAATTTACCATACGTTTCATCTGATGGGTAGTCCTCTCTCCACTTTTTGTTTGATATCCATTCCCTACATTTTATTCCAGCACTCCAAAATGTTTGTTTGTTCATCATCAATTCAAAATGTTTTTCCAATACATTTAGTCGAAATGTATATATATATATATATATATATATATATATATATATATATATATATATATATATATTTATGATCCATCCCAGTGGGGTCGTTCTTTTAAAAGGCGGACGAATGTAACCGTCACACACTCCTCCTTGCAACGGCTTGTAATAGCTGTCCTTACAACATCTATATCCTTTCTTGATTTTACATTTGACAGAAAAAAGAGTCTTATTTTGTTTCTTACGACTGGTTCAAAAACATCTGATTCGTGATCCTTTTGATTGGGTCTGGTAATTATAGTCTCAATATGTCTATACACTGTATTTGTCTTCATGTGTTTATCCTCGTCATTCTGAAGCATTCTTTGATCTTCTGGTGATTCGATGAGCGCATTCAGTGCTTTATTCGTGCTATTTTCATTTATTTTATTTTGAGTTCTTTCTTCACATCTTAACATGTTTTGTTGATTTTCATTTTCTTTGCTCTCTCTTGCTTTTTTAAATGTGACTTCTGTTTGCCGTTTATGGTTCACATTTGCTGGTGTATTAGTCACATCCTTCCGTGAAAGTGGAGGGAAATCCTGCACTGAAGTTTTAGGGGGTCCATTTCTAGTCGAATTTGCTGCAAGAGCTGTAGAAGGCTCTCTGTGTATCTCTTTAGGAAGAGATAATACATTTTCTTGATCAATAGTAGATGGATTGAATCTAATCTCCTTGCATGTTGGTAATTCATGATTTCCTTTCAGTTGCAATTCTAAGGTTCTTCCACTTTCTCCGTTAGCTTGATTGTATAAAATCTTGTGTCTTGTACAAATTGTGTCTACCTTTCCCTCAATACAGTTTATCTTTTTCACTGTCACATCAAGATGTTGATGTACATGTGTAGCGATTCCTTTTAACTCATTTTCTGGAGTTGCCATAGATGACATATGGATGTACATTCCCCGGTTATCACTCATTAGTTTTTCCTCATTTACTTTAAGTTGCTCTATCTGAGCGTTAGCTTCTTGGAGTTTCTTGGTTTTCTCAATTAAATCTGTTCTCAATCTCTGAATTTCATTCTCTCTTTGTGTGACAATTTCACATATCTGGTTTTCCAACTGGGACATTTTTTCTTCAAACAGTTTATTCATTGTCGCTAGTTGCGCAAATATTATGCTCATTCTATCAGCGTTTTCCTCTGTGCTTTGTAAAGCAGCATCATTAACTAGATATTTCGGGCTTTGCGATATGATGTCACTGCGCTGAGATGTCAACCGCTGGGATGATTGAGGTTCATTTTTGCGTTTCAGGGCCCATTTTGATACACAGGCTTTCATGTCACTGTAATTGTTATCTCCTTCAATGAAATGATATATTGTATAAATATCTTTTGACAACTTATCTGCCACTGGAGCACTATTAGATCGAGGTAGACGTTCCACTAATCGACCATCAGGGCAATCATATCTTTTCCGTTTTGCCAGATCAAACAGAGCTTGCCGAGTATCTTTGAGAGCTTTGACATCAAGTATTGATTTCATTTTTCTTTTGAAGGCACTTTTATTGAGAGTACCAAACTTGTCTCTGATTTGCTCATAAATGCCATCGTTGATTTCTTCTACATCAGGCCCTTGTTCTGCCTGTGGCGTCTGCGAAACAAACAGTGCATCACATTCGGCATCGTATTCTTCATCGATAACAACACCAGTGATATTTTCATTTTTTCTCTCAGTTTCTTTGAGATTCTCCATTTGATTCACATTTAAAACCGGTCTTGAATTTATACTGTCCTCAACTTCATTATGTAACATGTCTTTGGCATCATCAATGCTATTTTGAGACTTTCTATCAATGTCCGCATCGTCCACAAATCAGGATGAGAAATCATTTTTGTTGTCCTCTAAAGAATAGCTACAAATTTATCCAAAATATCTATTTCTTTTGTTAACAGTATAATTTCATTATAATTTCATTTTATTTCCATTTCATTATGATCGCACGAGGCCATAGTGTCCATTCCTTGGCTAGGTAGCGCACACATACTGCAGTTTATTTGATGCTTTGTTTCTTTCTATTTAACCTATAACAAGGCTCTAAAACAGACTATTTAAAAATTTCAAAGGCCGGCTTCTCTCTGTCTCTCTCTCGTTGAATCTCTGTTGTTATGTCAGTCGGTCTGTCTTTGTTACCTCAATTAATTCAGAACTCTCTCTCTCCCCCGCCCCCCCCCACCCCAATGTCTCTCTCTCTCGCTCTCTCTCTCTAGGTATGTGATGGTAAAACTGACAAACAAACGGACCAACAGAGAGAGAGAGAGAGAGAGAGAGAGAGATTGGAGGACAATAGAGGCATAGATAGATTGGAGGATAAACAAGAATCTTATGGTCTTTTATCAAGGGTAAGAATAACTTTGACCAATTGTTTATAACTGTAAATGTTTCAATTATCTCTTGTTTATTCATCATCTCACTTGGTCTATTCTCCATCTGGTTTGAAGTACTCGTTTGGGATTGATCGACGCACACAAATGTCTGCGTTTTTACTGCTTGGAGTGCTAGCCGTGAAATGTTTGTACTTTCTTTATTTCAACCAAATTTCACGCACATACATACATACATACATACATACATACATACATACATACATACATACATACATACATACATACATACATACATAGACATGCATGCATTTTCACAATACCATTAATACAAAGTTGCAAAAGCCTGGTCGCACGAGGCCATAGTGTCCATTCCTTGGCTAGGTAGCGCACACATACTGCCGTTTTTATTTGATGCTTTGTTTCTTTCTTTTTAACCTATAAAAAAACTCTAAAACAGACTATTTAAAAATTTTCAAAGGCCGGCTTCTCTCTGTCTCTCTCTCTCTCTCTCTCTATCGTTGAATCTCTGTTGTTATGTCAGTCGGTCTGTCTTTGTTACCTCAATTAATTCAGAACTCTCCCGACCCCCATCTCTCTCTCTCTCTCTCTCTCTCTCTCTCTCTCTCTCTCTCTCTCTCTCGCTCTCTCTCTCTCTCACTCTCTAGGAATGTGATCGTAAAACTGACAGACAAACGGACCAACAGAGAGAGAGAGAGAGAGAGAGATGGAGGGAGAGAGAGATTGGAGGACAATAGAGGCATAGATAGATTGGAGGATAAATACGAATCTTATGGTCAATATCAAGGGTAAGACTAATTTTGACCAATTGTTTATAACTGTAAATGTTTCAATTATCTCTTGTTTATTCATCATCTCACTTGGTCTATTCTCCATCTGGTTCGACGTACTCGTTTGGGATTGATCGACATACACAAATGTCCGCGTTTTTACTGCTTGGAGTGCTAGCCATGAAATATTTGTATTTTCTTTATTTAAACCAACTTTCACGTTTAAATCTCAACCATCCCTCTTATTTCTTTAATAAATATGAATGGAAAATAGAAGCTCATAAAAAGAAAATTAACAATTTCTTAGAAGATTGGGAATAGCTGCAGAATTACATTTTGTAGCAGACACAACCGGCATGGATGTGAAGAGTTATCTCCCTCCATCAATACACAATATGTGTTTAACATACCGAGAACCAAATTGTCTTGACCTATATTCCAGGCTAAGGAATACCGAAAATTATTTCGCACATTCTATTTATGTCCAGATTTCTTTAACCAAATACCTCACGTGCATACAATAATATTTGTATATTCTTTGTATGTTCTACCTGTAAATCTGTTGACAAGGATACGTCACTTCATCATTAAGCTAAAATTGATCTACTTGCTTGAGTAACTAAATCACGCTTTGTTTTGCTAAATGAGCGAATTCAAGTTTCTTTAAGTGTCTGTCTGTCTATGCTGCTCATAAAGAGAAACCCGTAATGAAATGACACGTTGTGTTTACCGAAGTATTATGCAGAAAAGTTTGTATACTTACTATAAGCAGCGAATGAATATAACACTTAAAATATAGTATTTTATTCTCTTCCAGACATACCTAAAGTTGATCGAGGTGAGTAAACACTATGTGCACGCATTTATAAAACGCCACCTGATAAGGGATACAATAGGACCTAGTTTATCATAGCTTTGGATAGATAAAAATGAAATTGTTTCAATTAATGTATTACTGATAAATGCGTATATGCCAATTTAGCAGGTTTGGACTGATGATCAGGACGAACAAGGCTCGAATAAAGGCAGTTCAACAATATGACCAAATATGCATTTATTGTTAGCTTAAGTTTCATTCGTGAGTTTACATATGTTTGTCAATTATTCCTACGAGAATACTTTTTGATATTAATACCTTTAATTTGACATATTTCATAATCTTGTCTGATTTTCATGTACCCTGTCGAATCAGATCTAAATAGTTTTCAACCTGGTTTGTCAAAGTATGTCAGATAATGTAGATACACTTCAAGTATCAGTGAAAACACTTTATAAACAGTCTAGACAAAATTGATTAATCTAAAATATCTCAATAAACATCTAAATATACACACAGACAGGATAAAGTCTTTTCATACCTTGATATTATTAATGCAGATAATTTTCATACATAGAGGATATCTACTTTTTTTAGTAGATATACAGAACTATTTCACGAGTGAAGTGCAAACATTGTATTGTATCGAGTGGCGAAGCTCTTGACAATATAAAATATCTCCACTTCACGAGTGAAATATTTTCATATATCTACTCATAAAACGTACATTTTCATTTTATTAGTTATTTTTAAAAGCAAAAACCGTCGATTTGCATAGATTTTCTCCATTCTGTGCCAATACGATTGACATCTGAATTACTACATTGATAAAAAGAAGTTTCTAAATTTTACAATAATTTAGGGACAGCGACGTTTTACAACTTTAGCGTGTACATATCATGCATCAAATTGTATTTGTTAAAATAATGACGTATTTTCGTACGAAAATGAAGAGATTTTTATTTTTGATAACACATTTCATGCGTGGATGTATACTGTTGGGGTGAGGTAATGTAGAAACATCACAGAGTGGTTGTATCTGGCAGACTGCAGAGCGTAACATCTTTAAACAACAGATTTTAATGATTGTGAGTTTTCTTGTAAGGTTTTTAGTTGTTTAATTTGTTTATTTCTACATTCAAACGTCAAGCTTTGTGTCTCCTTGACAAACTTGCAGTCTAGTTCAGTAGCAGACGCTGTATCCAATTTCGATTGTCACTTAAATTCAGTTTACAATCAACACTAATCAAAGCCTGATTTATCCATCGTTTTCAAGCATAATTGTGACGCGAGCTAAAATTGCTACTTAAAAAAGTTTATTACTATATTTAATCACAAGTTGTTTTTCTCAACAATGTGTACCGTTTGTCGTAGAGTATTACAGGTATTCAATACTGTATGAGTGACATATATCAAGAGGTTATGTAATTTCAATCACTGACAGTTTACGTTTTGCTGTTTGGAGTTCGTTTTAGGCATTTCTTGATGGCACCTCATTAATTGCACAAAATGTACACCAGAGGATCTACAGCTGACACCTTTTAAGATCTGTACATCCTGATTTGGAGAGAGAGAGAGAGAGAAAAGAGAGATAGAGAGAAAGAGAGAGAGAGAGAGAGAGAGAGAGGGAGAGAGAGAGAAGGAGCAGAAGAAGAAAAGTGAAATAGGCTTAAATATTGAAATATAGATTTTGAATAACATACATAAGGACAGATATATTTCCTAAATGGAAAAAGTAGTTCTAAAAGTGATTTCTCCCACTAATATATTTCAATATCTCACTATGAAATATATAATAATAACCGTCACTCAGGTTAACTAATGAGAAATAAGTAGTCATTGATCTACATTGTCGTTAAGAAATATATATTTATAATGTATTTGTTACCAGCTGTTTTTCTTATGGACAAAATGCATGAAGTGCTATTTGAGCTAATCGTAGACAATAATAACTTGATCGCTGTTTATAAACAAGTATGGTTCAGTCTACACACCGGTCAGATGTTCTAGTGACCTTGATTCGGCTGAATTCTAAACTTAAATCAATTTGTCTGCCTCAAAACAGTGACCACCAAAACTTCGTGTGAAACAATTTCTGTTCACGGCGCCAAAACACATCCCAGCTATAGGTCCACGTTGGAAAATAATGTACATAAACAGACCCTACGAGTCCATTTTGGAATATCAAAAGACCAATCGTCCATGAAACGACTCGTGCGGTGCATGACATGCCCATGGTCCCGATTGTAAGATAATAATATAGACTGATTACAATAATATTTGCTGTCTGCGAATCTCAAATAATCCTTGACGATCTGTAGACGGAAGATAGTCACAATCATAACTACATGAGAATGCGCAATTTAGTCCACTTTTAACTTATGGCAGTTGCTATTATAATGTGCAAGCTAAAATAGGATATTGGCGGTCTGATTAAATCTTTCAGGTTAAACAGCTGTATTGCATAATTTTAAATTGTTTCTATAACACTGTCATACGAACACTTACACTACCGTAGAAAAAGTTAAAAATAATAATTAATGTTGGGTCAGTGCTCTAGCATTTAGACTTTCCAGAATTTCTTTGAACATTTACTAAATTAGGGAAAACATTATATTTATCTTAACAGACACAAAGATGTGTAAATTGTATTTGTCGAGTAAAATGTAGGAAATATGATTTAAAATATCTTTCCTTATATCTCCATGGGTATTATTTATTACTTTAATTGTTTAATGACTATTTCTGGAGAGGCTGAATATTAGAGAACTGAAACAAACATTGCTCATGCTGATGATCTCTAATTGCACTTTCATTGTTATCCACGATATAGAAAATGCTCCAAAGTTCCGACCAGAGATTAAAAGTTACCTTACCTTCGTCCAGGAAACGAACAACATAGGCAATGAGATTGTCCAGAATCCAAAGCTGTTTTTCTCGTGTGAATTTACCAAAAGAAAGGACGAAACCTTGTTCTACTGGATCTCCTGGTATATACAGTAATCCCTCGATATAAATCCCCTCAGTATACCAAGCCCTTCATTCAAGGCTGGTATTGTTATGGATCCCACTATATCGGCTCAACTTGGTTCCATCACTGTTCTTATTTCGATTCACTTATTTGATTTCGTAACAGATGTGAACAATATAAATAATTTTGTACACCATCAGATACCCTTGCATCGCAGTTTTGCAAGCAACATACTCAGTTGTGCTTGTAAATACTACAGGATCAAGTGATCTCGCTTATGGGACTCATGGTACTAATTATATGAAAGAATGGGAACCAGTCTAGAAATGGGTGAAGATAAAATAGAGTATCTATGGGTTTGACTGGCCAGGATTGGTTGATAATGAAAGTAAGATTTTAGTGAAAAGATATTTTGAGAGCTTATCCTAGTTGAAACTGAAAAAAGTAAAGACAGTGTTTTAATGATGGAATTTCGGTCCTTTTATAAACTTGAGTTTGGAAAAGCCATTACTAAAATTAGCACTTGGCTCTTTGGTGCGGAATTTAAAGCATATGTTTCAAGCACATGTAGATCCAGAAAATGCTGCGGCTCATATCGTGATCTCTACACAGAAGCTGTCATCAAGGATATGTCTATACTGATAAATATAGGTTTTATCATGAGCATTCAGAAATTTAAAGTTATTGAATTTTTAATATCATGGTGTTTGCATAGGTTTATTCTGGGAGCTGAATTAGTACCGTGAGTCCTAAAATACGGTACGCTTATTGCCATTCTGAACAGAGTTACATTAAGAGAACACCGTATATAATGTTTTTTGGCTGTGACTGAAAGGAAGTGTTGAGAAATGTCTTAATTCAAAATAATAAATGAGTATAAGGTATATATTTTTATGATTAAAGGGAAAATCTAATTAAATCATACAGGAAATATACATATCTTACGGCTTTTGAATACATATAATGGTGCGAGAGTTGAATTGTGGGTTTACTGGTAAGACGTGACTCTCTCCCAACTTTCCACTGTTGCGTCCAAACCAAAATACATTAAATTGGAAGTACTTACCTCGAAGTGTCATGTGCCTATGGATAGTGGGTGCTGAATCACGGGAGTAAGGGACTTAGTCATGGAATTACTGGTAACAAGTGATTTGCACATACCTTTCCAAGGTTGTATCCAAAACAAACGACTCAGACACATTAGTTTTAAAATACATACATCGCAATGTAAAATGCCTATGTAGAACGTTGGGGTTTGGAAAATATAAATTGAGTGCCATCAAATTTAGTTTTTATCTTAGCCAGTGGAGCTATAAAAAAAGACGTGACATTGGAAGTAACTAAATTATTTAATCATTAAAGCTTATGTGAATATTTGTTTATTTGTCTGCTTAATTTTGGGGTGATTGTCTGTGTATATATCAGCGTCAATATGACTTGTATCCACTTTTAACCTAAGAGGGGTCGATACTGAACAAGAAATCAATACATGCTTTAGTACAAACCATCAATGATGATAATCAAGACAACGTCTTTAGCTTAAATATATGTATTGCCTTTCTTGAGACATCAGGCGCAGATTAAGATAACTTAGATGGATATTCATTATGTCCCTTAAAAAATTTAATGGAAGGACTTACGTAAAAGGATATCAAATTGGGTGTACCTTAGCATCTTAATAAAATTTTCTGGCGATTTGGCTGCGATTAAAACTTGCCTAGTTTTTCATCATTTCACGGGGGAATACGAATGGAGAGGAAATGCTCAAATTTTGTTTTTGAAATGGTTCATTTAGATTCTTTATTTCTGTCAATAACTGTATAATCTGCAAGCATTCCTTTAAGTCTGATGAGTAGCAACACCTTTATAACAAAATGTTCTATAAACATTTCTATAACACTTCATAATTATCCATATGTTTACTTGACTTCAGTTCTTATTAAAACAAAGGTGGATATTAACGATTGTGTGTAGGATGTGGATTGTACTGATGAATATAATAATAATAATAATAATAATAATAATAGCAAAAGGATTGTTAATAATGATAAGAATTATAGCAAATATTATTAGTGCCATTATTATTAGTGTTATTACTACAGTAGTAGTATGTTTAGTTGTTTTTGTTTTAGCTGATTTGTTTTGCAGGATTATTAATAGCATTGCCAGTGTATTAGAAATGGGAGAATGAAAATTAGTAGTAGTATTAGTTAAGACTGAAATCTACGTAGTTTGTTTCCATAAGTGTGATTTCTCTTCTCTTTTCTTTCTCTAAAGGTTTGTCAATGACGCTTTGATTATAACCAAAGATCCAGTTCTGTATATCGAAATAGAAAACACGAACCTCTCCGAAGATGAACTCAGAATGAGAAGTCTTAAGTTAGATATAACGGTAAGTGAATCACAACTAAATTATATGAAATTATTGAACACTTGTTGTAGCGTAATAGCAGATAAAACAAGCGCAGTAAATATGATTACTGGTGAAATAAGTTTTGCAAATAGACGAAACAATTTTTGGATAACTTTATTTATCTTTGTAGCAAGGAAAATTTATAAAAAAATTGTAAGACTGGTTCTTCGGTTTCAGTCGTCATAATTTATGTTTATGATTTTAATCATATGCTTCCCATTTAGCTTCAATGCAGATATTTACATTTCACTGAAAGTGAGTGTAAATCAGTAAAATAGTCATACTTTAGCTATTGAAAATTAATCTGTGATTTATACACCGAATAAATAACTGACTTGGCTATTACGTCTTTTTTTGTGTAATTTTGTCTTGATCACATTGTGTATAACACGGTGTAACTACGAACAATACGGAAATAAGCTTATTATAAAATGTAAAGTAAAAACAAACGAACAAAAACATAGGGATGAAAGGTGAAGAGTCTGTGATAAACAATTTTACACCTAGAGTAAACTTATAAAAAAATTGTCAGTACATACAAACATATCGTCGAAAGCAATGGGATTTATTTTCATTTTCTTAAGACACCTTTGAGCTTAAGCATATTATTATTTCAAAATCACTTAAAATCATCCGTATTTGGTTTAACTGAATATATTTTAATTACTATTTAAAGGAGTTCCCCTGCAATATCTTACATCGCTAGAAAAAGTGAATGAAATGCAAGATTTCTATTTGTTATTTTTTTGTCCAGATAAAATGCGGTGTTCAGTCCAATATTTTCGAAGAGATGGAAACAAGCCCCGAATTCTGGGCCGGAATAAAAGTAAGCAACATAAACTATATTTACTTTGCTAGTTCTCTTTAGAAAGTGTGTCCCGTAAAAGAGTTAATAGTCAGGTACTAATAAATATTTATGGAGCATATCTTTTGATAGTTTTTTCTCTGAAAATTAGTATCTTTCATCCATTATCTTAAACAGACCATTTTTCGACTACCAGCAATAGCATTACTTGATGTTAAAAAACTAGAACAGCAATTATAAATTCTTTATTCGGAAAAATACCAGTAAATGTATATGCAAGGACCCTGAAATCGATTCTATTTTAATTTATATAATCTGAAGAAAAGGTCCTAAAAGTGTGAATGCTTATCATCCTTAAATCTCCGAATAAAATTCATATATATCCCAAATATACAATTTGTTGCCAGGAACATAGCCCAATAATTATTAATCATTCATATCATATTTAGTAATGCTGGTTTGATATTTTAGAACACATTTAATCCCTTTATAATTACGTACACCTTGATTTTGCAGGGCATATATTTGCTGGAACCTGTAAAATTGCAATAAAAGGTTGAAATAATTGTTCCATCTGATTCTGATGGGTAAACATGTTAAGCGTTTAAAAACACGAATGTTTCACAACCCCATTGTCGTATGACCCTGCAGTCAAACGTACATATAAAAGTTGACACTATACGCAAAATATAACCTAGGTGACTGAATCATGAAATATGGGTAACAGTGACTAATTTTTGGAAAGATAGTGGCGTACCAAGATCCATCCACATAAAATGTATATTGACTGCAGTGAACAATGCCCAAAACATTGAGCTGAGTGCAAAACTTTATCAAAGTCAGTGAGTCATTTAGTTTGGTCACAGTGACTTTACTCGGGTATGCTGACGTTATACTTACAAATATACATCTACACACAAAGTTGTACGCCTCTGTGACCTATAATGCCCTGGAAATGTACCCAAACGTGCGACTTAACCGAACTGTTAATTTTAGGTTTAGTAACCTTCTACTCAATATACGCCGTTTTACATACCAATGAATCAATATACCACACTGCTCTGTTCTGTGGCTGAAAATGCCTGTGATTATAACCTAAAAGCTAAATTTAAACCAACACGTGTTGGATTTATATGGGTATCACTATATGCCTCTTCCACATTCGTATTTGTGCATAATTATGATATATAGAAGTGTGGAACGATTTATGGAACTAGGATGTTAGCTATAGATACTCATCGGAGTAGACCTGAATGAAACCAACTGAGGTTGGGACTGTAGAATTCGACCCATATCCAGAGTTGGATATTACTTTCAAGTCAGCAGCATCTAATGACAAACACACAAGAAAACACCAGCTTTTATAGACAAAAATATATCCGTTTGATAAATGTTTCTAACAGTGATCAATATTTTTAAAAGTTTAAATAAAGTCGAGCTTAGGTTATTAAATGTTATACCTTTATCTCTTTTCCTAAAAACTTATTCCTTACTTAAATTTACATATTTCTTTTTGTGAAACATTTATTGGATTCATATGTCTCTCACTATAAACTGACTCACATATCAGATTCATTTAGGCATAAATGCTGAATCTAATATTAAAGATAAATGTAGAATACATTGGGCAATTTCAAATCATATCTCCTTTTTGACATTGCTTCTGTACAGTATTACACCCAGTGCAGAGCAGAGCAGTTCTTGATGTGCATGATTTCCACGTGCCAGAATGAAATGATTTGTACTATTGCCATGTCAAATTGAGTTTCCTTTTTCTTTTGAGACGAGTACATGTCAGAGACTCATGAAGTCACTGTATTGCCTCGTTGAAGGAAATTCCTTCATAAAGTAAGTCTGGTAAAGTTAGCTATCTTTTAACCTATTGCATAAAAATTTCGCTATGTAACTTTGAAGATAACATTTACGGGCTCATGTCGATTTTCGTGGTTCGTTGTCATATTAATTTTATCAAAGGTGCATTTAAATAAATACCTTCACAGATCTTAAGAACAGATAAAAACATAAACATATAGCGCATTTGCACGTATTTGAAGTTAATTTGATAATCATGATTATTATTTCAACTGACATTTGTATGTTATATAACAAGAATCTACTATAACACTGGTCTACAGCCAAAATGCTTCCGCAATAAATGTTGTCAAACTTTACTAATTCTGGGTCACTGAGAACGAAAATGATGCTTAAAATTGTTGATTGCTCTAGTTTTAAAGATATTATATAGGGTCAGTATATATGACCCTTGACTTGGGAATGGCTTAGGATAAGTGAGTTATAAAGGGAAGGGATCTCAATTTAAAACAGAAATGACTAAAATACATCTTTGACTGGATCTATGAATAAATCTATGACTGGGTTTAGACAGTACTTTCTTTTTAGGCAAAGCAATGAATGATGCAATCTGAAGCTGGAATTGCGTCATACATGTTATGAATTGCATCATGTTATTCCTAGAAGTCATGGATGATGCAATCATAACTATGCTTACATCACTCTGCTGAAGAAATTGCCCTATATCAGCTCTACAAATCATACAGTGTCGTGTTCTCTTTTTTGTCAGTGTTTGGTTTTGCAAAGGGACACATTTCTGTTTAGCCAAAGTGAGCAGAGATGCCTCGTACTTGTGTGAACAATGCAGATAACTTCTGCTATGTTTGTGGTAAAGTGAATTTTGCATCACAAAAGAGCAGTATAACCATTATGGTTAAGAAAACCTATCACCTTTATTTTGGCTGTAAAATTGGAGATGAGGACAAGATGTGGGCCCCAAACATATGCTGCAACACTTGTGCAACAAATCTTTGCCAGCGCCAGTGGTTGAACAGGAAAAGGAAATCTATGACTTTTGCAGTGCCAATGATTTGGAGAGAGCTAACAGATCATATCAGCAATTGTTACTTTGCATGGTGTCTCCAGTTGGGAAAGGTGTGTCAAAGAAGAAAAAGTGAACTGTGCATTATCCAAACATTCAGTCAGCTATACGCCCAGTACCCCACGGAGAAGGACTGCCGGTTCCTGATGCACCAGAATCATTCTCACTTGAGTCAGACAAGAAAGAGGACGAGGATGAAACTTCTACTCCTGAACCATCAATGTCACATGACCCATATTTTCTCCCACCCTCCTCCTCTGAACCACACCTCATAACACAATGTGAACTGAATGACCTTGTCAGGGATTTGGAACTAACCAAACGTAAGGCAGAGCTGTTGGGCTCCAGACTACAGCAGTGGAATCTCATGGCAGGTGATGTTACGGTTTCCATGTTGCGTGACCGTCAAAAGGATCTTGTCCCATTCTTCTTCATGGAAGGTGATCTTGTAGCCTGCAACAACATCTATGGTGTGATGGCAGCCCTCAACATCATTCATGATCCAGATGAGTGGAGACTGTTCATTGATTCATCGAAGGCGAGTCTTAAAGTTGTTTTGCTGCATAATGGCAGTGTTTTGCCATCAATTCCAGTTGGTCATACAGTCCATATGAAGGAAACCTATGAAAACATGAAACAACTTTTGAGGTGCATAAACTATGACCAACATCAGTGGCAGCTTTGTGGCGATTTCAAAGTTTTTGCTCTCTTGCTTGGTCTGCAGACTGGATACACAAAGTACTGCTGTTTTCTCTGCGAATGGGATAGTCTTGCGAGAAATTCCCACTACATCAAGAGAGATTGGCCACTCCGACAGTCATTGGAGCATGGGATGAAAAGTGTTCAGCATCCACCACTTGTTGAATCAAGGAAGATTGTGTTACCACCATTGCACATCAAGCTGGGTCTCATGAAGAACTTTGTTATGGCCATGGACAAAACACAAGCAGCTTTCAATTACCTCCGTGGAAAATTTCCAAGATTAAGTGAAGCTAAGATAAAGGAAGGTGTCTTTGTTGGTCCTCAGATTCGTGAACTTCTTCGAGATGATGCATTTCACCGTACACTGCGTGGCAAGGAAAAGATGGGATGGAAAGCCTTCCAGTTAGTGGCAACAAATTTTCTCGGAAACAACAAGGCAGACAACTACAAGGAGTTGGTGGAAAACCTCCTCAAGGCATACAAAAGCCTTGGTTACAATATGTCACTAAAGATACATTTTGTGCACTCTTAACTAAATTTGTTCCACCGAACTGCGGAGCAGTGAGCGACGAGCACTGCGAGCGATTTCACCAGGACATTGCAACAATGTAGAAACGCTATCAGGGCAAATGGACACTATCAATGCTTGCAAACAATGGCTGGACAGTGACAAGAGATGCTCCATTTAATTAATACATGAGACAAGCCAAGAAGCGCCGAGTAGACACTGAATAAGGACTAAACTATGTACTTATATATTCCTAATAGGTTTTTTACTTTTGCTTCAATATATGTTTTATTTATATAAACCTTTTGCTGCTTTTTAAAGTGTTACATAAACAGGACCGGTGAAATATTATCATGTAAAGCAACCATAAACACATGAAAGGATCTCGGTTTACAATTTATGATTAAAACTCTACCATGTACACAATATACATATACGTAAAATGTAAAAATTTAAATATCTTGGAAACAGTAGCCAATCAGTTGTTTTAATTGTCATATTTGAATTCAGCGCATCAAAATCCCTAATAAATAGCACATTTTATCTCTGAAGCAGATGACTTCGAAAAAATTGTAGACCAGTGTAATCTACTACCAAATATATTTTTTGGTTTTAACAAATCCCGTAATCCTGCTCAAGAATACACAAACTTTACTTTGATAGAAACATTCTGATATTCCCAGATCCTTACGCCAGATATAACTATCAAGCAGGGTGAAACAGGGGCAATTCGTTTGCAGTCTAGAGTACCTTTCGGCTGCATTAACTGCGATAAAGCCACGGAATGCTTTCTTCCTATAGAAGTGTATGATCCGTACGATTCATATGACTGCAAGATGAGTAGCATCTCCGTACAGGACAGCGAAAGTTGTGGCACAAAATTCCAGGGCTCAGCCTTTGAAGACTGGAAGAACCACAAAGTTTTTAAATGGGTGGCGATTATTACTCTTACAACCAAGGACATCGACGATTTCAACCTGGGCCAAAATTCGTTCGTTCTCAAATTAAGGACAGCACAACTCAGCACTGCCAATGAAATTATGAATGATAACTTCCTTGGAGATATAAGAGCAAGTATATGGTGTTATAGAGAAAAAAGTAATGAAACTCGATACAAATATTATTCAAGATTATTTCGTCATTGTAAATCTGACAAGGATAAATATATATATAAAGTTTTCATTGCAATTTCCTGCTACATTGAATCATTGAATCAGAGGATTATGAAGTTGATATAAGTCTCAGAATGTCACGCATGAAGCTTGTCCAAATATTACAGGTAATAACAGCTCATTTCTTTGACCACCAACATTAAGCATGTATATTCTTGTTAATACAATTATTGTATAGGCATTTCTGACCCACTTTCCAGAAGCAAATCTTGTATTAAAGAGAGCGCAATAATACAATTATCGAAAAATGTTCAATTGCGACATTGATCACAAGTTTGTATGTTTATCAGTTTGCAAGGATATAAAATACTGATTTAAGAGACCGTCCGCATGATACCTTCGGTTTCATTTAACATTACTTAATAAGTTAAAAAAACAAACGAAAACAAACCAGATGAATTAAGCAAATTAGTATAGATTGAAAATAAAGAAAATGTATTTTTTAGATACTGTATGTGCATACCGACAATATAAATGTTGCTTAAATAAAAACTTACAAAATATCATATATTTATTCTGTAGGTACATGTCATGGCTGAGACAGCGTGGGTGTGGAAAACCTGTCACGCACATATAGATCCCCATATGCTGACTTTTGATCAAATGTAAGTCATACAGACCTAAAGATGAAAAATTTCATAGAGAATCATGCTAATTTATTTGGTTGGTCGATTTTCTGTTACACAAACAATCCTCTTTATTTGACGTATAGGGAGTCATATTTTTTTGTATGAAAGATGGAAATTTTTAATAGGAAATCAATAGTAAAATCTAGTAGTTAGGATCCAGATGAGTTGCTATAGGTTTACTTCACGTTAGATATTATATTAATTCATTAAAGAAAAATAATTGATTAATTTACGATGACAATAATAATTTGAATTAATAAATATATGTCTCAATCCAGTCCCATACATGTGGAGACACGCAGTAATGTGATAATTTAAAAATCAAACATGGAAGTCGCAAAGCATGAAATTTATTTCTTTTTTTTGCATTCATTGATATATGTATCATGTAATTACTGGCATTTTTCTGTTGTTTAACCTAGGTACTACGAAAATCAGAACCTCGGTGAATTTGTTTTGTATCGACACACATCATTCAGACAAGAGGTAGAGTTGGATGAAGATTTTGTGCATAATTTTCAGTATATGCTATACTATACAGAGGACATATACTAGTGAAGTGGGAACACTGTATTGTCAGAAGTGGCGAAGCTACGAGTGACTATACAAAATGTTTCCACTTCATGAGTGAAATAATATTCTTCGTGTACATAAAAGAATTTAAAAAACCTTGATTTTCTTTTGTTGTATATTTTTGGAAGTCAAAAAGGTTGAATTGCATGGATTTGTTTCTCCATTTTGTGCAAATGAAGTTAACGGCTGCATTACTACAACGATAAAAGAACTTCTGAAATTTTATAATACTTTAGGACAGTGATATTTTACAAATATAGCTCCTTCATATAATGATTAAAATTATTGACAGTTTCATAACAATTGAAAAGATTTGTTATGTTCGTTAACACACTTCTTAAGCGGAGTAATACAGTAAACGTCGTTGGGGTGGGAGTTCTGTTGAATCTGTCATTTATATTTTTCAATTATTAATTAATTATCTGATTTATTTGCTCATTCATTAATATTTTCTTCTTCTTATAAATGGAAAATATTTTTAGGTTTCACTAATACTGTCTCTTTAAGAATATAGTGTTTGTTTATTTTCTTTATGGGGAAGGAAGATATATTTTGATGGGATAAATAAACTGAAATGGTTCATTGTGTACATCCATCCTTCCATGGATGTAATCATACAGAATTTTTTAAATCTCAAAAAAGCAGTTTACCATTTTCTTTGCTCCGTTTTGCGGACCTTGCATTTGGGAAATTTCCCACAAAGTATAAAAAAAGAGAATATGGGATAATTACACCAAATGTGTTGAAAAACAAAACAAACAACATTTGTTTAAACTGAGGTTAAATAAACGAGAATGGCTGTCGTTTATAACTGAAGAAGGGGAGAGAGAGAGAGAGAGATGATCAGTAGTAAGATATTTCTTCGTCAGAGAGAGAGAGAGAGATGTAACATGTAAGTATTACTTTACATCATCGCCCCTTTTTACAAAAATATCACTTGGCTTTGTAGAATAACTAATTACTTCCCTTGGCTGCAAAAAATCACTTCCACTGATGGCAAGGTAGAATATTTTTTATCTGTTTTGTTATGCGATTAACTTCCCCTGTTGTTCGCCTTTTAGTTCAAAGATAACAATGACATCACTAACTGCTTTGGTTTCTGTGAGTACGTGAGTTGCTGATCAGGCTAATTTGTGCTCTGAACTGTCTGTGGCACACTGGACAGGAGATGCTGCTTGGAGTTGCTTGATTAATAGCGGATGTACTGCAGTTCTGAGATTTACGCTGCTCGCGCTTCTGCACTGCCTCTGCAATTCTCCTCAGTTCAAAGTCTGTACCTCCAGTATGGACGAGACTTCGCCAGGTGGAGAGATTCTGTGCGAGATCTTCCCACGACTCAGGGTCAATGTTGAAAAATTTCAAGGATGACTTGAGGGAATCTTTAAAGAGTTTCTTCTGACCACCGTGAGATCGCTTTCCCTATTTAAGCTCACAGTAGAAGATCTTCAGACATCCTGGTAATGTGGCCTGCCCATCTCATCTGTGGTTTCATCAGCAGAGAGTGGATGCTTGGAATACCTGTCTGTGTGACAACCTCAGTGTTTGGGACCATGCCTTGCCAACATATCTTCGTCAGTTTCCTCAGGCAGCACATGTGAAATTGGCTCAGCTTCTGGCATGGCGCCTGTTCACCGCCCAGGTTTCGCATGCATACAGTAGGGTCGACACCGCAATGGCTTTGTATACCTTCAGTTTTGTTTGTTGACTGATGCCTAGGCGCTCCCACGCATTTGAGCATAGTCTGCCAAACGCCACACTTGATTTAACAATTCTGGCGTTGGTTTCATCATCAATGTGTTCTGCACGTGACAGTATACTACCGAGATAGGTGAGCTTTTCTATTACAAAGAGTGTTTGACCATTTACTGTGATGGTAGGTTCTATGTAAGGCTTACCTGGTGTAGGTTGGCACATTGCCTTTGTCTTCTTGATACTGTTTGTGAGACCGAAATTGTCGCAAGCTGAAGAGAGATGATCCATACTTTCTTGCGTGTCAGACTCAGATTTGGCATTCAGGGAACAGTCGTCAGCAAACAGGAGATCACGATAGTCACTTCCTGTAACTTAGCCTTTGCCTGTAATCGGCTCAGATAGAAGAACTTGTCAATCCCAGTGTCATAGTCACGGAAGGCATCAGTAAACATGGCAGAAAACATCATATTGACGAGGATTGGGGCCAGACACACAGCCTTGCTTGACTCCATTGGTGACTGGGGATGGTTCAGATGGCTCACCGTTGTCCACGACATGAGCGAGCATGCCATCATGGAATTGCCGAACCGTCCCGATAAATTTCTCTGAGCAACCAAATTTTGCCATGATCTTCCAGAGGCCCCAACGACTGACTGTGTCAAAGGCTTTTGTCAGGTTGATGAATGTCATGTACAGGTTTGAATTCTATTCTTGGCGCTTCTCCTAGAGTTGACGAGCTTTCAAACACAATGTCTGTGGTACCTCGTCCTTTCCTGAAGCCACACTGACTCTCAGGCAGGAGCCCGTGAAAAATTAGATGCACAAGGCGGTTCAGCAGAATTCTGGCAAGGATTTTGCCAGCTATTGACAGCAAGGAGATGCCCAGATGGTTGTCGCAGGATTGTCTGTTGCCTTTCCGCTTGTTCAAGTGGACAATGGATGCATCCTTGTACTACTGGGGTATAGTTCCTTGAGTCCACATTAACTGGAAGAGTTCACAAAGTTAATGTGCCATGTGTGAGCCTCCGGCTTTGTAGACTTCCGCTGCTATAGCATCCCCTGCAGGTGCCTTGCCACTTGGCAGCAGGTCAATTGCTTTCTCAGTGTCAGTCAGCTCTGGAGAATCAGCAAGTGGTGTGTTGATTTCAACTTTAAACATTTGATCAATTGCCTCCTCACTGATAGATGATTGCAGACTGAGGATATTGTTGAAGTGTTCGGCCCATCTTTGTAGTATCTTTTCTTTGTCAGTGAGCAGTGTGGTGTTGTCAGCACTCAGTATTGTTGATGTTCCCGATGACTGATTGTCTTCAAAGTATCATAGAAGTTTTTCACCTTATTCCTGTCTGCGTAGGACTAAATCTCATCTGCCTTGCTGCTCAGCCATGAGTCTTGCGCCTCTATGAATTTGCATTGGATAGTCCTCTTGATGTTCTTGCAGCTGCATTCTTAGATGATGAAGTGCTGTCTTCTAAACAGACCTTTTGTAGCTGATGTTTCTCATTCAGTAGTCTCTGTATGGCAGCATCGTTCTCATCAAACCAATCTTGATGTTTACGTGTGATGGGACCGACCTTGGGTTTTGGATGCAGCTGAGTACACAGAGAATCTGAAGGATGCCAATTTTTCCTCACATTCTCGGAGTTCGCATCAGTTGCTGCACAGTTCTTCGACAAATGCCGGTTTCAAATTCCCCTGTTTCAATTTGGAGACATTGAGCTTTATGGGCACTTTTTGACCTTGTGGTCGTCTGCTAGGCTGAATCTGGATATTGAGCTTGGAGACCACGAGCCTGTGGTCAGTCCAGCATTCTGCACTTCTCGTGGCCTTCGTTACTCGGACATCCTGTCTGTCTGTTCTCCTGACGATGACGTAGTCAATGAGATGTCTGTGTTTGTAGCGTGGGTGCATCCAAGACGTCTTGTTGCGGTTTGGCAAGCGGAAGACTGTGTTGGTGATTAGGAGGTCGTGTTCAACGCATTTCCTCCGTAGGAGGAGTCAGTTGTTGTTTCATTTGCCAAAGCCATTTTTGCCAATGACACCTGGCCATATCTGGTGATCTGTGCCAGCTCTAGTATTCAAGACACCAAGGATGATGAGCTTGTCTGCCTTCAGTACTTCTGCGATAAGAGACTCCAGATCTTGATACAATTTGTCATTGATCTCATCGGGGTTTGTCATAGTGGATGCATAAGCACAGCTGCAAGTTGCATGACTTTTTCCAGACAGTGGGAGTCTCGTCTGTATTAGGCTGTCATTCACGCCCCTTAGGAGATTTGTAAGTTGGCTGACTAGTTGTGATTTGACGGCAAAACCAACACCAGCTTCACGTCGCCCATCTTTTCTTTGGCCACTCCAGAAGAAGGTGTTGCCGGCTTCTACTTTGGCTAGTTGTCCTTCCTCCGCCAGGCGAGTTGCACTCAGGGCTGCTATCTGAATGTTGAATCGGGCCAGTTCTCTACCAGCTAGAGCTGTTCTTCTCTCTGAAATATCTGATGATGTACTGTCCGTTAGTATGCGCACATTCCAGGCACCGATGGTGAGTTGCGTCACCTTTGTCTTCTTGTTAGATGTTCGACCGCTAAAAAGTCGGGATCCCCGTCAGCCGCTGTATGCTGACCAGGATTAAGCTGAAGCAGGCAATGTTTAGGGCACCTTTTCTAGACCCTTCCTCGTGCTACTGAGGTGAGCAGTGTGATCCTAAAGATGCTGTTCAGTCGCCCAAGGGGCTGTCGAATTAAACTGCTGCTTCGGTTCGGTGAAAAGCGACCCTATGCCCTGATCTGCCTGTGTGCAGGTCTGCAGCTACATCTCCCAGTGTATCCACACCTGGTGTTTTGCCGCTTGCCCATCACCACAGAACGTAAAGGTATCTTGTGGGGGAGTGGATTGATATCGTGACTTGCGCGTGAGATGGATTTAAGTGAGGGGAAGTTGCACAGAGTTACCCTCACTCTCTCGTCCAGACCGGTCGTAATCCAACGGCATTACAATGTCGATACGTCAGGAGACGAGTCCGGATGCAGTGGATGGTCATCACATCCTACTGCATCTCAGTTTATGCCCTGCTCTGTCCCACAGCTCTTGCCATCTGCCTTCATAGCCGGGAGAATGAGCATATCTGCTCGGCCGCCTGATCCGTCAGAGAGGTATTTCTAGAGGGAGCCAGGTGTAGCTGTCCACTCTGGATCAACAGTTACAGGTAGTACCGTCTACTGTTACTTACGGTAGCAGTCGATTGTAAATTGTTTTTACTCAGCTAATAAAAGAAACTTTGTCAGCTATAGAGATAATAATTATGTCCCCTTAAAATGAGCCCCAGCAGCAGATATTAGAAACAAAATATTGATTCTTATTAAGATACAAGTGTCTAAATTCATACAAAGACATAAAAATGGGGAATATATCTACAAGAAAATATCAACTGAAATGGTTGATTATTTGTTTTAGCGAAGGTAAGTCGTTTCTTTGACGATGAAAGGCATGGTAATTTGAGAGTTCAATTTCATCATCTAATATCACCGAAGTCCCACTTCATTTCCCAAAGTCCAAGTCAACATATATATAATATACGGCTACGTCACTGTATATTAAGAAATAGATCGCGCTTTTGTTCCTCCATGTGTAGATCAAAACCAACTAGATTGCCATTTTGCCATCGTAGTTCAAACCAATAAGGTGCAATTGCCACAATTTTTAAATAATACTTCAATTACATCCATAATCATGTAAAGTTTTGTAAATTCAACTTTTTCTTTTGTGTTTCCTGTTCGTCTCTATTTAATAGTTTTATTTTTTGACAAAGACTCAATGAGAGTCGAAAGCGCTTAGGCTAGTTAAAATAAAAAAAATAGTTTTGCACTGTTTGGTGTCAGCCTTTTAAATTATCTTAGTCAATGCCTGACACACATGATTCTTTTGTTGGTTCCAGTGCGCTTAAAAGGACTGTTATTCGCCATATGATTTATATTTATCTTTGTATTGATTTACCTTTAGAAGGTCTTTTATTTACTGGTTCACGAACGAAAGTCACAACATAGAGGTAACATTACAACCAGCATCCAAGAAAAGCACATCCGAAACTAGTAGATTTATCACTTTTATTTAAATCTCAGTGCATTTAACATTATTTTAGAATCTTTCCTATTCGTTTATTACACTTTAACCAACACAATAACTGGCAAACAGAGGGAATAAAGTGTTAAAATCGACAGTTTATCGATCGCCAATCGCTCAAAACTGAAAGTCACTTGCTATTGCTAGACTGCGCTGCAGTTAGTGCCAATGTTGTCGATCTTGGGATAGGTCGTCAAAAACCGACACTTTTCCTCACTGACAAGTCATGTAAGTTCATTCACTGACAATTTGCACGATTCATGTGGAAAGCTATTTTCAAGAAGTGAAAGTGACACGGAAGTTTAGAAATAAATATGATTAAAATGAAAAAGAAAGCTCATAGTTCTAGAGTTAGGATTATTTCAGGATTTTTCAGGAGAGATAACTCATCACTAACGTATTACCTCTTCCTGATTTTTATGATATTACAGATGAAGAATAATAATTTTTAAATAATTTAAATTTTCCTTAACAGCACTTAAGTCCTCTTCAAAGTCTTTTATATGTAATACAATACATGTAAAATTAACATTAATTCTCAGATAAATACCTCAGTAAATGAGAAAGAATAAATATTACTAATATTTCTCACAAGAAAATTAAAAATTAAATTACAAATTTAATAAAAATTAAATATGAGATTTCTGAATGAGAAAAATCTCCTATTTCAATATATTCTTAACATAGCTTTTCAAATTTGTCTAGTGACATATGGATAAGGTTCATAAATGGAAAGAAATTACATTTTATTTAAATGATTTAAATTTAAATGTTCTGTGCTGCAAAATCCACAGCGCTATCTGTATGCGTAGAACTATCTTCTAGATCTTTCTGTGTAAAAATTGCATCAAAATCAACTTTGATTTGTATTATAAAAAAACATTATTTAGAAAAAAATTATTTATAAACTTAGATATTTCGAGAAGTTTGATGTTGATTGAGTTTTACTGTTGTTCATGTTAAGCTGTCCTTTTTAGTTTATTATATTAATTTTATTTGTTACTGTAATACTTGAAACCTAGTTGTGGCTGTTTGGAATTCGTTTTTAGGCGTTTTCTGATCACACCTCATATCTTACATAGATGTATCCCAAAGCTTAGGCATATTTTAAGATCTGTTCATCGTGATGGTGAGAGAGAGGAAGGGAGGGGAAGAGACAGAAGGAGACGAAAAAGAATAAATAGGAGTTTGGCTTAAATATCTAAATATAAGTTTGAATAGCATACATAAGAGCATATATATTTCCGAAACGGGAGAAAAAGTAGTTCAACAGGTGATATCGCCACTGTGGCGATATCATCTGTATCGGCATTGTGGCGATATCAATTTTTCTCACATTGATACTTTCCAGAATCTCATTATGAGATAAATAATAAAGGAAAAGAATGCTCAAAATCGGATTTGTACGTGTAGATTCGTTTACGCAACATAGAAATCCCTTTCTAAATATCAACTGAAAATCTTTTATACATTAGTTTCATAAATTAACTTTTGGCGGAGCATGAAAATGTAATGCTTGTGTCTGTGTTTTGCGAAGCTACTAAATATACAC
Source organism: Margaritifera margaritifera (assembly GCA_029931535.1). NCBI lineage: Eukaryota > Metazoa > Mollusca > Bivalvia > Unionida > Margaritiferidae > Margaritifera > Margaritifera margaritifera. Next base: position 967,282 of record JAQPZY010001326.1, read on the forward strand.
CTCCATACAGACCAGACGCAAAAGACAACTTGAATGTGTTCTACGAAATATTAAATTCAAACCAGTAAAATTGTAAAAAAATTAGTTCTTTAAATAATTAACGATCAGTCTATTGTCACTCACAAGGTAGCTCAATCGCTTGGACACAGTCATTGCAATTTATTTGTTTAAGTAAACCAGCATTACGGATAACATTTCTGTCATTTTGTATTAACAGACGAAATCGAGAGTTCATAAAATTTTCTCTCTTATCCAGTGCGACGGAGGGAAGGGGGGGGGGAGGGGAATCTTGTTTTTTTTTTTTTTTCATGTGTGTGATTTTGTATTGAAATAAATGAAGAAACCGTAACCTGTGTAAAAAAAGTATTATTTTTAGGGTCAACAAGTCTTTTATTTTATTGCGGCCCTGTTTCAGTCGTTTTGACTTGCTATATAAAATGAAGGCGCAGTGATACTTTCCGACAAACAAAAAATCTCTATTTGCAGGTTCAAATGAAAACGTATTATTGTAACGGTCCGACGTGTGCATGTGCTGTCTCCATAAGAGCAGGGGGCGAACTATTCATCATCGATGTGTGCACCAGTCCAGGTTTTATAAAGCATGCCTCTTGTAAGGAGAAAATAATGATCATACAAAAAATAAACGAATATAGATATGAGGTAATGTCTATTCTTTCGTATTTTATTAATATCCTTTTCATTCTCTATTCTTTCTGCACTTGTAATGTGTAATTTGGAAACTGATGGCTTCTTTGTTTGATGCAGGAGCCTTTTTCCCAATGCACGAAGCGGATTCTTTTTCGCATACAATCGTTTATTGTGTATTTTTTCCTTTGTATATTAAACCTTTATGATGCAAACAGTAAGCAGAAAAAACCCCAGCTTGTAATGAAAATAAATGATCGTACAACACTTTACTGTCAATGTGAACGTATTTTTCGCAGTGTGCTGTAGCAAAATGTCGTTCTTTATTATTAAGGCTCTATAAAACTGACAATGAAAATCATGTTTTCTAATTTGAATACAGAGACTATTTAATCATTTCGTCAAATACTTTCCGGTTGAGCTTTTAATAGCCGTATTCATAACAACAATATTACTTTGGTTGCAAAGAATAATAATTATAATAATGTGATGTCCTCTGTGTAATATAAATATATACAAAGGAATAAATTTTGTTTTAACCATAAATATAGATTATCGCTGCTGAATTTTGTACAGGTTTACTCACAAACCTCTTTTTTCAAGTTTGAAGCAAATAAGTTACGAAACACAATTACACTACCTTTTTAATATATATATATTGGTTCGATCTATATATGGATTGAACTCTCTTTACAATAGCACCATTAATCAAATTTTTCTTTTTCTCATGTTTTCACAGATACATATGCCACTTGGAACAATGGTTGTGGTTGATATTCAACACTGGCCCAATGCTTTCTCCAGCCTGAATATAGATATCACGCCGTCCGTAAGAGATGTTGGAAGAACAGAAGGACTTTGTGGCAAATTGAACGATGACGTAGCTGACGACTTTACCACTCCTTCTGGAACGATTGAACCTGCATATAAAAACAATGAATTTTCTATCTCTTGGAAGTAAGTCTTCAGTATTTAAAAAGTTATACCCAAAACAACAAATTTTTTTTTAAAAAATAAATAAAAGCTATGACTTAATGTTGGACAACACAACCCCTTTTTGCTTGCCATGCCATAACCTATTTACATGTCTAGTTGGGTTTTTGTTTGGTTTGGTGCTTTACGGCACAGGAAAACAAGTAGCTTATTTAGTGTCGAGGAAATTGAAGTAAAGGACACACCACAGTCTACTTGGGACATGATTCTATAAACGAAATGATTTACATTTTAAGCTAATTTAAGATACTTCTGTAATATGTATTTTCATTTAACCAAAAGTTCCAGTTTAAAAGTTATGACTTGAAAATATGTTTGCGAGTATTTGTTCTCTTATGTGATAAATGATTACGAGTTTATTGTCTCTTTTCTACATCAGATGCTGTTTTTGAAGCATAACATTTTCATGCGCTAATATTCATGGATAATATCGATAATATATGTTGATATATGCAACTAAGAGACATAAAACAGTTATTTATTTACATATAACCTCATTAAAAGCAAAAGAAAGAAAAGGCGCGAATTTGCTTAAGGAGATCTTGAAGTGAGTTTTTAAGCAATCCCATCAAAAGTGAATAAAGAGGATTTCTCTACTTTGAAAATAATCAGATATAAATTTTCAAGAAACTAGCTTTGGGACATTCCTTGGAACTAATACAGATATATAGTATTAAAAATACCAAAGATGTTACATTATTCAAATGAACAAAATAAGGTACATCGTAAGCACAGCTGAGCATTATAGAAACCATGCTACGGTGAGACTCTCGGCACATCCTAAACATTAAAGCATGGTTTCTATAATGCTCAGATTTATTCACCTGTAATCAGTGTTGCATATAACTATGTAGGAAATAATTATGATTACAAATTACACACTAATACTAAGCAATATGCCACAGGATTTCCTCATATATCTCATATATTTCTTGTTGATAATCTTTTTATACGTATCTCGATATAGTGATATATATATATATATATATATATATATATATATATATATATATATATATATCTTTTTATGTGTATCTCGATATAGTGTTTTATAGATATATATATATATATATATATATATATATATATATATATATATATATATATATATATATATATATATATATATATATCCTGAGTTGTTGATTGCTAAAGCTTCATTTTAAAAGAGCTGTATGCTGTTCGTCTATAAAATGTTTGGATAAGAAGAAGAAAATCCGAATATCGTTATCAAGTGTAAATTCACCTATCTAAGCTTAATCGGTGGAGCAATTAATGGAACAATAACAGCATGAGTAATGTTACAAAGAAAGCGTATGTAATACAAGGAGTACTTCATAATTATCATCGTCTTAGTTTCATCGTGAGTTATTATCTTAAGTCTAGTCAAGTAAAGCTTGACGTTCCCTGCAGTTTGTGGATATACTCGCCAGAGAAAACTAATTAGCACGAGCAAAATCTTAAAATAGCATTGGCCAAGCGGGTCATACTAGAGGTGTATGACGTTATTGTTATTATTATTATTATTATTTGATGTCGTCAACGTTCTGTTGCTAGTGTTAGGAGAAAAATGTTAAATGGTTGTTTGCAATATCTACAGATAATGTGACATTTAGCACTATATGGGAAAGAGTCTCTTTAAGCAATAAAACTTACAAACAGTATAAAACGTATCTTTTTTCAAGATATTTCAAGGATCATCCTAATATGTCTTCTTTCTTTAATCTTTATTTCAATACATATTACAGATTGGACTACTCCCAATCCTTTCTAAACCCAATCAATCATGATCCTAGTTACTGGGAAGAGTACTCTATCTGTGTGTATGCCCATCTGTCTTAAGGACGATGACAAAGCCATGTGTTGTCACTGGGAGTGATAGGGAACCTCTGTGTTCGCCAAGCGTATACCTTGCTTGCACCAGGAAGAAGACGTTTCCAGGCCAAGAGTATGACGACTGCAGTGTAATATCGAAACGCTCTAGAGTGTCTCATACAAACGAAATTCGTAGGATTCTGGTCAAAATGACATCAGATGGGGAAACATATCAAGAGGGACATACATCCTATATGGTATTAGAAACATTTAATCAATTTGTATTGGACGCATATTTTCCCTGCGAGTGAGATGTATACATTTTAACAACTCGTTTTGATTTTGCTAAATATAAGGAAATGTTCATTTCTCTCATAGAAGGACCTGAAGGATAGAACATTTACTTCAAAATTTATTTTATACAATTGTTGAAAGTCAATTGTGAAAACAAAATATGGTTCTGTTATATATAGTAATTATCAAATATTTACAAATAAATTGTAATGAAAGTATTGTACAATCAATTGGTATTTAAAAAGAAGAGTTTACAATGAATTAGGAATGATATTGAACAATTACATATGCTGATAAGAGGGTCAATATATATTTCATAGGTCAATCAACATTGATAAAATTAATCAGGTTGGAACATATTTCAAACAAGAAAAGGTTTTATGAATCTATCTAAATTAAACACAAAAGGTCGAACAGCCAAATAGCCGAGGATATCCCCACAAAATCGTATCAACCTGTGTGTGTGTCATACTTTGTCAAGCGGTCATTAGCATATTTGCAGTTTGAACTGCATTTTATATCGAGCCAAGTGCTGACAAGCCGCTGATTTCAAATCTCATGGTAAATCTTAGGGTTTAAATGCTACAAAATGAAAATGTCGCTGACAATTTCATTCAAAATTATATTTGAGGAGTCCAGTACATACTCTGTGCATGTTCATATCTTGAACAACGTCAACTTCAGGGGCTGATCCAGGAATGTCGTTTACAGGGTAGGGGTGGGGGTACCTAAACATGTAGGCAAGGGGTCTGTGTGATGGAATCCTTATTGGAAGCCCAAGGGACGAAGCCCCCGAAAGCTCCAGCATTCGCAGCGTTTACAGGGCATAGTTTTAGCCATTTAACTTTAACGAAAACTTACTCTAAGAAACGTTCCGCCGCATGTTTTTCGCTCATATGTTGGGATCTGCCCCTGAAATTTTAAATTTATGAGTTGGCCGCTTCCGTAACCGCGGTAGCTCAGTTGGTAGAACATCAGACTCGTGATACAAATGTCGCGGAATCTATACCCGCCCAGGCAAGCCCGGATCGGCTGCCCCAGTGTGTCCTTGGCATACAAATTTAGCTCCCATTTTCTCAACATGATATAGCCAATAATGTGTTGAATTGTTGAAAAAAGTTAAAAACCAACCAGCGAACCAACCATCCATTTTGTGAAACGGTAACGTCCTACACGTATCCAACTATAGATGCTTTTGACTAAAACATAATTGGATTAATACATGGACAGAAGCAGCAGTGCATTGAAGTTCATTATGATATAAGGACAAAGTTTCCATTACTTGGGTACAAAAGAGAAAAAGGTGAAATCAGATAGAATAGTAAAGAATATAATTACAAGGAATGTCGTCGACTGACAGATAGGTACATGTGCAAAAGGGTACATAAAGAAGAAGGACACCCACACCACCCACATGTAGATAGATAGACAGATATATATATATATATATATATATATATATATATATATATATATATATATATATATGTGTGTGTGTGTGTGGGTGTGGGTGTGTGTGTGTGTGTGTGTGTGTGTGTGTGTGTGCACTTTTCTGTGTATATATGATTACAAACGTGTTGATTAAACCTTGTTTATGTATAGGACATCTCCATTATATCATTTGCACACACTGTTAAATGATTTTTCTGGACCGAAGTTACATTTTAGTGAATTTGCACGACAATCAAATAGCCACTTGAAATACAGATTATCGAAATTTAACTCATTTTTTTGTTTTTAAAAACTTTAATTACTTCATTTTTTGCTTTAGCAATCAATATTTAGTTTTGATATAAACTTTTATTATTTGAAAGCCAACGAAAGTTTTATCAGAACATTAGTTTTTAGGTTTTCATCAACAGTAAGGTCTCAGGTAATGAACTGTAATGTGTTTCAACAATTGCGAGTCAAATTCATATAAATTAATTGATAAGATAGTCGTTTATTCTCAGAGTAATTTGGGTAATGTATTAATCGTCTAATTAAAAATATACACGTGAATTCATTTAGAAGTCAAAGACTAAATACACAAAGGAGAATGCAGAAGCCACTTGCGAGAACATTTTCAACAAAAACTGTGTAGCTGATACCTTTAAGAACCTTTCAAACAATACCATTAGCAGGAAAAGTGCCATACACGACTGTACCTTGGACCTTGTTGTGAGTATTACTTGAATCATGTAGGACATAAAATTAATATTAGCTAACATAACGCCAATATTCTGTCTTGTTCTTTGAAATTATAAGTAGAGTCTTGAAGTGATACAGTTTTTCTTATGAGGTACTACCAATTGTAATGACCCTAGTATGCCAATTAAGGATTTTTCGTTATCGATTTATTATTTAGTACGACATGCAGCTCCAAACTATCTCTTCTGCCTAGATTCATCTCTCATTAACTACGTCACATTTATGTAAAATCCTGATACTTTTATTTCATACAGATTCTTTAAGAAAAAAAGAAGACGAACGCATTTGCAATTATTTTAGTTTTTCTATTTATTAAATATAGTACCTAAATATAAAGAAATAGAATTGCTTTATATTAACTATATATTGTGATAATGTCCATAAATGAATATTCATGTTTGGTGTACGGAGGATAAAATGTAACATTTCATCTGCAAATGTGTCACGAAGTCAACTTATGTATAGACTTAAAGCGTTCGAAAACCAGACAATACCTTACAACATTCCAATTGTAGCTTATTTCGAAAGAATGAGGTTTTTATTCAAACAAATTTCAGATCGTAGGCGACATAAAATTGGTGGATGTTCATTGCTCAAGTTTTACAGCTGAGACGGAAAGATATATAAGGAAAGACAGCGTAATCAGAAGTACCCATTCCAGTGAAGTCAAGTCATTCTACGCTGTAACTTGCATAAATAAATGTAATGGACATGGAGACTGCGTCGACGGTATATAAAGTACAATTGTATATGTAGCTAATTTTCATTGTTTGACTACACACAAATATCTCAGGGCAATATTAATTTCCTTTCGTGAATCTTATGCCTGAAGCATAGAGATTTGTGAGTGAAACATCATAGTAATTTACTTGCACATGTAGATTAGTCTGAAAGATGTAGCTTTTTTGTTTACAATTTTGCCACTCTGCTGAGCATAACTTTGCAACAAAAGGATATCATGCAAAAATTACTTAAGATATGTATTCTAGGCTCTTTCTCATTTTTTGCGTCAAAAACTGCTTTTAAAGCGTTTATGCAAGAGTCAACATATATGGAGGCTAACAGGTCGACTAGTGTATGGCAAGTCTAAAGGTAAACATACCGTCAGACTCATAGTAAATACATTGTTGAATAAGTACATGTTTTGATCATCCTTTTGTCTTATATCAAATGGAGACAAATCAATAATTTTAATATATTATTTCTAATGTTTTTATGAAAGAAAAGCAAATTGGTTTATGCAGCTCCACTGTAACGTTGTGCCCTTGAATCTGAGACGCGTTCAGTATAGCAAAGTTTCCATTTCTTTTTTGATAAGCAAATAGAGCTATATATATATTATTGGATTAATTAATAACGTTTAGTCTTAATAATTGCTCTTTTTTTAATTGTACATGGACGTGCATCTGTCATGAGCCCTATATTGAAGAGGATTGTTCTATTTCCAAAAAAGATCCTCCTGCCGTTTTAGATACCTACAATGGAGGAGTATGTTCTAGGAGAGATGACAAATGTTGTGGACCTATCTCCATATATGGAATACGTTTTGTGTCTGGTGTAACAAAACAAAAATTTGAAACCTTTGAGGTATATATTGTGACATTAGAAATTGACGTGACATGGGTCGAGGCAACTAACATTCAATATTGTATATCCATTGCATACAATTCATTATTCATTAATTGTCTTGAGAGTGATGAGAAAAAAAGTATAAATATTGTTCTGGACATAAATAACGTTTATTGAAAATTACCACTTAATTCTGTCAAGATATATCAGTACGCTAAAAATTGGTAAAATATAACCTTTAAAATCTATTCAAAGTATTTGCATTTTTTATATTTGAAAGGTCTTAGCAAACAAAGAATATACAGTTCAAGAGACGCTCGTGACGGACCTCCAAATACTCAATGCTTTTGAAGCAGAAATGGATGTTCCCTGCAAATCTTTAAACCAAAGAGCTGCAAGTTTTGAGGAAATTTCCTTGTCTCTAGTATATGGAGTAAGGATATCGTTAAGCAATGACGGCATGAATTATGGTACGGCACGATCCTTTTACATCTATTATGCAAAGTGCCAAGGATTTGAAAAGAACACAAATGGATATTCATTCTACATACTGGTAATTGAAACGAAACACTCTATGTGAAATTTAAATGAATTTTATATATGTTCTTCTTGCCAAAACAGTTAACTCTGCATTCCAGAACAAATGTACGAAAATCCACTTTCCACTACAGCTGTGAAATAGAATACGCATTTAAAACTGTTTGAAAACGTTTGCTTTCCAATTGATAAAGACACAATATATAAAATTATCACTATTTTCTCACTTTTAAGTTTTGCTAATTGGTGTGGTTTGGTTTGTTGTTTTTAACGGTACTTTTAACACATTAATGGCTATATCCTGCCGAGGGTATGTTTGATAAGGGTAAGTGCCTTTCCCAGGGACACACCGAGGCAGCCGACCCGGTCTGGGTTTCAGGAATTAGTATACGTACATTTCAACATTGAAAGCGTAAAAAAAAATGTGCAAAACAATGGATAATTCATTACCTATAATTTATTATCAATTTGTCTGGTTCGAAAGTTTGGAAGTTGCTGTATCATGGCTAATGTCTTTTCTTATTAGATACATTTTAGTTTAATAATACATTTTGACTACATATACTATATTCTATCATTTCTTTCTTCCTAAAGAGAAGGAATAACCAACTTATTTCAGAAAACGGGATGCTTTTTTTTCTTTAAAGAGAAAATTATCTTTAAAACAAATGATACAGTTTTAAAATTGAAGTTATTCCAATTTGAAATAAGAACATGGATAGAAGGATAGATACTTCAAGAAAATATAACTAGCAAGAAATGATACACCGTACAACCAGTTATTTTAGCAGTGGAAAATTTCAAGTGATTTAGTGGTCTCAGAAAAAGATTGTGAAAATAAATCTCGCAAAAAGAAATTGCGAATTTTTTTTTTATTTCGCGAAACTTTAAAATAAAATCCAAGGCCCTTATAGGTTAAGTGAGAATGCTTCAATAGTCTCAATCCGTTGTCAGCGTGTATGGTAAAAATGCAACAATAACTCTATATAGTATGCGAAATTATTGGGGGGGGGGGGCCTTCGAGGAAGCACCCATCTTTTGCTACTAATATATAAATCGAATGATAAATAAATTAACCATGTCATATATACAATATTGATACAATGAATGAAGAGTACTAGAGACCGCGGTAACGTATCCACTGCATTGGGCACTGTGAAGAACGTGTACCACGTGCTTGGCATGAACACGTAGAGGCCAATCAAGTTCACAAATAAAGGAAAGGACATATTTTTATTTTCAGTTCTAGCCAACATCTCAGAATAGCTTGACACCATTTACTATTTTTGTTGTTGTTTCTAATGGAGCAGTTTGACTTGTCGATTAAATGACAAAATCCGACTTAATGCTTTGTTCCTCGTGATCTTTCTTGTCGTTGAATGGTACATAAGACTTTGTAGCCTGTGTTGTGTTGTTGAAAGTTATTCAGCGATGCATGCTGGGTTTAAAAATACTTATGGTTTTACCCCATAAAATAAAAATCATCACTATGTCGGTGATCTCTAAAATATAAATAAATCTTGTTGCGAGAACAAAATCACTCAATTATATATCTTCAAAATAATCTTTTATATGGTATTTAACAGGATGCAGTAACTGGATAAGCAGTGAACTTTCTTCATAAATTTGTTCTTTTCAATAAATCAAGTTTTATAGACATACTACAATTATATCAATCCGCCATTTGCATAGTACAATAGACATTAAAAGAACTTATGTACAGTTAAAGAAATGGGCGTAGGTAGCAAAACAAAATGAGCAAGAGTTATAGAACGAAAGTTGTGGAATGACATTTGTTTTCTTGTTCGTCACCTTGAACATACTGGCGTTTTCTGATTTTTTTTAATTATTTTTTTTTGTTATATTGATGGAATCTGCTACTCGAAAGACGAAAATAGTTCGTCTGACGTTTGCAAGCGGTGCCAACCTGAAAAGGATCCCTATTGATTCACTGGTGGTAATTGCTATCCTTCTATTGAAATGGACACGAACGTTTAGTTAAAAGTCACAAATCACATGCAATATAAAACATGTTAAGATTCTAGATGATATAATTTACTTGTTACCCAATTAAAGTATCGACTGAAATTTTATCGACAAAATGGCTTGATCCTGATATACTGACGAGATTCATAGATTCCTGTGTAATTTCTACATATTTGCTGGGATACTTTCCATTACTTTAATGGGCAATGGTGCAAAAAAAGTATCACTACAACAATGTTTTCTTCTTCCATTTTTCACGCAAGAGAAAATATATAGTACCTTACTCAATGATGCTACATAGACTCCAAAAAGTTCTTTAAATAATGAAAATACATCTTTTACAATCTCTTTTGCTTCTACATTACATTTCAACTTATTTTCAAACTATGTATCCTTTATCACTTTTAGAATGCGAACGTAACAAAGCAGAGGCGGAGATGTATAATGCAGCAAGTAAGTATGGGCACGGTGATAATATTCATCGCTAACACAATTCTTGTTATAAAACTGTGTCAAAGAAGAAAGAAATGGTAATGGCATAAATCCTCATCATAATCCCTCATCGTCCTCAAGTAATGATTTCGTTATTATGTTATTAATTTTGTTCTTCCTGTACTTCTTACATTTAGTGGTCCCTCTTTCATCAGCACAAACAAATATCTAAATGCATATCAAGTTTTACCATCAATGGATATTCAAATATCACAATAATATCTATTAATTAGATCCTATCAGTGTTACATGTGGAAACTTACGGAAAAGGATATCAACTAATCTTGTTTTCTTTATCAGCACAAAAAAAGTATAAATCTCAGATCGGGCCATGACGATTCCGTTGCTTAGAAAACCATAGTCAATAAATAGTAATGTTTTGAATAAAACTTTTTTTCCAGTGGCAAAAGCCGAACGTTACCAGGCCAATGCTATATCCATAAAAGAAGTAGAAGAAAGAAAAGGTAATGGCATAAATCCTCATCATAACCACTCCTCGTCCTCAAGTAATGATTTCATTATTATGTTATTAATTTTGCTCTTCCTGAACTTCTTACATTTAGTGGTCCCTCTTTCATCAGCACAAACAAATATTTAAATGCATATCAAGTTTTACCATCGATGGATATTCAAATATCACATTAATATCTATTAATTAGATCCTATCAGTGTTACATGTGGAAACTTACGGAAAAGGATATTAACTAATCTGTTTTCTTTATCAGCACAAAAAAGTATAAATCTCAGATCTGGCCATGACGACTCCGTTGCTTAGAAAACCATAGTCAATCAATAGTAATGTTTTGAATAAAACCTTTTTTCCAGTGGCAGAAGCAGAAAGCTACCAGACCAATGCAAATTAAGATATTTATAGACATTGCAAGTAAACTTGCAACCAGCATGTTCTGTTAATTATACAATTAAGTTAGGATTATATTTGAAGAGTATCTTTTTTGTAAATAACAAAAACTTTATTTAATATAGGTACGTCTATTTTGCAACAGGATGGTTAAATAATAAATATTATTCTAGTGTATGCAGCATATATGTATGACGTTATGCTGCGGAAAACCGATGTGATCACACTAATTTTATCATACTACAATAATTCACTCACCAAAATATTATTTTTCTTTGTGTATTTATAACAGGATGATCTTCAACCTGTACACATTTGATGAATTTTTAAATACTCATTCAACTATTATTGTATGGACAAGTAACGACAGGGCACTTTTGCACATACTTTTCTGCCTAATGACCCTTACTTGGGAATAGATATTGAACTAAAAGTATCAGAATAAATTGAACATCAACCTGTAATATGTCTGTGTGATTTTGGATTGCTTGGATCTTTATCTATGTAAAAGTATCCAGTTTGTAAAAGTTAAATTATCCAACATTTCACAAGCGAACACACTTAATTGGCTTCAGCGGCGGTTTCAAATAATAATATAAAATGTTGCAATAATACCCTATATTTATGTATTGATTTGCGAGGCAACACTATTTTTTCAATCCTTAATGTCTGAGTTTTAAAAAATAGTACGACAATTATTTTAAAAAATCTCTTATCATGCAAACTATTTCTTACATGACTCGAACCCTTAATTTCTTGAAACAATCATACTTTTCCTTTTAATACAATATTCTGATTTCATATCAGTCACAAAGAAAGATTTTAATAAAGTGACAGTGTGTGTAACTTCGACTGCAATAAATATTATCCATACTTTTAAATGACCCCCACCATACTTAACGTCGTCTGTATACAGAAAGACTTCTATTGTCATTGTCACATAAATATGGTATGTTAGTCACATATATACTTTTAATATTAATGCATGCTACCATTTTGCACCTCCTGTAATGTATTATTTTTTGTTCTTTCAATTGTCATATTTTTTCCACATTTTCAAAGGCAATTTTTAAAAGTTCTTTTCCTGTTTTATTATTATATTTATATGCATTTTCTGTATACCAATATTGTGTCCTAAATTTACTAAAAACAATTAAATTTAGAAATACTGTAATTTTATTATATATAAACTATTGTAGATATTGATGCTATACCATTCTCAATTTTTACCTCTTCTGTAATTAAACATTATTAGAGATAATATGGAAATGTGTATTCCTTTCATGTATACTTTTTTCCATTTCTGCCGTAATCATAACCAAATATTTCTTTCCTATAATCTCTGCACCTCCACATATCTCTCGATCTGAATGTATTTATATACACATGTTATATACATGTAATTGTACATATAGCAAACATAAAGATATATAGATAGATAAGTAGACAGAAGATGTGATGACAACATACATACATACATATATACATACATATATAGATACATACATAGATACATACATACATAGATACATACATACATACATACATACATACATACATACATACATACATACATACATACATACATACATACATCTATTCAGCCTATAACACGGTTTGAAACACATTTCAGATTTTTCTTCCCTGACGACTTACTGAATTATCGATATGCGCTGATAGCTGGATAATGCACAAATAACGATTGTTTTCCAGAAAACTCTCATTTATACCTCACTAAAATGTATGCAGTATTGCGTTAAACTGTTCTTAACAATATATAACTTCTCCGCTAGTGAAAGAGGATCATTCACGTAACTCTATTCGATTCCCCCTCATATACACTGAAAATATGTACGCAGACAAACTAACAATCATTTTGCTATCTCTCTATAAATCTATGTTGATGAATGGAAGATCGATATATAAAGAGATGCATAGAAAGGCTTGATTGAGTTATAGATAGACGAATAGTAAGAGGACAAATAAAAAAAGTCAGACAGATTCACAGTGCTTAATATGTATATAAATGAGTTGCTCAAATCAAATGATGGCAAATAATCAACCCACTGTTACTGTTTTGATTAAGTAATATACGTGGAGAAAAATCAGAGCAAGAAATTCGTCAGATTGACTTGATGCTTTATAGCCTTGAAGATTAAAATCGACCCGAATACTCTCTCTCTCTCTCTCTCTCTCTCTCTCTCTCTCTCTCTCTCTCTCTCTCTCTCTTCGAAAATTAATCCATGCAAGAATTCAAGAAAAGATTGTGTGTCTTTAAGACGGGTGCACTGAATATTATATCAATCGTAAAAAGGAAATATACAAATAAAATTCTTTGAAATTTTTTTAAAGTTTGTATTCACAAAATAAATTAAACAAGCGTAGAGAGGCATATTGGTATAGGAAAAAATACGACAATGTAATCAGTATTCATTTGCGAATACTAAATTCATGCTGAAGATTGTCACGCAGTCAAAATCAGTTTGTATTAAAAATATATCCAAATATCATTAAGAAAATCACAGCCTATTGATTCATAATGAAAACACACGCATTTGGGCCTTAAAGGAAAAATCCGGGATAAGGTATAATATGCACTCAGTCGATAGAGTTCATTTTATTTATTACATCTGCAAAATTTTAGTACCGTTGGTCCACCAGTTAATAAAATTGGCCTCTTATTGCTCAATTTTCCCGACGCAGATGGTTCGCCATTTTCTAGTGGAGGGCGCTGCAAATGTGATGTGAGCATGTACTTCCGGTTTTTGCCGTAATTAGCACTTTCAATTTGTAAACAATCGCTGAAGTATCGGATACGGTTTCTTTTTAAAATGACAAACATGGGTAAAGAATGAACAACTTGCATCTGCAGATTTCCTTTAATGTAATTCATAATGTCTATGATCATTAAAAATTCAATCTGTATAGCAAATACATATTAACCATGACCACTCACGCGTTATATCCTTTATCAATTTCTTGTCCAGGGCCGCATAATGGAATTCGACATCGTATGTCGTAGCCTCGCTTACACTAATAAAACAAATAGCATTTATACAAAACCGATGGATGACATTAAATGTATATATTCGTCATATTTAAGCATAGTTACTAATTTCTCAATTTCTATATTATTTATCATCTGTATTCGACAACCGTGTAATAGAACCGATTTACGACTTAAAATATATAGAATCAAATATGCATACATCTTTGTTGCATTTAGTATCGATCTTAATGAATATTGGTGTGAAAAATATTGAGTAGCTACAAAAGTATAAAGTAATCCAAGGAGTGTAGATTAGTATAGAAAGCGCCTGACATTGCCACTGACACGTGCCGGTTCACGTTAGCGGATGTAAAAGGGAGTTAATTCAGTTCATCTGGAAGTATGTGGACTTAGTCAACCTGGCGCGGTCCTGTAAAATTACATTTCGGCCTATATTTAGATTTAACAAAACCTTAGAAAATTTGTACAAAAATCTTGGAATTTAACGAGAATTAATAGAGTTTGAAAGCAGGGTTTTTCCTAAATGGAATAAACATGAGTACCGTGAACGGCACATTATACGCCCACCCGTGTTTCATAGTCCTCTGCGTAGGAACTAGTGCTATAAGAAATTAAGTTATCGTGCAGAAAAAGAAAGGTTAATGGACATATGGACAAACAGACAAGGTCTTTGCATAAGACGCTTTGCCAAATGGCTGTATTTACCCACTAGCATGTCATATACGTTTCAATTAGCAGTTATGGTCCGCCCACGTGAACTTGTTATTTTCAACACGCCTCATTTTCTGAATTTTATAGCAGTTGGTTAAAAATCCATTCAAATAATTATAAATATGCATGCTTTAATTTCATAAGAAGTTCCCGAATAGTTTGTAAAACAAAGCATTTTAATGATCGATTAAACGCTGACGAACATACATTTTCAAATACAGTTTCCTTTGTTTACATAGTAACATAGATCTCTTGATGTGCTTGAAGCGCTTCCATGGAGAAGAGTGGGAAATTGCCCTGTCCTCCTGACTGGGACAGAGGTATCTCAACTATATACTGGTCTTGCATTTGGCTACTCTATCCTGCATTAAACGAATTTAATTATATTACAAATCGTAAGTTTTGTCGCAAATTGATGACTTCGTATGTCTTGAGCATTATTTATTGGAAAGATATTTTCAGTTATGTAGTTCGCTACAGATCCAGAATGGAATTCGGTTGTATCATAATCTTCGACACGCCACCCGTGCATGACGTGTACTATCTAACCCATGAACTTCTATATGGAGATAGTAACAAACTGTAGAATATATTTATCCAATCGAAGACCCCAAGTCTGAACCACATTCAACAATATCAACCTGGCTTAATATTTCTCTGTGTGTGTGTGTGTGTGTGTGTGTGTGTGTGCGTATATATATATATATATATATATATATATATATATATATATATATATATATATATATATATATATATATATAGTCATCGAAACAACATTGCCAATTTACACGGTAATTTAAGCACCAGAACGTCCTTAGAGGCTTCATAGGTCGTTTTGACGGAGAAACCAACAAAGACGTCAGACATTACATGGATAGGTGCAGTGTTCTTTCTCGTGTGGTTCAGGTTGGAATAAGAGTATAGATAGAATTTTCTTTATTTTAAAAAAAAAACTTTTATTATGCTTGGTCACGTTCTAGAAGTAACTTTTCATAACCAATGTACACGTGTCTCGCTAGTAGCAGCGCTATGTGCTTTCCGTCAGTCTGTGACCCGACTTGGATCAACCGATGCGGACAAGAAATGTATTATTAATTTGTATTTGGTTGGGACGAGGTGTTTTACACAGCATATTTCTCGTACCTTACCTCTCTTTCTGAATCTCTATTTTTCGGCATCGATATATTTACTTGATAAATGTACTCAGGCTGCCAACCAAATCGAGACTTTTTCAGTTATAAAGATTCATAGGTAGTAAATTCGGTTTAACCAACTGCAGCGTTACAGCGTAAGAATCTATTGGCATATAAAGTTATTATGTCAGAATTGTACAATAAATGTCACCAGAAATGCTACTGTTTTAATTAGCAATGTATCATCGGCGGAACGTTATACAACGTAGATCAAAATACGGTATAACTTGTATATTGAAAGGTTCTTTGAAACACTTACTCAGAATTTTGGGTAAGGATAAAACAAGACGAGACTGTTTAAAACTTTTCCTTAGAACCATGATATTTCATTGCTGGTAGCAGTTGAGAACCGTTCCACAAAATGTATGATTATAAAAATTAATATTAAGTTTTATTAAATTATTTTGTATTAAACTTAAATTTAATTAAAATTAATATCGCCAATGCAGGTGGTAATCAATATAGACCGTACATAAATTGGACTTTTAAGATAAGATGTTTTATAGTTGGCATGAATGAAACAAGAATTAAACATAAGTTCAAGTGCACTTTTAACCGACATGACATACAAACAATAAAGATAAACATGAGTTGCAAGACATATAAACATAGCGTAATACATAAATACTGTGAGAGAAATCACATAGCACGCAACTTAAAAAACTTAAAAAAGCGAAGCACGACAAAAAAGAGGCAGTATTTAATAGTGAATTAAGTGTTTAGTTAACTAAAACAAAGTGCATGTTAGGACCTGAATGATGCTGTGATGGAAAATATTCCATAAAAAGACAAACTTTTTGAATCTCTTACGAAGAATTATGAACGCAGCAATAAAGGAAGAGATTTTCTGAAGCTTTTCCTTGCAAAATACATTTTCTATGACTCAAAAGCCATCGATTATTACTCACCAAAAATGTTGATATGTATCAGTACGTTAGCTTGTAGCTGGGGGATATGCGAAACAGTGGTTGCTGGAGTCGCTTGTGCAGTGATACGTGATAGTTTTGTGACTTTCTGGCAGAAGCTGAAGTCTGTTTCTGCAGTAAACATATACCAGAAAATTCACAATGTCTTCATGAAATCATTATGTTTAAAGCAAAAACTCAATTATTAGAAACATCAATAATAACACGTATGTACCAGAAAAGGGTATGATACATCTTTTTTTATAAAAGCCTTTAACCACTGATGCAGAGTCACAAGCATTGAAATGGGGAAAGATATCTTCTGTTATTATTCCTTTGTAATAAAATTAATCATAGTTCAAAACCAGTAAGATGCGAAACCTAAAATTTGCAAATGACAATTACATTAGACATACAATCATGAAAAGCTTTGTACATTTGGCGCATTCTTTCATGAATATTGTTTGTCTCTGTTTTGTAATTGCTTTCTACAAAGACTTAGTGAGAATCAAAAGTGCATAGCGTAGTTATAAACTAGGTTTGTCCTGTCCATTGTCAGCTTTCTCCATTTACCGATAATATGCTGAATAACAATTATGGTGAAAAACATTCCTTTAAAGTGCACTGGATCCAGTAAGGGATCGCGTGTGTCAGGGATTAATTCAGATAAATGGAAAAAGCTGACTATATATATATATATATATATATATATATATATATATATATATATATATATATATATATATATATATATATCGCTGATGTTTAAGCGGTACTGTTCCAGGTAGCGACAGAGATCTGTACAATACAGACATCTGGAATCACTTGGGAACCTGTGGTAACTGTGTCTGAGAATAGTTGTTTCCTTACTATTTAGCTGTCCTATTCCGAGACAGAGCGTCATGCACGTAACTGATGCGCGGAAAATTAGAATGTGTGTCAGCGGAAAACGATATCAGACGTTTTCAAGGACTTGCCTCCATTTAAGATGTCAGATATGATATACATGTGCAGCTTAAACAGCCGCCTTTGCTTCTGGACAGCTATCGTTCTAATCCAGGTTGAGTGTCTGTCTCTCCATATATTACCAATTTTAGTCAGCTAACCTTGGATCTGGAGCAGAGCGCAAAAGATATGTATAACATAGCTGAATAAACTCTAAAGTCGGCTATGGTAGCCGACAAAAGATGGTAAGATTGACAGAAAATCTAGCGAACATGAACAATAACCATTACAATAATTTTTGGTATCGTATTTAATAGAGGAAATATATCTTTTACTAGGTTACAAGGTGGACCTGTTGTCATCTTAAAAAGTTCATAAAAAAACATGCTAGAGGCAAGTGTGAGAGCAAGTTTAAATGCTGCATGGTAAACGGAGTAATACTTCATTCACTCTACATTTGCCTGTTGATCAAGGTTGTGCTAGTTATTAGCTTGAGAAATTTAGAGCATTTCAGGACTTGGATTATATGTAGACAAAACCTTCTCACGTTGAACTTCGTACGAACTTTGCTATTGTTCTTTAGTGGTACTGAATTTCCTCGACTCTGATATTTGTTTGGTACATGTTATGCTATTTTATCAGCTTTATAAACAAAATAACATCTGATTGTTCACTCAATGAATGAACAACATATCTAAAACAACTACACCACCACCTATCAAATAATATATTTGATTTGAGCTTTGTTAATTTACATAATTTCGTTTACTTAGTGTGCTTGCTGCATCTTGTGATATTTGAGGTTCCATCTGTTCATTCTTCAAAAGTTCAGCTTTGACTTATTTAAATTCCTATGAAAGTTTTTCAAGATGTCTACTATGTTCAACTTTGCGTGAATCTTTTGACTTTTGTGAAGTAACCTTGTTTCCGTTTTCATTTTATTTTGTTCACTTTCCACTTCCTTGTAAGAAAATTTGGAGCGTTAATATCAATTTAAATTGGAACAAAGTAATGTGTCATTGTTACTTTAAGTTGGAAAAACATATAATATAACTTGAAATTTAATTGCGTTAATTAAAAATAATGGATACAAAGAAATATTCTGAATGTCCAAAAGTTAAACCGAGTTTGATCAAAAACAAAGTGAATGCAAACCTTGTCAAATTGCCTAAGTGGAGAGAAGAAAACAGGGAAGATGTAAATGAATATAACAAATAGGACATGAAACATATGTATCACATCGTTGAACTTTTCAGATAAATGTACACTACAAGGAGCAAACATTGTATCTGTATTAAAGCAAAATATTCAGTCTGATACAACATCGAAGTGTCACCGACTGACTTCTACCGTAAGGTGTTAAAGTTTGCAATGCTTGAATGTGTTAGTGATGATGATTTAGGCGTAGGTCAATTTATTATGTGTGCCTCTTTTGGCATATCAGTTTTAGACCTGCCAAAAAATTGCAAGCAAAGCATCTAATCGAAATAGAGATTCATATATATATTTTTTTAATTAAACAATATATCATCTCCTACAACTATTAGTATCAATATACTAGTAAATGGTTGTTTTATTTATTTCATGGTCAATATTGTTTTTTGACGTTGATAAACTGGACTTTGTCAAAACATCGTGATTCACATTTGTCATTTCAACATCAAATATCGAATTGCATTAGCTGATGTGCTATGCACAGACTCCACCATCCTGACATTAGAACTGTCATCATCATAATCATTCACTTACACATACCTTTTACTCAGTCGTCTACTATTTTTTGTCGTATTGTCAAATATTATTTATCAGCCTTTAGGAATACCATTCCTTACTACGTCGATATTTTTAGAGCAGAGGACAGAGTTCATTTGGTGATATTTGATGGATCTCCCTATTTTCGTCAATCTCCGGTTGTTTCACGAAGGTCTCTAGGAGGTT
Organism: Margaritifera margaritifera; assembly: GCA_029931535.1. Classification (NCBI taxonomy): domain Eukaryota; kingdom Metazoa; phylum Mollusca; class Bivalvia; order Unionida; family Margaritiferidae; genus Margaritifera; species Margaritifera margaritifera. The sequence goes on from JAQPZY010001326.1 coordinate 987,367, forward strand.
TAGATCATAATAGGTTTTGCTCAGCGTATTTGTGTTAGCTTTATTTGTTATTATGTTATCTATATCTCTGTCTAAAATAAGAAGAAACTTTGAAGTAGTCCTGCCATTTCCCTTGTCCTGCAGCTGGACTTGTGGCGGCCCTATCGTCTGCAGTGAAGTTGGAGGGATTTTTATGTGACTCAGTTCGGCTGCTATTGTTGCCTCTCTGTTGTTAACATAAACGTTCACATGGTAGCAAAAGACCATATCACTTTTACTGCGCATTTCTGTTATAATTGCCCTATCTTTCCAATGTAAACTCGGCTACCGATTAGAAAGAAGGCCGCCATATTGTCGATAGTAATTAGTAATAGCATAAACAAAGCGTTTGAGGCAGCAGTAAATATTTTTGGATTTTTTTCCTTCTATGTCTTGACGTTTATCTCTAAAAAAGTGTGACAAAGAGAATCTCAAATGAGTAATGATTTATTTATCACCACCAGGAATTTCCATCGTAAATGTTAGATATAAAAATGACGTTCTCGTTTAATATTATTTTGAGTAATTGCTATTTAAAAATTGTTTTTAATTAATTCAATAAGAGCTTAATGTCAACTTTAGCCTTGAACTATCTTTTCATTGCACAGTAATTAAAATTTACATCGTTTGAGGCAGCTGTAAATATTGTTGAACATTATTTATTCTTCTATTTCTTTACGTTTATGTCTTAAAATACCAGCTATGTGATAATTAAAATCTCAAACGAGTAATGATTTAATACTGAATTTATGAAAATTGCCAAGACTTGCAAAAGCTGGAAACTTTTCAACTCGTTTCATAAATTCAGTATGAAATCATTGCTCATTTGAGATCATCTATTTAGTACTCTACTAGTATATTGTCTACAGTGTAGTCCTCTTGCAACGCTTGGCACGCGTACCACTTTATTGTTTACTTGTGATGATTATGGATGTTTGTTTTTTCTGTCTTTCTTCTGGTTATGTAATCTACACAAATTCGCATGCCGCGCATAAATTACGTATTTATGTTTAACGCACTGTTTTGTTGTTTTTTATTTCATCTCTGTCACATTCTAAAATCTTGTTATTTTCAAAAACTTTTCATGCTCCTTTATATTGCCCTTTATGTATTGTGCTCCGTCTCTGTAGGAGAAGTATGTCTCTGACACATCATTGGTTTCAACGGCATAATGATTTCAACTTGTTCTCAACTGTTAAACGATTCATCAATCCTTTCCACTAAACAAGTACATACCTTTTACCGTTAATTATTTTGGTCTTAAAACTCTGTTCAACTTTGTATATGTCATCGTGTTTATCTTATAGAGATAAGTGTGTTTCGTAAAACATTCCCTCGATATTTCTTCAATTCGTCCGGTTTATATAACACCTAAAATTATTTGCCTGATTTTAAACATTTTCTTTAGAAAAGTTCGGATGGTAGCCCTTTTCAAAAATTGCTTTGTATGTATAGAATTTAACGGTTAAACAGATTTTTAAATTTAGGTGTTCCAGATGTGTCAGTTTTCAATTAATCAAACAGACTGATCCATACTCTCGATCTGTATTATTCCTTGCTTGTTTCGACGGGAGTCGCGTATTTTGATCTGTGATGAGTTTGTATCCCTCACTTAATTTGGTAAAACGTCAACCATTTTCCAGTTTCATTTGAATGAAATACTTCAACATTCTAGTTTTTAGGGTTCTGTTAAACTTTTTCACCACATGTGTTGTTTTTATTTTGTTGTTTTGTTTTTGTCTGAATAAGTTGAAAAGTATTAAATGTTTTCCTTTTCCAACAAATCCTTAATTTGTCTAATGTAAAGCTCTTTTCCCTCAGCGAACTGGATCTTTTCGGTCTTTCTTCTCTTTAAAAATTAGTGTGCATGCCATCTTCCTTTCTGGATTTTTATAATTCAGACCGAGATAATTCAGAAATATATGAAGTGTAAAAATATTATTGTATCCATCGTTGTATTTTTCTTATGCTTGGATGTCAACAATGTCTGCCTGCCACTGGTCATCCATGTGGCTGACATAAACTCTTTTGCTGTGAAATCTTGTTTTCGCTTGCTGATGTAATGTATGTGTATATTGAGCGATTAAGCATTCTATTAATTCTGTGTAATTTATTTTTTACCTGTCTTTCTTCTATTTGTTGAAATAACTGATTAGTGTTGCAACAATTGATTGATATTTATGTAAGCAACTGGACGCTTTTAGTAGTAAAATTTCTTAGTCTGTTTAGAACGAAATGAGAACATCTAGGGAATTAATTTACGCCTGGAAAACTGTCTTTATGTGTAATCACAAAGTCGAGAGGTCTTCCGCCTACAACAGGTACATTTCATTTTACAATTTGAAATACTATTTTCAAACCTTTCAAATGTATGAGCGATTTCAAATTATGTCAAGTGTTGCCCTTCATATGGTTGGTTCTAAAATAGCTACATCATATTCTGAGTCACCGTGTGCTGTTTTAAAGAGAACTTTGTTTTCGATAAGTTATATCACTGTTTTTTGTCGAATCATTATAGATTGATCTTGCAAGATTTACGATATCTTCAGACTGTGTTGTAAATGTAGCTAAATACATTTTTTTTTGCCAAGATCAAATACGTAATTTATTCCTTCCTCGTGCTGTACTGTATTAACCAATTTGTTTTCAAAGCTGCTTATTTCAGTATTATCCTCCAGCATTTCATTATCAAAACATTGGAGTATATCTTAGTTTATCTTTCAAATAAACAAATTACACTTTTATTCTCTTTAATGTTTTATTCAACACAATTAGCTTTGACTAAGCTTTTATCCCGTCCAAACTAATAAACAAATAGGCATTATTTCTAGATATAGACCTTGTTGCTTTCATGTTAAATTTGTGAAATATTTCTATTATCTCATGTTGAATTCAATACAAGGTAGCTTTGTATGAGAATTTATAATGTGTGAACAATTTCAAATTATTATTTCCTTTGCGCAAATTGTCTTCATAGTCTGACTGGACTAATAATTATTAATTTGTGAAATAATATCTTCTTTTCTGACTTGTCCAATAATTGTAGAGTAGCTGGTATAATGAGAGTACTGGAATCTGACTTTCTCAAAATTTCTTGATGCATTTATTTATTTACGCGGGTGGAGTGGGGAGTGGAGGGGGTTGTGTTGTCTTATTTTCAAATTTCAGTATCAGCCAGTACTTTCTCCATACCTACTGATAATTTGTTTTTCAATGGATGAGTCCCACATAGCATTCGCCTATACATGTTTGTAAAGACTTATAGATTTTCTACTTTATTTTTTATTTATTAAATTTTGAACTAATGTGATTGCTTTCTTTTTTTTTCTGTCGATATCATCTTATTTATAAGAGTGATAAAATCAGATATTAGTAGAACTTTCTGTAAATTTGGAAAATAAACCAACATCTACGATGGATAAAATAGCAACAATATTTAAAGTTGGTATATTTTAGGTTATTTTAAAAAATAAATAAATAAATAAATTTTATGTAAGAAAAGAAATCTGCCTTCATTGTATGCACGGAAAACAAAGAATATGTATACAAGGTCCATTTTATATCGGTTTATTTGTGTTGGAAATTGATTGCAAAGTTTAACGTAACCTGAGCCAGCTGAGGTTGTACGTTACATACTCTACCTTGGGTTGCATAATAAGCTATTGATGATCACGTGACTGTTCCTCTTTACAAAATGGCTGCAGAAATTAAGTCAGCAAGTGGGAAGCTTGGTGGAAATGTCAGAAAACCTGTGTTGATGAACAAATTAGATGGCTTTAACGATGATGTCAATATGGCTGTCATCATCCCTCGTGAGGATGGGGTTATGACAATCAGTAGCGACAAGTAGGCATTCATCGTGCAGAAAATATTTGCATCAGGAAGTTGACACAAAGCGGGTTATCCGCCTACTTTCGTTTATTTTATAAAGCTTGCTGTGTTAATTCATCTTGTTTATTTTCTGCATAAATTTCAGTAATAGTTAATTTTATGCAAAATAAGTTGTAACACATATGCGATACTTTACTAATTCGTGAGAAACAGAAAATGAACTATGGGAACGGGGATTTAGGCTTTGTTCGCCATTACACTATATGTTAGTCTTATTGTTTAAAGGCTATTGGCACAGTGCAGTACAGGTGGGTGTGGAATGGTACTCTGATTGTGAAGAAATGGATACAAATTATGGTTGTAGTGATCAGTGATCTCCCCAGAAATTTTTGATAGCATCGGGGTACGCGTGTTTGGTCATAAAATGTTTTACAAAGCGCGCGTTAACGTCATAAAAGTGAAACAAATTAATACCAATGAAATAAAAAGAAGTACATATATTTAGTACATAGTATTTTTTATTTACCTAGGTTATAACAGTAACAGCAATGCATATCTCATTTATTTATTAATTTAAATAAATGATATTCGTCTTTTCTTCATTTCACCATATAAACTGAATGCAACATCACAATTAAAGTCTTTTAAGGGTTGTCCTTCAGTACTGATTGTCATCAGGTAGTTCAGTACCCTCTGTGACAACCTGTTCCTTAAAACACTCTTAATTATATTCATTGAGGAGAATGACCTTTCACAATCTTAAAAAAATGGAACATAAAATGTATTAATGGATGTACAAAAAAGAGACAAATATACCTGAATCCTAATTAAGTTAATTACCATGGAAAAATTCTTCCGGCACAATTTACACAGCATACCTGCAAAATATATATGTAATTACATAGTCTTATTTTCAAGAATTTGATATAGACCGGGTGGAATAAACTTTTGAGGTCATGACTTCACTGAATAATAAGTAAGAATGTAAATGAAATTATTTTAGTTATATTTATAAAGGAATACTTTTTATTTATATCTTTTCAAAAGAGGTAAAACTGGAAGATAAAAATTGTTCTGATTATTACTTGGATAGACAGAAAAGAGAAATTAATAGGGCAGCACTCACTTAAGTTAGCAATATGGAAAACTTACCATCCGATCCAGCAATTTCCACCCAAGGGAATAACGTCTTCCATTCATTATTAAATCCCGTCCTTCGTTTCTTGATATCATTCATTTTGGAAATCATGCTGGTGCTATTGGAATCAGAATCACTGCCACTATTCTGATTGTCGTAACCAGGCCAACATGGGGCTAACCGGGCGCTGGGTAATTTTTCGTTTCTTGGAAGGTGATGTGTTCATTTTTCACAATAATTTTTAATTTAATCGGTGTAACTGCTTTGGCTGTTAATGAAAACGACTGACATATAAATAACACTCTACCAGTAGACTCCATTGTTGCTGGCCAATCACGTGACTAGGTGCAGACGAAACCCTCACGAAAGGTCGCGCACCGGCGGAAGCCAGGTACAATGGATAATGGTTAAGTGAGTGAGCAATTATGCTGGATTATCTTAATAAAATACCCCGAAGAGGTAAGAACAGGTGTCATTTGAGTGGGGCCTTGAATAAGGTGACAGAATGTTTGTTTAACAGATTAATTTATAGTGGGAAACATCAAAGCGTAGCGGCACAAGAGCATAGCATAGCGGCAGGATCTAAAGCGTCGAGGTTATCGGAGTTTGAAACGATAGCGTAGTGGGCCCGCTACGGTAAAAGACCCTCGGGAGAACACTGGTGATGTCCCATTTCTTTCAAATAAGTATATAATAACTTTTAGTAGTGAGTGTGTGAAAGAATAACTTATAATAACAAAATTTTCATACATTTGTGTCCCGTCTTTGATGCAGTGTACAGCAATATGGAGTCTGTATGCAGTGAAAACTAAATGTCACTGACACTTATCAACAATCCGTTTAGTGACAAGGAGAAGTGGACTTTGTATAAAAGTTGGAGAAATTGAACATGCGGTGTTTTGTGGCACATACTGTCTGCAAATAAAATGCATTTTTGTCAGTCCTGAACAACCATGACAGTAGTTCTTAAAGAAAAGGTAGGGAGGCCTGTACTGGCCATAAGCATTTTATGATGAAGACATTGAAACAATTGAACATGTACTTTGGTAATAATGATAATGAGACAATTTTCAGTCCCAAATATTATGATTACCCCCAAAATGAACAATTTGAATTGGTGGCCCATGTAGACCACCAGATATATTAAGCTGCCTCCTTATATACTACTTTCTAAAGCGCCCCATGTCTTTGCAAATGACTACACTGTACGATGATAAAAACTAATTTACCCAATGTTCAAATGTCACACAAAACAATATCAATAATTATTTATCAAAAATACCAACAAAATGTCACTAAATCGTCACTAATATGTATATAACTAATTGTAATAATAAGTATCAACTCTTTCTGTACATGTGGCATATTCAACACACTGTCGAATCCACTGTACAAAAGCACATGGATATATATATACACGTAACATGTCTTATTCGCCGTCATTAAGCATGTTGCACTAAGTTAAACAAACACGATTAGTGACAATAGTAACATCCAACATAACTCAATTTAGTAGCTTCTTCCAAAGTATGCAGCTGCTCATATATCTCACCTGATCAGTTTGTAAGAGGTACATGTACAATATATGATTGAGGTGGGCATATTTTAATTATTAAGACAAGTCTGCCTTATTTAGTAGGGTATATACTTACCGTATATACTCGTGTACAATCCGATATCGACTGCAAACTGCATAGACCCATATCTGCAGTCGCATAATGCGCCGGCAGATCAGGGTCTATGTTGTTTGCATTTGGACCTGGGTTATATGCGAGTATATACGGTAAACCAACTGAATGTCAATCCAGTGTGAAATCTGTCACTTATTATATGCTTCTATTATCTGTCATTGGGTATTAGATCCACTTTTATTTGAATCTAAATAAATAATGCCATTCTTCATGTGAAAGCATGGAAAGTAATTTTTCACTGCATGTGCCATATTGACACATAAAAAATATAAATTTCGACCTGTGCACTCAATAGGCACAGTGCCATTAAAAAATGTGGGGTGTCAGTCTTGCAAATAACTGGGGGTAGGGCTCTTCATTCATCTACACCTAACTTAAATTTTTAAATTGAATTCAGGTGCACAGGCATAAAAAAAAAATTCATGGATCAGTGAAATTTAGTCCAGATAAGTACAAATTCTATTATGGTGTTCCAGTGGATCAGTGAAAAGAAATTCTAATTGCAAGTCAAGGTACTACACTTCATTTGCCATCTACACATAATCAAATGGGGTGCATCGTGAGGAATTGAGGTGCATCGTGGGATGCACAAAGAAGAACTACACGTCCTCCGAAAAGTTCATGCTTATTTAATACAGGACCTCGGATCATTGAGTCATGTTGAAAACAAAATATTTTATCACAAATCTATGACTAACTAGAGTATATACCTACAGTGTACCTACCGTATATACCTACAGTGTACCTACCGTATATACCTACAGTGTACCTACCGTATATACCTACAGTGTACCTACCGTATATACCTACAGTGTTCCTACCGTATATACTCGTGTATAAACCAATACCAACTGCAAACTGCATAGATCTAGATTCGCCGCATAATGCGCCGGCAGATCTGGAGTCTATGCAGTTTGTAAGGACTAATCAGTAGAACAAACAACACAGACCCTGATCTGCCGGTGCATTATGCGACGGCAGATCAGGGTCTTTGTTTTTTACATTTTGATCTGGATTATACGGTAATATATACGGTATATGAAGACAAAAGTTAGTGAAAATATGTTTTTAGATGATTCAGACATTTTTGTTAAAATAATTTTTCCAGAAATTTTAATTGTAAAAAAGTTAGAATTCAAATATTCATTTGAGACAAACTTATTGAATTCTAATTCATTGTGCTTTGTTAGTCATATTTGTTTGGCATGATATGCAGATTAGTTAGTTGGATGCTAGAATTTCTCAAGAAGTCACCAAATTTGATGTAAAAGATGTTTACATCTTGCAATTATGTTGGTGCACCGGAAAGGGACTATGCTCAAGGTCCATGCTGGAGGAGGCAATTAGGGTGATATAGTTACCCCAGTACCTATCATTTCACTGAAATAGGCAGAGAAAGTAAAGTTGACTTTGCCTTTTATTGAGTTTATATCTTTATCCCCTCTTTTCAGGCCATTTAATGCTTTCATATTCTCAGTACGATGTCAACTTCTGTGTCTTTTTATGTTCAACCCGAGCAGCGTAAAACAGCTTAAACAGCTTTTTTATCAACTTTTTGCCAATTGAATGAATATATATGTCAGCACTTGCTTTTTCATTTATGAGATTCCTGCTGAAAATCAATACCATTAAGCTTCAAAAATTGTGTGAAATTCCATACTATTGTCACAAACAAATTATTACTGTATGGAAAATTAAATCCATTTGTCACAAACAAATTTTTTCTTTATGAACATTTTTATCCTGATAGTTAATAAAAGTAAACAATTTTATTTTGTATTTCATACTCTAAAAGTAGGAAGAAACGATTGATGCCTCAAGATCTGTGGGGAGATCTGTCACACATTTTTGATAGTAACCTATTTCTAGGTTACTGTCTTTTGCAATAACAAAGTCTTACAACTTTGCTCTATCAAACTAAGAAAACTTTAAATATTTTCATAAAGTTTAACGAATACATTATTTGTGTTTATATAATTTTACTCAAAGCTTTAGTAAAATTGCTGTTATAAGCAACTGTTGTAAGCATTGTAAATTGTGACCACACTATACTCACTTCTCAGCTTTTACCACCACTTCACCTGGTTCTGGTCGGGGGGGGGGAGGGGGGCTGGTTAGGGGAGAGGAGTTACTTTGCCTAACATTTTTAGTCCAGTGTGGATCCTGTATACTGTTAAATATTCCAGTTATGGATCTTGCTGTCATTTATCTTTAGTCTTTCCCCTTTATCTGCTAAAATTTTCTTTCACAATTCCTCTCTTCTCTGAATTTTCTTTATGACCTTTCTGACTTTTTATTTAATGCTAAATCGTGCATTTCTAAACGTTGTTTTCTTCAGAAACTGAGTCACTGATGTCACAGACACAACTACAATCATGGACCAGTCTCAAGATTGTCAATACCCAGTTTGGATCATCTTAGATGATTGTTGATGATCGCTAAAGCCAACATAGCAATTTAAGTATTCATATGCTCAAGTAAACAGCTTGAATCACAAAGAGTTTGAAGTCATTTGAGATCACACAATGTTTTCTCTTTTACAGCTCCTGTAACTTCTATGATTTACAATGGTGACACAAGACGTGTTTTTGTTGATTTTGATAATGGCACAAACACAGTAGGTTTCAAAGTTTCTCAGATCATATATATGATACAAGCCCATGAATATCTCTAGCTAATTTGGTCACTATCGACTCGGCACTACGAGTATATAGGCGCAGCTTCAACTCGGAATTTCCCCTTAGAGGGACTCCTTTGTACCCTTCACTGTCTAGAACGTGAACTGTCCAAGCTCCTCAATTTTGTCCTCATCGCTATGAAAGTTTAATAATACCTTATTAATGAATTGATCCTCAGGAAGACTCCTGTTACCCTCAGCGTACAAGCTTACTTTTTCTTTGATATAAATGACCATTCACGGACTCTGTATGGTGACTGATAAGAACTTGCACAATCGTTCTGAACTAACTAAAGCTCCATGTAAACATCTGAGCTAGTATCCACTCCCGCACAGAAATAGGACAAGAATCACAGCTCATGTTGACATTCAACGTTTGTTATCGTTTGTTAAGAAAAGTATAATTACCAAGAAGTCGAAGAAGAAGAATAGGAAGAAGAAGCTGTTGTTTTTTGGAAAGATTTACTGTTGATTCAGCGTCCGAAATTACTTTGAATTGTTGAAGTAATGTCTCTTTATTCACAGAGGAAGAGTGACGAATCCAGAACAGAATTTGTGTACCACTGAAGTACTTACATAGTCAATAAAGGGTTCTGATAGGTTATTATTTTTTATTTTTCTCACGGTGTTTGTAGTTATTGTAGAAATTCTGCATATCATCATGATTATTCATATAATAAGGTAATCAAGTATAATACCATACATTATCCGTTAAAAGATATTTTATTAATATCACTTACTCTTGTTAACAATGCATCATGTTCTCATTCAGAAAATTAAATAATATAGCAAGTATAGCTTAACATGCTGATATAATGCCTGTTTTGAACAATATCTGCTCAGTGCCTCCCCTGTAAGTAATTTATAATTCCTCTGTAAAAATTAGTCGTATAGTCTGTTTTATTCCTATTATAACCCATTTATATTTCTTCACTTTTGACCCGAATCTACCAAGTGTAGCAACGTGTTAACACCAAAAATGGTTGATCTAATAAATGCACATAAGTAAAAGACCACAAAAATTTTTTTATATATATTTCATGCAGTAACTGTTGTTTGCAAAGGAATTCTTTGTAATCTGTATCAACATTATCCAAAGGTGTTCTCTGAAAAGTGTGGTCAGTCCACTTCCAAACACAGATATGTTTGACCTCATACAGGTGTGCATACATATCACAATTTACTCTTCTGCGGCAGAAACTGATCTGCATTGAAGACAATCAGTTCTACTTATGAACTGGTCATGCAGTACAGACAGTGTCAGGGTTGTGTCAAGAGCAAATAGATTTTGGACATACAATTTTCTTCTCTTTCATAATCAATTCTTATTGGGTTTCCGTACATGCATTTCACTACGTAGTAAACCTATTTTCATTATTTTGAGTTTCATTATCTATGTCTGCTTTAGATATAATCCTTTAGAACGCGCATGCAGCATGTAAGTAGTAGTGTGAGGGTATTGAGAGCCAAGGAGGGGCACTTGAGAGTCATACGAGAAATGAACATGTGTGGGGCACTTGAGAGCCATACGGGAAATGATCGAGAGCCAAGGTGGGGCACTTGAGAGCAATACGAGAAATTAACATTCGTGGGGCACTTGAGAGCCATAAGAGAAATGATCGAGTAGTTATGGTTGGGTAAATAAGGCAGTGGGTGGCACTACGGGGCAGTAACGGGAAATTAACATGGAGATGGCACTTGGGTGCATATTGGGGAAATTAACATGGAGGTGGCACTTGGGGGGCAGTAGGAGGCACTTGGGGCAGTAGGTGGCACTTGAGGGCAGTAGGGGGCAAATGGGGCAGAAGTGTTTATGAGGACAGACACCCGAGACTATACTATCCAACACGCTGAGTGTAGTGACCATTACCTCGTCAACTATACTATCCAACACCATACACTATGTTATCCAACACGCCGTGTGTAGTGACTATTACCTCGTCATCTATACTATCCAACACCCCACACTGTACCATCAACACGCCGTGTGTAGTGACCATTACCCCGTCATCTACTATCCAACACCCCACATTATACCATCAACACGCCGTGTGTAGTGACCAATACCCCGTCAGCTACTATCCAAAACCCCGCATATGCTATCCACAACGCCGTGTGTTGTGACCTTCTGCCTAGTGGCTATATCTATAGAGCCTAGATTTATATATAAAGCATTACCTATACCTCAGATCATGTTGGAGGTGTCAGCAAATTTGCATATATTGTACCTATGTTATAAATAGATTTAATCAAGGGAACCAACTCATAATAACACAAAAATGGACGTGACTAAAAGTGGTACTAAACTTCGGGAACCGTCAAGGACTTTAGCGTAGACTAGAAAAAATCCGGATTATTAGATTATAATGACCGAGTAGTACTAAACTTCCGAACTCTCACGGACGTTAGCGGAGACTAAAAATAATCCGGAAAAAATATTAAAAATTGGCCAAGACTTAAAGTAGTACTAAACTTTCGAAATCGTACCGGACGTTAGCGGAGACAGAAAATAATTCGGAATTTTTTTTTTAAATTGGCCAAGACAAAAGTAGCACTAAAATTTCCGAAATTTTACCGGACGTTAGCCAAGACTGAAAATAATCCGGATTTTTTTTTCAAAAATTGGCCAAGACTAAAAGTAGCATTAAACTTCCGAAATTGTACCGGACGTTAGCGGAGACTGAAAATAATCCGGAATTTAGAAAGAAAAAAAAATTAGCCAAGACCAAAAGTAACACTAAAATGTCGAAACTCATAGACAGATCGAAGGGAGTAGTGAAAAATAAAACGATGAGTCTGCTACAAAAGATTTTGGTGTAGTTAACATATCTGAAACAAATGTATCAAACTTCTTTAACAACCCCCCCCCCCCCACAAAAAAAGAGAACATCAAGGGCTAAGCTTTTTAAACCCATTTCATCATCCACTCTCACTACCCCTGAGATGCCACCACCTTTGACTACTACTATCAAAGCAGCAGCATCAACAACAATAACAACAACAGGATTTGGACGTAGAAAGGGATTGAGACAGTAAAAGCTCATCATGTCCAGTCCATGAGTTTGCTTTTAAAACAAAACAAACACCCAACGGTCATTTTCAGGGCCACCTACATTTCTTAGAAAAGAAATAATCTCATTGCCAAATCAAGTTAAACTTTACACATCGTCATTGGATTGTGTATGAGTGCATGAGTGCGTGCGTCCATACTCTAAAATCAAAACCAAAAGACACTTACTTTTTTTCCTTTTTGGTATATTCTCTTTTTAAAAAATCACAATCAACATTTCATAACACATCACTCAAGTTCATAGTTCACTGTCTGTCTCTCTTTTCTTGAATTTATTCACAGGTATCAAGGGTTCTTCTTCTCTTTCACTATCTTCCAGTCGTTTTGCCTTCTTGCCTTTCTTGACGACGGTAACGGGTTCTTCTTCTGGTGCTGAAGAGCCCTCTGCCTCCTCCCTCTCTTGTTTGTTTTCTTATTTCTTAGGGCAATATGAAAACCAATGTCCTTTTTCTTGACAATGATAACAGGTATCTTTCACTTTCTCTCTGTTTTCTTTTCCTTGGTTTTGACGTTGTGGACATTCTGGAGCCCAATGTCCTTTCTCCTGGCAGATATAGCAAGTATCTTGACTTTTATCTCGAGAGGAGGAGGAGTAGTCCTTAGTCTTACTGGTATACTTTCGAATGACTCTCTGTAATTCTCTGACCAGAAAGGCGATCTGTCTTGACTCTTCCATCTTCGCAGTGTGAAAGTTGAATAACGAATAGTTACTCCGAGGGTAGGAAGCTCTCTCTTTATATAGAGAGAGAGCCTGTGTAAAACTCAATCAAATCAAAGTTTGCAATCAAGATGAAACGATCACACAATTTCAGTGAAAAAACAGAAGAAACTAAGAGGCCACGACGACGACGACTTTCCGTACCGCCTCAAACAACGCTAGCTGAAGTGTTAGCCAAAGTGCATGCCAGCGATTTCGAAGAGGACATGAGTGAGCCGGAAACAATACCTTCCACAAGACCAAGAGAATCTAGAACCCCTAAAAAGAAAGTCGTTCCGTAGCTCTCTAGAGACGCAAAAAGTGGCTTCCAGAAAATTTAGAACCACGGCTTACACCTGCATGGTCTACTTTAAAGACCTTAAGTCTGAAGTGCCTGCCGAGAAAGTCGCAGGTTTCATTACCGATTTGTGGAATTTTTTGTTAGAAACATTGAAACGACAATGCGGAGCCAAAGAGGACGATCGATTGAGACTTTCCATTCATCACGATAGTTTGTAGTCTCCTGTCTGGATCGAGTTTAATATCCCGGCAGAATTAACATTTGGCACAACGTCCGATTTTGCCCAAGACGGAATACTTGGCAGATACCAGTCGCTACTTTCAACTGGTGGACGACAAAGGAAAACTGGTGAAACACCTGGAAATCATCCGTGAAGATTTGATCTTGGTCAATTACGAAGACGAGCCCAAGTTTGTACACCCCGACGACTTTAGCAATGTGGTCATTGCAGCCTACGTGACAGCCCATGCTCCCTTGAAATTGTACGACGAGGCTTTAGAAGTGTTGGCAGATCGTGTCCTGTACTTTGACACCGACAGTTGAATGTACATCCATCGCCCCGGTTGCCCACACCCCACCCTCGAAGGAGATCGGTTAGGAGCATGGACGGACGAGCACCTCAAGAGACGATCCTCAGTTTTGCCAGCGGTGGCCCTAACAATTACGAGTACAAGGCCAAATTCACACCAATGCAAAGTCAAAGGATTGACATTGACCTATCGAACCAGCCAAGTGGTGAACTTTGATGTCTTGAAAAATTCTTGCAGTCTGGACAAGACTTTCGAGTGAAAACCTTAGAGCCTCACAAAATTGTACGGTTGCCAACTCACCATATCGTCAGTCGTCCTTTAGAAAAAGTCCACCAAATTGTGTACCAGAAACGAGTGAGACTTCCAGACCACACCACTTTTCCGTACGGACACTACGATCTTCACTAGAACAGGCAGGCACCAAGATTGATGATGACTTCAACACAGCAGCCGTGTGATGGACCCACTGCAGACTTCAAGTTGAAAGAATACAAACTTCCCGTGGTCCTGCCTAACTATTGTGATTGTGCATCTCGATTGAACACGTTCAAAAAAATGGACTAAACAAAGGAATGGATTACCCACTTCCAACTCTTTAGCCAGAGCTGGATTGTCTACGTGGGAGAAGGTGATAAAGTCAAGAGTTTCAGTTGCGATGTGACGCTTAACGAATAGGAGTATAAAGACTCAGCTTACTTGGAGCATGCCAGATGGTCAGTACCTGCCTTTGGTCGGTCCCAAGAAGTAATATGTCGAATACTTTAGAAGAGCACATTCGTTGTTTGCCTCCGGAGCTGCCAGAACGCATTTACCAAGAGTTGGTCCAGATTCAAGTGAAAGGCAAAGAACAATTGCATCCTTTACGACATAGACGTTGTAACCATTGGTATCTGAACGCTATAAAAAAATAATGATTAGTGTCAAGATATTCAAATGGTCAGACATTCATGAAGGATTACCTACCTCCTTTAAGAGTTTGGATGGCAGTACCTACCATGTGACAGTGATACAGAGAATTCAATGGAACGAAGTTGAGGAAAAAGTGGCAAACGTTGAGGAATACAAAAAACGTTTTAAAAAAGTGTCACCTCAAAACGAAACGCCTTCACGCCGTCTGAGGTATAGAAAGGTCATCACTGAACATCTTGGATATTCTGTACCACCCGATTCCATTTGGCAAACGTGTGATTATTTCATCAAAAAGAAAGACGTGCCTGTGAATGACTAGCTTAGACGAGCACATTCAGAATCTGCCTTTGGAGCTGCGAGAACGCATTTACAGAGAGTTTGTCAAGATACAAGTCAAACGCAAAGAACAAATATATCCTAGATGTCATAGAATTCTTCACATCTGGCATCTGGATGAAATAAGAAGGATGATTGATACAAAAATGTTGACAATGTCAGACGTGGAGAAAGTGCGAGGAATTTATGGAAATCTCTGGCCCATTGTATCTGGATGGTATAAAAAGACAGGAAGGTTTTGTGCCAACTCGTGGAACGAATTCCGTGGAAGGAAGTCAACGATAGTGTTCAGACCTTAGCGGATTACAAACAATTGATACAAGAATTGTTTCCATTGAATATTTGACGATATGTGGTGTGTGTGTTACTGACTACTTTTCTTGGATTGCGTTTCCCTGGAAATTCGTTGTGGACTATTTTGGAGGAACAGTATTTGTTGTGGATTATTTATGAACGGTGCATGCAACAACAAAGACATGACCATTCACGCTTTATCGGCGCACGAAAGACAAATTGTGCTCAAAGTATTGAGAATCGTGATGAACATCAGTGGTGTACCTCCGTGTGAAGAAGACATTTGTCAAACTTTATCTACACTTCATACGTTTCAAGACGTGTTCATCGCTAGTTGGTTACACCAACAACTTTACGATTGGAAAGATGTAGGTGACTGGAAAAGCGTTGGTTTCGATGTTTGGCTACTAGAAGTGGTACACTATGCCAAGGAACTTGCGTGTCACTAGTCCTCCAAGACAAAAAGTGAACTTGGAATCCAAGTTAACCATGACACTCGAACCTCAAGAAGAAGAAGACAACACCGTCGTACCAATGGAAACACCTGAGGAACAAACAACCTTTCCGCCAGAGACATTCTATTCCACAACAGAGACAATGAATCGTGTACGTCGATTTCGTGGGTCACACATCCATCGAGACTATTGTTGTACATTGACTTGTTTATACAGAACTTTGATTATTTTAGTGTGTGCCTTATTGTTGTACCTCACCATTTGTATTGTATGTGTTTTCGTGCTTCATGACCTGTAAATATGTTTTTGTTTAAAACATTAAACGTGTGTGAAAAGTATAAAATGTCTTGTATCTTTCGTGTTCTTCTCGAAATTCTTCCTACCTCAGTCTGCATCTTCCTCTGCCTCCTCTGCCTCTTCTGCCTCTTCTTCTGTGGTCAAAGTGATTGACGACAAGTTAGATCGTCAAAGTTGGGAAGCTTTGTATCTGCGCCATCCTTTTAACATGTTGATTGCGCCATCCTTTTAACATGTTTGATCGTCCTCCTCATCGTATCGTGTGGTGTTACAAAGAGTGGCAATCGTCTTACACTTTACTTCGTGAAAGTCAAGGAGAAGCCATTTCGTCTGTCGAAGGCATTCCTCGCGAAGACGATGGGATCGTGTCTGACTTGAGTCAAACACATCTTGTCATCTTCGACGACATGCTAGGAGAAGACGAAGCAGAAATTAAACTTTGGTTTACACGAAAAGGACATCATCGTAATGCCAGCATCATTTACATTACTCAAAATTTATTTCAACAAAATAAATCCCATCGTACCATCAGTCTCAATGCCCATTACATGGTCTTGTTTAAAAGCCCCAGAGACAAATCTCAAGTGCAAGTGTTAGCCTAACTCCTTGGCTGAATTATGCGTACGACGATGCCACTCAAACACCTCATGCGTATTTACTTATCGATTTAAAACCCATCACTTCCGATTATTTGAGATTTCGTACCAGTTTGTTTCACCATTGGTGTCAAGAAGGAGGTCCCGTCATTTACACGTACCCTTCGGCCACTCTATGAAAGAAAAAAAGCTATAAAAACATCCACCACGTCATTTCTTTCTCACAGTCTTCGAGATGACTTCCTTTCAATCTCATCCTCCTGCCAAATTGATTCGTGCCCTGTATGGCATCAGTCGCGAAAAAATGCACAAGTCCGTGCCCATTTGTTAGAAACTAGTCTCAAAGAAGCTTTACGATGATTTACTTTGACAGCACGTCAATTACTTCAAGGCATCATTCACATCCCTCATCAAACCAACGTTTTTTTGAAAAACATAAAGTGACGTTGTCACAACTGGCAGATCCTAGAATCGATCCACGCACTAAAAAACAAATCATTTTGCCCCCTGGTGGTAGTGGTTCTTTAGGAGGTGTCATGATTCGTTCTCTTTTGAAACGGGATTCTAATGCCCAAGCCAAAACCAAAACGAAAAAGAAAAACCCCAAGAAGAAAACCCCTAAGAAGAAGAAGAAAACTCCTTCCAAGAAAAAACCAACAACAACATCTGCTGCCCGAAAGAGAGGTACTACTGCTAGGACGCGCACGTACTCCCGAAAGTCACTAGAGTGACGGTGTCTACTTCTCTTCCGTCCACTTCTTCGTCTTCTTCTTCACCCTTCGTGATGATGCCTGCCAAACCTGATTTAAGACCCGTGTTTCCTAATTTGATGCAAAAATGGAAACCCATTTCGAAAGTCACCTCTACGGGGGCTTCTACTTCGGCTGCTCTAGCCACTGCGGCTGCCGCTAAAAAAGTGGCCTCACCTAAAATTAAAGTCCAAGAGAGAACCGGCGTGTTACAAAGTTTACTGGATTTATCCAAACAAGAGCCGACACGATTTAGTCCGTTGAAAACACCTCAACGTCGAGTGATGCCTGTCATGAAGTTGGTAAGTCGTGCTGACCATCAGTGGAGCCGTGTTCCAGTATAAAAAGAAGTGTGACCTCCGAGAGACATCAGTTCTATTTTTTGCTCCTGACATCCAAGATGACCCAAAAAAATGCACACCATTCTAGTCGTCCAAGAAAGGCAAAACCAAAAAAGGACTTCCACCTCGTCTGGCCAAACATTGGGACGTGTTGTCCGTTCTGACTAAATCCAATCCTCCCATGCGAAAACAACTCATTCAAACGTCCCCCAAAGAAATCATCGATACCGTGTGCGAATGTTGTTTCAATGTGTTGAAAGGAATGATACCTTTGTCCAAGATGCAGAAACAAAAGTTAGGCAAACATCGGTACATTCTTCGCCAAATGGTCAAAAAGAAAATACCTCTCAGTTAAAAGAAAACAATTGTTGGTGCAACCAGGAGAATTTCTACCCATGCTGATAGGATCGTTGCTAAAAATAGCAGCTCCTTTGTTAGGAACGATTGCTGGACCACTTTTAGGAGGAGTCATGAGATAAAGAGTGTTCCAGTGTAAAAAGAAGAGTGACCTCCGAGAGACCTCAGTTTTGTTTTGTTCTCTTGACCCAAGAAGATGATCCGAAAAAGTGCACACCATTCTACTCGTTCCAAGAAAGGCAAAACCAAAAAACAAAAATTAAGAAAACATCGGAACTTTCGTCGACCAATTACCAAAAAGAAGAAACTATTTCGTAGTCAAAAGACAAAAAATGCTGGTGCAACGAGGAGGATTTCTCAAGCTGTTAGGACTCTTGAGATAAAAAAAAACGTGAAGAAAAAAGAAGATAAAAAGGACACCATTCTCTGGAAAGACGACACACTTTGGATCTTATGGAAGGACGAAAACTGACTTTGGTACGAACAACAGAGACCTCATTTAGATTACACAGTTACAACAAGAACAACGAGATTACACAGTTACAACAAGAATTACAATCGCTCATGGATCGAAATGATTTGTCAGAAACAAAATAATCGCAACAGTACGGTCAACTGTTGCAACGTCTTCAACTCTTTCACCAGAAAGCTGTAGACGAAACAGCTCAACCCACTCTGAGAGATTTCAAGGCCATGATGAAAAGCAAACCTAAACCCGCCACCAAAACAGCAGACACCACCACGGGGACGACAAAAGAAGACGAGCCCCGAGAAGTGTTTCAAACTCCGTCTGCTCCCGTCCTCCCTAGCAAGATTGCAGTTTCCTTCTTGACACCCTCACCTACATGAAAGCTTGGGTTAAAAAGATGATGTCTACTCCCTCTTCAGCAGACAAAAAAAGAGAAAGAAAGCAAGACTGAAGTAAAAAAAAAAGACACCAAGAAGAAACCTACCATCACCCCTTCACAACCCACTAATGTGGCTCGGCGGACGCGTCAAGCAGCTTTGTCCAAACCTCACGACACCAAAAGTAGTAGTAGTATCGAACAGTGGGTGACTTAGTGAGGAGTAAATATCATGGAGAGACTTTTAGCTAGCATTTACTACAATCTTCCCCATGCTGCTGGTTACGGAGGAGTTCAAAAATTGTATCGGGAAGCTAAAAGCAAATTGAAAAGTGTACGTTTGCCAGAAGTACGACGATGGTTACAAGAATAATCGACGTACACGTTACACAAACCCATTCGACGAAAATTTTCCAGAAGTCAAACCAAAGTGGATGGCATCGATCATCAATGGCAAGCAGATTTAGCGGACGTCTCTCATTTGGCAGCCTACAATCGTGGTCACAAATATTTGTTCTGTCACATCGACGTGTTTTCCAAATTCGCTTCGGTCGATCCTTTGACTTCTAAAAGCAGTACCGAGTTAGTACTTGCTTTAAAACTGGTTTTGAAACAAAGTGGTCGTCACCCTTTACGATGGCAATTAAAAAAAAAAAGAATTTCGAAACCAAGCTTTTCAAAAAGAATTGAAACAACGGCACATTCATTTGCTTACCACCGAAAATCCTGAAACAAAAGCCAGTGTCGCGGAACGTTTTCAAAGAACTTTGAAAGAACGCATGTGGAAATATTTTACACATCAACACACTCTCAAGTACATCGACGTGTTACCACGTTTGGTCAAAGCATACAATCAATCGTACCATTGTAGCATTGGATGTGCCCCCGAAGAGGTCACCCCTGAAAACAAAGTGACGGTGTTTGATAAATTGTTTGGTACACCAAAGAATGGACACGAGAAAACCCTGGTGCTCAAGACGGGAGATTGGGTTCGGATCGGAAAAACCAAACGCACTATTGACAAAGGTTATTTACCCAACTGGACTACCGAATTGTTTCGTGTCACTGGACAAGTGCGTGGACGCGATCCTCCCGTCTATAAATTGGAAGACATGCACGTAGAAGTGTTAAAAGGAACTTTTTACTTGCCTGAGTTACAACGAGTGACCAAAAAAGAAGACGAGTTGTACGATATCGAAAGCATTCTCGAACGAATAACAAGTAAAGTAGGCAAACGTCAAGTAGAAGAAGTCAAAGTGCGTTGGAAATGATATCCCCCTAGTTTTGATTCTTGGATTGCCGCTTCCCAAGTCGTCGACCATAAAAGAAGTAACCAACATGCCGTTCAACACAGCAGCAGCTACCTCTCATTCGCAGGGTTCCTCTCTTCAAGAATTACAAAAAAAATCTTTGTGAGTGTGGTGCGGAGAACGTGTGCCTAAAAATCAAATCGTCTTTGTCTGCCAGATCTTTGTGGTGTATTGTGTCATCGGAGCAGCCATTGCCAATTTGAGTTTGCAAAGAGGGGATAAACAATTGTGGACCATTTTACTCAGCAGTTGCATCGGTTATCTTCTGCCCAGTCCTTACTTGAAATATACGACGGACAGTCACAACAACAGCATCCACAACGCTACGGCCAACACCAGTCAATCTTCTTCCAGTTACCACAATAGCAGCCCTCTTTTGGAACATTTTGAACATCATTCTCCTTTGGCTGCGAGTGACTCCTCGGACACCAGAACCTTGGAACTATGAATAACCAATTTTATTTAACTTTACCTAGTGACAGTTCGATGGATGTGTTTCCCAACAGCACCTTATGTTGTTTCACGGCCAAATTATCTCAGTCCATACGATTGGATCACGAAGCTCATTGAGAAGTGGGTTTGGTAGAAATCATCCATCCTACGCAAGCCATGAATGTGTCTGGAGATCAAACCACTTTTGTCGTCAAAATCCTGAACGAACAAGTGCAAGAGCACTTGGACAAAAATGATCCTGGCATTTACGAATCCAAAAGACCATCACCCGCCAATCCTCAATTCAGTATCTATGACATGAGAATTCCTATAGGGTATTATTGTACTGCTCGACATCTGGTGGACACAATTCCCGCTATTTTCAACGACCAGTTTGGCAAAGCCCTGGACAAAACCAAGAAAAGTGTCCTGATCGAGTATCATACCATTTCTCACCGTCCACAAATGCATTTTTCGGACGCTAAAATATTGTCAATCACTTTTTCTCCTGAGTTGTTTGCCATGTTGGGTGGATACACAAAACTAGTTCGTACCAAAGACATCAACAACAACGATCGATTTTACAAGCATTTTCGCTACCCTATCGAATTGAACAAAGGACTGAATTTAATGGTTGTTTCCTCAGATGCGGTGGAGTACAACGTGGTGGGAAACACAGCCGCTCCGTTACTGAGAGTCATTCCTTTCAAAGTGGATTCTGCTGTCGCTGCGTACGAGGAAGGTGGAAACATGTATCACGTTCACCGTGAATTTGTACATCCTCGTTATCTTCCAGTCAGTAAATCGTATTTTGACAGGTCAACATTAGTATAAAAGGAGATCTGGGACAAAATATTCTATTCACTAAAGGAAAAGTCACGGTGAAACTACATTTTCGAAAAAGGTTCTCCAGTGACTTGTAACACAAGATGTATCCAGTGTACCGAGGAGTGGCTCGACAACGAGGACATGGTTTAGGAGATATGTTAAAATCCGCTTTTCGGACGGTAACCCCCGCCCCCATCTTGAATCACATGGTGACTTGAGGATTGCATGCCTTAACAGATGCCGCTTTGACGCAAGGAAAAGAATTTCTTCAAAACGTCCTCATCGACAAACAAAATCCTAAAGAAGCCTTTATGAGAGCAGGATAAAATGTGTTGCTGCAAACTGGAAAAGATCTTTTGGTCACCGAGAGACCCCTATAAATTCGCTTCACACTTCTGGCCAAGGCATTACTTCTTCCTCAACGCCACAGCAAGGACAAGGCAGAAAGAGACGTTGACACCCCTTCAGAGCTCATAAAACACACAGTGTTCAGAAAAAGAATAAGAAAAGAAGAACGGTCAGAGAATTAGACGTGTTTGATTACTAACTGTTGAAAATGATGCACCGAGATTCTTGCGAATGTACCAAATCAGAACTGGATCTGTTTGCCATGCCCCCTACTATGATGACGATGCAAGAATCCCAATGGGTAGAATTTCATCCTTTATCGTCTTTGACAACTTCAGCTCCTATCGAAGAATTTGAAATCAAAGGACAAACCGCAGATTACACCGATCTGAACAGCAGCCACTTGTACCTGAAACTCAAAGTGATCAAAACGGACAACAGCAATCCTAGGGCCAATGCCAGAGTCAATAATTTCATGCATTCGTTGTTCAGCGAAGTGGATTTGTACTTGAATAACAAACTGGTCAGCAGCATCATGGATACTTACCTTTACCGTGCTTACTTGGAAAATCTCTTGACGTACGGAAAAGAAGCCAAGAACACCCATCTGAATGCTTCCGTGGTATGGAAACATGACACCTCGGAAAAGTTCAGCGACACAGAGTTGACTGCAGATGACGATCCTCACAATGTGGAATTTAACAACAGTCGAAAGAAAATCAAACAAGGGCGCACTTTAGAACTGATGGATCATTTGCATTTGGACATGTGGTTGCAAGACAAGTATTTGTTGAACTTAGTGGATGTACGCCTGAGACTGAATCGCAGAAGTACCGTCTTCCATTTGATGGCTAATGCGAACGAGTACAAAACCATCATCGAAGAAGCCAGACTTTACGTGCGCCGTGTAGAAGTGTTACCTAAAGTAGCCAACGACATCAGTCAGACTTTGAGCAGAACCACTGCCAAGTATCCTGTGCAACGAGTGAAATTGAAAACGTTTACCATTGCCTCTGGACTCCGATCCAAAGTCGAAGATCACGTCTTCCAAGGACAGCTCTCAAAAACGTTTACTCATTGGCATCGTCAGTAATGCAGCCCTCAACGGAGTCATCGATCAAAATTCTTTCGACTTTCGACACTTCAATGTCTAGAAGATAGAAGTCACTCGAGATGGCCAGACGTTGCGTACCAAACCTTTTGAAAATAACTTTGCCCAGAAAAATTACTTGCGATCTTACTTGACTTTGTTTGAAGCCACAGGACAGTTAGGCACCAACAGTAGCCTCGGCAGTTCGTACGAGGATTATGCAGGAGGATATGCTTTGTGGGGATTTGATTTTACTCCCGACCAACGCAGCGACGAAGGACATTTCCACCCTATAAAATCAGGCCAACATCGTGTGGAACTTCAGTTTGCTACAGCTCTAGCCAACACCGTGAACGTAATCTTGTATACAAAATTTGACAATACTCTCGAAATCAACAGTTTGAGAGAAGTGATTCTAGACTATTAGAAAAAAAAGATGCAAAACGACGAAGCTATGGAGATAAACGATGAGGATGTTTTCTATCCAGAAGAAGAAGAAGAAGACATTATAGTCATGATGCCAAGATGGCCAGAACATGAAAAACATATGGTTTCCTGTTTTTCTTAGAAGCTAGCTGAAGAAATTACACAAATAATTAGAAATTATTATATGTGTGATCGAAATACCAAAATTTTCATGATGAGTCAAGAAGAAAAGTTGGCACAGTATCTGGACGACGCATGGGATAGGATCTCAGATCGGCCTCTTTTGAGAGAGTGGTATAAAGACTTGCAGGATCATTCCTTACTTCCACTCACTTCTCTGGAGACCTAACGCCTCGAAGATCTCTTGCAACTGAGTACATAAGCTGCCCGCCATAGTTCATTGTACTACTTGACAAATATTTTCAAGGAAAAAGTGAAGTCTGAATTAAGAATTTATCCATTTAGTGCCTTCATTTGATTTTGTGTACTCTAGAAAAGATGATAAAATAGAAAAAAAATTGTGAACATTATAGTTTTATCTTGTCTTTTAGCTCAGAAACAAAGTGTGCATTGAGGACAATATGTCTTAGACCATTCGAAGTTCAGTTTGACTTCACAATGTTGTTAACCTGTAAATACGTTCATGTTTAATATTGTTTGTTTGTATTTTGAGTTAGAGAAGCTTTTTCTAATTAAAAATGTTGATTTTTGAAAAAAAAATGGTGTTGTATTGTTTATTTATATAAAACAATTTTATGCACATGCTCTTTTACCCTCTCTATCGATCTGAGGTACCTACTCTTTCACATTTCTCTCTATCGATCTGGGTCATGTTTTCTTTCATGTCCACGTACCGAATCTGAGATGATACTTTCCATCACGTCCGTGCTTCAAGCATGTATAGCGATGCGTTCGCCAGTCTTGCCACCTACCTTGTTTGTATATGATAGTGTGTGCCTGTTTCATCCCCTTCTTTTAAATAGTACCACTCTTATGTGATAGTAGATTTGTGTGTATGTAAGTAAAATGTGTGTAAAGCATTCCTACCCTTTTTGGTTGGTTTGTAAGTGTAGGGGATGCTGATCACTCTCACAGAGTGTTGGATAATATTCAAAAAGTGGGTGTTGGGTAGTAATCAAAAGTGGATTTTGGATAGTATATGAAAAAGTGAGTGTTGGATAGTACGTTTGTGTGATTTCATCCCTTCTTTCACATCATACCCTTTTCGTCTGATAGGCGTTTGGGATAGTGTGTATGTGGCGTTGGATATTAGATAACTAAGTAATTGGATAGTAGATAACTAATTAATTGGATAGTAAATAACTATTCGCATGTTACATTCTCGTAGACCCCATAAACTTTTCCATGTTTAATTCTCGTAAATAGAGCGTGTGTATCAACACTCCTACCATAAAAAGCAAGTGTCTTTTGGTTTTGATTTTTTAGAGTATGGACGCACACACGAACTCATACACAATCCAATGATGGGTTTTAAGTTTTAATTGATTTGGCAATTTGATTTCTTTTCTAAGAAATGTGGGTGATCCTGAAAAGGACCGTTGGGTTCTACGTCCAAATCCTGTTGTTGTTATTGTTGTTGATGCTGCTGCTTTGATAGTAGTAGTCAAAGGTGGTGGCATATTAGGGGTAGTGAGAGTGGATGATGAAATGGGTTTAGAAAGCTTAGCCCGTTATGGTCTCTTTTTTTTTGGGGGGGGGTGTTAAAGAAGTCTGATACATTTGTTTCAGATACGTTAACTCCACCAAAATGTAGACTCCTCCCTTCGTTCTGTCTATGAGTTTCGACATTTTAGTGCTACTTTTGGTCTTGGCTAATTTTTGTAAAAGAAAATCCGGATTATTTTCAGTCTCCGCTAACGTCCGGTTTAATTTCGGAAGTTTAATGCTACTTTAAGTCTTGGCCAATTTTTTTTTAAAAATCCGGATTATTTTCAGTCTCCTCTAACGTCCGTGACAGTTCGGAAGTTTAGTACTACTTTTAGTCAAGGTCATTATAATCTAATTTTCCGGATTTTTTCTAGTCTACGCTAAAGTCCGTGACGATTCCCGAAGTTTAGTAAAACGTTTAGTCACGTCCATTTTTGTGTTATTATGAGTTTGTTCCCTTGATTAAATCTATTTATAACATAGGTACAATATATGCAAATTTGCTGACACCTCCAACATGATCTGAGGTATAGGTAATGCTTTATATATAAATCTAGGCTCTATAGATATAGCCACTAGGCAGAAGGTCACAACACACGGCGTTGTGGATAGCATATGCGGGGTTTTGGATAGTAGCTGACGGGGTATTGGTCACTACACACGGCGTGTTGATGGTATAGTGTGAGATTTTGGATAGTAGATGACCGGGTATTGGTCACTACACACGGCGTGTTGATGGTATAGTGTGGGGTGTTGGATAGTATAGGTGACGAAGTAATGGTCACTACACTCAGCGTGTTGGATAGCATAGTGTGGGGTGTTAGATAGTATAGATGACGGGGTAATGGTCACTACACTCGGCGTGTTGATGGTACAGTGTGGGGTGTTGGATAGTATAGATGACGAGGTAATAGTCACTACACACGGCGTGTTGGATAACATAGTGTATGGTGTTGGATAGTATAGTTGACGAGGTAATGGATAGCATATGCGGGGTTTTGGATAGTAGCTGACGGGGTATTGGTCACTACACACGGCGTGTTGATGGTATAGTGTGGGGTGTTGGATAGTAGATGACGGGGTAATGGTCACTACACACTGCGTGTTGATGGTATATTGTGGGATGTTGGATAGTAGATGACGGGGTATTGGTCACTACACACGGCGTGTTGATGGTACAGTGTGGGATGTTGGATAGAATAGATGACGAGGTAATGGTCACTACTATTAGCGTGTTGGATAGTATAGTGTGGGGTGTTAGATAGTGTAGATGACGGGGTAATGGTCACTACACACGGCGTATTGATGGTATAGTGTAGGTTGTTAGATAGTATAAATGACGATGTAATAGTCACTACAATCAGGGTGTTGGATAGTATAGTGTGGGGTGTTACATAGTAGAGATGACGAGGTAATGATCACTACACTCAGCGTGTTGGATAGTATAGTCTCGGGTGTCTGTCCTCATAAACACTTCTGCCCCATTTGCTCCCTACTGCCCCCATGTGCCACCGACTGCCCCAAGTGCCTCCTACTGCCCCCAAGTGCCACCTCCATGTTAATTTCCCCTATATGCACCCAAGTGCCATCTCCATGTTAATTTCCCGTTACTGCCCCTTAGTGCCACCTACTGCCCTATTTACTCTCAAGTGCCTCACGCATGTTAATTTCTCGTATGGCTCTCAAGTGCCCCACCTTGGCTCTCGATCATTTTCTCGTTTGGCTCTCAAGTGCCCCACGCATGTTAATTTCCCGTTTGGCTCTCAAATGCCCCACCTTGGCTCTCAATACCTCGACTATACTACTCATGTACTTGTTTACAATAATAAACATGGCTGTTAATCCAAGGACTTAACCTACGTAGACAGAGGGTGTAATTTGCAAATTTAAAATTAAGTAACAAAGAAGAAAAAACTTTGTTTTAAATAAATCGATTTAAAACTCCAAATGTATGTGTTAGATGCGTATGCAAATAGAATTAACAATTATTATACTAGTGGGTTTTGATAAAACTTACTGTATAACATTAACAACATGATCTTATTTTTAAATGAATTGATTGCTTAGTTTTCCTGACCTGTTCTTCTTCTGGCCAATGATAATTTAATATTGGGTCAATAATACCAGGAATTCATCTTTTTTTCAAATGCATTTACTGACGGAATATTTTATATAGAGTGTAATTTGCTGTTTACTTCCAGTTTATAAGTGTGCAAGGCGGTGTGAAGGTCAAATATATTGGTTATTTATTAACGTTACCATTGTTTATACTGGATAACTGCTTGTGATATTTACCAAAGATTGTAATATCAAAGATTGTAATACCAAAGGATAGTTTCAAACGTGTGGTACATTCAGATGACCCAATATAATGGGAACCTTCCCTCCTATGATAGATATACTTGTTTATGCACGTATCTACATCTTTCATGAGAAGGCTTTATAAATAATATGGCATGGCTTCAAACTTAATACGTAAATTTGTCAATGTAAAGTTATGTAACCGTGGGAATTAAAGCAACGATCTCCAAGGTTTGATTAATGATCTCATATGTTTGATTAACGATATCCAATGTCTGATTAACGATCTCCAAGGTCTGATTAACGATCTCCAAGGTCTGATCGACGATCTTCAAGGTCTGGTTAACGATCTCCAAGATCTGATTAACGATCTCCAAGGTCTGGTTAACGATCTCCAAGGTCTGGTTAACGATCTCCAAGATCTGATTAACGATCTCCAAGATCTGATTAACGATCTCCAAGGTCTGGTTAACGATCTCCAAGATCTGGTTAACGATCTCCAAGATCTGATTAACGATCTCCAAGGTCTGGTTAATGATCTCCAAGGTCTGGTTAACGATCTCCAAGATCTGATTAACGATCTCCAAGATCTGATTAACGATCTCCAAGGTCTGGTTAACGATCTCCAAGGTCTGGTTAACGATCTCCAAGATCTGATTAACGATCTCCAAGGTCTGGTTAACGATCTCCAAGATCTGGTTAACGATCTCCAAGATCTGATTAACGATCTCCAAGGTCTGGTTAATGATCTCCAAGGTCTGATTAACGATCTCCAAGGTCTGATTAACGATCTCCAAGGTCTGGTTAACGATCTCCACGGTCTGGTTAACGATCTCCAAGGTCTGATTAACGATCTCCAAGGTCTGGTTAACGATCTCCAAACGTTTCAGTGATAACAAGTGATGAAAAGTAGAATGGACCTATTTTGCTTTCTTCTTTTTTTCTGGAACATAGCAATGGCCTAATATAAGAATGAAAATCTATATTGAAATAAAGTATCCGATCTTATCTTATATGTATTTTAGGTGCATAAGTTCAAAATAGTCATTTATTACAGAGTCTGTTTCAACTGTCAATTCTAGGTGACAAAGTTTAAGACTCAGATGTAAATATTACAATTAGATATCAGTAATATAGTTCAGATTCAATAGATAGACTAAACTATGCAATCGGTTATGATGGTATAGATATATTTCTTACCTACTGGTATTGGTTTTCTTTTGTTTAACTTGGGACTGCGTATATGTACACTGAGTGATTGTCTGATAACATTTGAATATGTGTGTGTGTGTGTGTATATATATATATATATATATATATATATATATATATATGTGTGTGTGTTTGTGTGTGTGTGTCTCTGTCTGTCTGTCTGTGTGTGTGTGTGTGTGTGTGTGGTCAGAAGGGTAAATACAGCTTACAAAATGTGTAAAATGTAATTTATTGCAACAGAACAGTTCATCCGAAATCAACAGCTCTCTTAAATCGCTGATATATTTTTTATCGAAGAGTGAGTTGAATATGCGAAGCTTCGATTCAGAAGCAAGTTTGATATATAATGAAAAGATTTTTTTCACGTAAATACTGGATACATTTTATCTTTTGGTATACAAAAAGCGATATATTTTAACTCGTTAAAATATTTATTTATTTGTATTTTTTTATTATTTGTTTATAACTTTTTTTTTTGTTTGGTACCACAAGGTGAATATATCCGGTATTAACGTATGAAAAATAAATACCCTTTATGTATTGATCTGCGCATTTCAGCTTCAACTGCAAATGGACGCAAACTAATCAAGAGCGCATGGTTACATATGCAAACTGACACATGTCCAGTACCAAATAGTAATTTTTTTTATTTATTTATTTTTTTTTAAAGTGATATTAATAAGTAAGAAATAAAAAAAAAAACACTATAAAATATCAGTAGTATAAAGTGTCACCCTGGGGAGGAACGTGTAACTAAGGGGACAATGGGAAAATTTACTCTCTGGCCATCTTCAAAAGATCTCACTCTGGAAAAATGGAATTTCATATCAAAAACGCCAATAGGATTAACATTGGTTGGCCCTCTGAGGACAAGGGAAATTTAAATATTTAAAATGTCTGGGAGAGTAATATTGAAGGCGACTATGGCGGTCATAGTAATATCCCATGGCTGCGCTAAAGAAATATTTTATCGCACCTTGTTAAGATATCCCATCATGCTATGCGCACTTGAACAAAAACTTTTACTGAAAATAACAAAAATAAAAGGGAGATAACTCTCACTTCAATAAAGGAAAGACAACTTTTGCTTCAACATAAAGTTGATAGCTTTCACTAAAAATAAATGGGAGATAACTATTTATCAAATAATATCAGACGAAAATGAAGGGGAGATAACTTTTAGTACAAAAATAGTTATAACTGAAAAGAAGATTACTGATGCTAAAAATAAACGGAGAAAACTCTTCCTAAAAATATAAAAATAAAGATAACTCTTACTAAAAAATAAGTAAATTAAGGGAGATAACTGTACAATAAAATATTAAAATCAAGGGGAGATATCTCTTACTGAGTAAGACAGACAGATAACTTACTAAAATATATCTCTCATTCTTAGTAAAAGTTACCTCCCTTAATTTTTAGATTTTTTTTTTAGTACGGGTTATCTCTGAATAAGAATTATCTCCTATTGCATGATTTGTAAGAATTGTCTCACTTTTCAATACAAGTTATCTTTCCTTTAATTAAATATGTTAGTTAGAGATATTTGCCCTTAAAAATATTTTCATAAGTTATTGTCCCTTATTTATAGTAATCTCACCTTTACTTTTATGCGTGCGTGAGCAAATATTGTTGTTAAATTGCGCATGCCCACTTTAAGTTATGGGGTATTTTATCTAGACGTGATGATATCTCTATTGGTGCCAAAATGTTTAATTCCCGTAACCGCCATAGTGGCCCCGAACATTAATCCTATGAAAAATTTTAATATTAAATTCCCCTAGTCTCCAGAATGCCAAATAATGCTAATCCTACGGATGTTTTTAACATTAAATTCCCATTTTGCCCAGACCAACATCTTTTTAAAAGTGGATATTTCCATTGTCCCCGGAGTGATAATTGTTTTCCCTGTCTTTTGAAATAGATAATTATGCAAATATGAAGTGTAGGAAAATATTAGTGAATCTCTTAAGAGACACAGGAAAACACCACCAAGATTATTTTAAAAAACGATTT
Source organism: Margaritifera margaritifera (assembly GCA_029931535.1). Classification (NCBI taxonomy): domain Eukaryota; kingdom Metazoa; phylum Mollusca; class Bivalvia; order Unionida; family Margaritiferidae; genus Margaritifera; species Margaritifera margaritifera. Next base: position 1,018,130 of record JAQPZY010001326.1, read on the forward strand.
GAATATTGTAATTATTTGTCACCAGTTAATGTATAATGTACAAAACAGAGAAAACTAGTTTACAACATCATCAGTCAAGTTGAAGCTAACTAGACGAAACATCAAACATTTTAAAACTTTAATTCCATTAGAAATAGTTATGTACACGTTTGTAATTTCAACGTTGTTTTTTGTGTTTATTGTTTGTCTTGTATCTGTTTTGTGTTTGCCATTGATAAAGACTCAATTAGAGTAGAAAGCCCTTAGGCTAGTTAAAATCTAGTTTTGCACTGTTCGTTGTCAGTTAATTGCATTGATATATATATATATATATATATATATATATATATATATATATATATATATATATATATATATATATATAGATAGATAGATAGATAGATAGATAGATAGATAGATAGATAGATAGATAGATAGATATTGTTTGTGCGTGTACATACATTATAAATAATATGGCTTTAAGGTGTTGGTATAAAGTAATTTCATATACCATTACTGTTGGTATATAAAATTGAGAGTCACCCATGGCGTAGGAATACACAGCTTCATATTGTTTAAGTAGAAAATTACTTCTGTACTCTCTAGATCAAGGATGAATTTCCATCATTATTCATTAATAACATTAGAAAATGACTTGAAAAATATTAATAATTACCGTTCTCTAAATGAATTAAACATGTTGCACAGTATCATCGAAGTCCCCCTTTCTCTCCCTCTCTCTCTCTCTCTCTCTCTCTCTCTCTCTCTCTCTCTCTCTCTCTCTCTCTCTCTGAAAATCTTCGGAGTGAGAGGGAAAAAGGAATTTGAGCTGGATTAAAACCTTGAACTTGAACTTACACCAAGTAACTTAGAAGAACCCTAGTCATTACAATGTATGTATGCATTTTCCATGATATTTTTCTACAGTGTTACACGATACTAATGATACAAAACTGCAATAGCCTAATGAGACTAGAAGGCCATACTGTAAATTCCTTGGCTAGGCGGCACACATAATGTACTATATTTGATGCTTTATTTTGTTTCTGTTTTTTGTTTTTTTTTAACCTACAAAAAGGTTCTAAACAGATCATTTTTAAATGTTACAATGTCTGAATGCCTCCATGATTTTTGTTTTATTAGTTTATCGTGCCAAGATCCCATTGATGTCTGATCAGGCAGACTAGGCGAATTTATAAATCATTTCATTTTTAAAGCCTATACTCGATTTCTGCTTCCTTCTTGAAACAAGACTGCAATATGCCAACGCATTCCCTCTTTGTTCATTCACACACTTCCTGGTATATTTATACAGGTGTATCAGTCCGAACTTCCAGGTAGATCATTCAGGTCATTAACAAACACTTTATGTAGAAGAAATTAATACATTCATACATTTTTATGTTTGAAGACAGGTAAACATCCTGGTCTGAATAATAATGATGTCAAACTGAATTAGCCTAGATCTGCGCCTTTTTTTTTTTTTCTTTTTTTCTTTTTTTTTTTTTTTTCTAGTCTTAAACATTAACAGCACAAAAGTTCTTTGTTTCTCTGGCTCGATAAGAGCAATCAGCTTTGAATATCACGGTTTGGCTGAAAACATAAGTTGGACAAGAAGCAAAACTATTTATTTCGAGGCTCTGTACCCAAACAAAATGAAATATATTCAACATAGGTGCAAGTATATTTTTGATTTTATGGTAAGTCCCCCCCCCCTCTCTCTCTCTCTCTCTCTCTCTCTCTCTCTCTCTCTCTCTCTCTCTCGCTGTTGGTTGGTCAGCCAGCTTGTCAGTTTTATTCGAATTGATTAAGATCTCTCTCTCTCTATCTCTCTCTCTCTCTCTCTCTCTCTCTCTCTCTCTCTCTCTCTCTCTCTCATATTACTATATATTACGTTTGGTAAAAAAAAATATTTTAAAATGTCGTTGTAATTGACATTGTTGCACGTTTGACCTTTGATTCCCTCCCACGAACTCCGGACGCAGTAATCATGAATGACCCCCCTCCAGCACTTGGTCACTAGAAGGGCAACATAAATATAAAGTTTCATAAATTTCCACACAGCGGTTTTACATGAGATTTGGTAATGGACGGACGGGTAGAAGGAGAAACGGGGAGACGGACAGATAGACGGATGGACATGCGTAGGGTATCACAATATCCCCGACTTTTCATAAAAAGCTTAAGATTAAGAATGCGTAAAGTGTAACTTTGCATACGATCTAAAGCGCCGTAACAATTTATTAGATTTAGTATACCTATCCCTGTCAGCCTTTCGAACTTTTCATAGCATCTAAAACACCGTAACAGTTTATTAGCTTTTTTACATCCATATCTGTCAACCTTTGTTACTTTTCAAAGAATAAAATTCATCCCAATCTAACGTACTCTCAAAGACCTTTGATTTCACGCTTATAATGCCATGCTTTGGTGATGTTATATTTTTGTTACCTCTTTGACCCAAGGGCCTCGGTGGCCAAAAAGGCATTATAACATGCATGGTATATCTTGAGTTATTGAAGAACTGAACAAAAAGGAAAAAAAAACGGTAAAAGCAGATATATATGTGTGACCTTATCACGGTGTGGTAGGGGTGTGAGGTGAGGGTTAGGGGACTGGGTTTCAATCAAATTTGGAAAACTTATAGCCAACCTACATCCCACTGGCAAGTCACTTACTGGGCTTGAGAGCAGTATCATGAACAGAGAGCTGATTTTGCAGTTACAAAATTCTCAAAAGCCTTCAATTTAATGCCCATTTCATCATGGTCTAGTGATGTCCATGTTTGCAACCGTTTGACCTCTGCCCTCGGGTCCATTGAGGGGATTAAAATCCATTCTGTGTTTAAATACTCCTGGATACCCTTTATTCTACACCATTGCAACATATCTAGGTGATATAATATTTTGTGACTCAATGGACCCCGTTGACCTCGGTCCCCGTCCATGGGAACCTGGGGATACCGGAGAACAACGCGTTACATGCATGGGATATCTTGAGCAATTTTAGAGCTGTACGAAAATGTACCAAAATGTACGAAAATGAACCAAAATGAACGAAAATGTACCAAAATGAAAACGAAAAGTAAAAAACGAAAAGAGTATTTTATTTGCTTTTTTAACATTATTGCAAATCTTCAAAATATATGAAAGCCACCTGCGACGTTTTACCGTTGTATAAAAAAAAATTGCGTTTACAACGTGACGGACCAACGTACAGACGTATGTACATACGAACGGCCAATTAAGATGAAACTGATTAAAACTTGTTTTCAGAAGCGGTTAAAATAAAACCTGCAAGACAAGCATTTTGAATTTCATGCCAGAATCTAAATGTATATACGGTAAATCTTTAAAAAAAATTATTACAAAATATTTGCTTAATTCATTTACAGATTTTGTATCTGTTTATAACTATTTTTGTATATAGTTTTTACCCACTCTATAAGAGAAGAGTTAAGCATTCTTCATTGTTGACTGATTTTATTTTCCTTTAAGCAGCTATACACAATTTCGTTAAAATGGGATTGAAGTAAGATGGCATTTAACTTGAAACAACAAGTATATTTTTCATATGCCTGTGTTCACCACAAATAGAAATGTAATTATCGGTACAGGAATGTCCACCTGATTTCATATGGACTAACCCTGAAAACATGTGTCAAATTTTATACAAATATTTATTTTAACAATTTCTTATTTTTTCAATTTATGTATGCAACATATACACTTTCTAATGTTTTCCAACAACATGAATATTGATTCTTATTGTTAACAATTCAATCATAGGGGAAAGACCTCCTCGTGCAGGTTAATTAATTACAAGATTACAATCAAGTGGACGTGTGCCTGAACCTTGTACGTTATAATGTAATAGAGCTAGTCTACTCTTTTGTGTGTGTACCCTAACATATTAAACATCATTTCAATTAAAAAAGAGTAAAAATTTCAACTTCATAAGAATTATTAGCATTTTAAACATGTAATAATAAATCTTGGGGAATCACCAGCCTAACCACTACTTGACCAATCTGAATTTACCCGTTATAAATATCTCCCTTACCACAATATACCTCATGTTACTCTTGAAACCTTTCCTTGAGAATCTAGCTAGTGTAAGTTAATTTTTCTTTCTTTCATAGTTTGGTTTCTTTAAAAGTAAAGACAATTCTGAATCGTTACACGCAACATGACTATCATGGCCAACTTGTATAACACTTAACATAACATTACGATAGTATTAGCGAGACAATTGTTTATTGGAACACACGAATATATTGTACTAAATGAATCGTGTTATAAGGTCACCTTGTTAGCATTTTGGCCTCCGGCCACGTAAGTCAATAAGAATCATGGGTCTCTTTTTGTTTCTTTCTTTATTTATACTCTTCTATTTTCAGCCAGTGTGTTTGCAGTATTATTTTTCGAATGACATGCATTCACAGTTATTTCCAAATATGCTGTTGTTGTATAAATGCACAGTGTATGTATATGAATATCCTGACCAACTTGTATAATAGTTAACATATCATTACGTTAAAATTAGAAAGACAGCTTTTTATTGGAACACACGAACATATTGTACTAAATATATTCGTATTATAAGGTCACCTTATTAGCATTTTGGCCTGCGGTCACGTGAGTCCGTAAGAACCAAGTGTCCCTTTTATTTATTTCTTTATTTCTACTCTTCTTCTTCTAATGAATCTAGGTGCTCTGTTTTTATTGCCTGAGAAGCAAAAACCAAAACGTTTCTTCTCGAATTCGCCACTGTCAGATCTAGGACTAATCGATTGAAGCTACCCCATAACCAACGAGGCCATTGCGATTCCATCGCTAAAGAAGAAAATTGCTTTTTTATTGTAGCCGCAGGGCCTACAAATTAGCAAATTTAGCAAGGAAAATATATTCGCCAAGATGTTTATCTAACACAATATACAATCAAATATCCTGCATCGGTAATTTACCAATGTTTCCTAACGTGTACAAGTGGATTTTTCCGTAATTATGCTATAATGTTATTATTGACAATAAAGTCATTTATTTTTCTTTCTTTTTTTTAGTACCATTCCCTTCTGGGTCAACATGTATTTTTAAAATATGTATTCTCTTTATTGTATTTTTAAGTGAAAACCTCCATAACACCAATGTATAAACCACTTAAAAAGGCAAATGTTTATACTTATCAGGTAAGTTTATGACTATATAAAAGACCTGATTGCATTCACATGTCACATAGGTAAGTTTATGATAATATAAAAGACCTGATTGCATTCTCATGCCACATAGGTAAGTTTATGACTTTCTTGATCATTTTTGTTTGTGTTGCGGTGAATGTGTACTTATATGTTTGTGTTGAGGTGAATGTGTACTTATATGTTTGTGTTGCGGTGAATGTGTACTTACATTTTTGTGATATTTAAATATTAAACATTTCTTATTAATTATTGGCGTCAAAATTTAAGTGAGTTTCACCCTTTTTGACTGAGAAGTTACCTCACCTTATCCTCAATCCCTTGCGGTCTCAGAAATGTAGAATAGGTTCGATGGGCCATCTTGCATGTCATAAGCAGCTACTAATGGAGGCCAACATTTTGCCCTGAAATGTATCATGTTATGATGCTCAAGCTGAGAAGGTATTGGACTTTTATTAAATGAGAATGGTTTATATCGAGAATGTGACTTTGTGTTTTAGGGATCATATCCTTATCTTTGTTATGAATGCCTTTAGGGGGATCACTTAACTTACTCGGCACTGTGTAGCCCGAATTGTGCTGATGTGCCGTTATTCCCTATACATGATAATTATTTTTCAATCGTCGAACCAATGTTTTCTAATAGGACGTAAAAGTGGCGATGTTTCTTTGACATTATTCTGAATTTAATTTCAAAATTGACTAATGGAAGTATAATTGTGTGTTTTCCCATATGTATTAATTTTGTTTCTTTGTTACTAATACTAATCTGAGAATAGGGGATAAGGAATTGTTCTTTTATTGCAATGTTAGATACAGAAAAAGAGAATGGGTATTTAAAAAGGATACCCTGCACAAAGATCTTATTTGAAAAATCCTACTCAGCATTCAATGAAACTGCTGAAGATAAATTCGTTAAAGGGAAAAACTGAATGTCAACACAGAACGAATAAATATGATATTTAAAGAAGAAAAAAAATAACGCAGATATCGGATCCACATAGGATTCGTGGATCTAATTTCAAATTTAGGTCGGTGTACACTGTATTCTGCTTTTGTATTTCTTTTTAGTGAAAATGTTTGAAATAACTTGGAGCAAATTAATTTTCGAAGCTTTTTTAAATGACTGGACGTAAATTTATTTTGACTCTTCGTGGAACAAAATGTATCATTTCTCTACACCTTTCAACTGAAATGCATTTCTTCGCAGAATGCTGAATCTAGACATGTAACTTAATGTACATATGGAACTATGTTCTGTAGTTAAAATACTAATATCAACAGTTTTTAAATACCTGTCTTGCAGAGGATACTTTTTCAGGTACACGTGCTTAACAGTATTATTTCCAGCTCTGTTATAATTTAAAGAGATAACAATCAGACATAGAAGATTTTTGGAAGCTTTATATAAGTTGCACAATAAGATAAATTTTTGAGTTAACTCTTTTGTGCATATTGTTTTTAATAGTTTTAGAAGAGAAAGTACACCACAAATACATTATGATGACACTGTTCCCTTTAAAGAATAGGAAAAGATGAAAATAATTCAAAGGACGTAATTTATGGTATTTCTGTACTACACAAACAGCCAAAGAGCATCGGAATCGGGAACGGATTCTTGTGGCTTCTGTTGTTTCATTGTTACGAAGACTTCGAGAAAGAACTGGAAGCTGGAATGAATTCTTTTGGTTTCTGGTATTTCCTTATTTTGGGAAACTGCTGGAAAACGTTCGAAACTGGAAAGCATTCTTGTGGTTTCTGGTGGTTTCGTGTTTCGGAAACTGTTAGAAAGTAGTTATAACCGGAATGGATTCCTGTCGTTTTTGGTATTTTGGATTGAAACTGCTAGAACGTATTGGAAATTGGAATGGATTATTTCTGTTCCAGGTGCTTCAGTGCAGCGCAAACTCTCATAATGCTTCGGTAACTGGAGAGGATTCTTATGGTTTCATGTCGTATGCATACTGTATATACTACAACTGTATAAATGGAAATTGGAACTGATTTCAAATGATTCCGTTAGTTAAACCTCCAGAAAAGCAGAATATATATGTTTGTTTCACAATAAAAACCGCAAGAGATATCACATGAGCTGCATTCCATTTAAACAGAACCACAACAATCAATTTTCAGATATACAGTGAAATCCTCTCAAAACCGAACCCTCGGAATCCCCTCAAGATCAAACATTTGTCGGAGTCCCGAATTTTTCCTTCTTTAATATCATCATATTTTCCTCCAGTAAACCCAAATCACTCTACACCGAAAACCTACACAAATTTCAACTACAAATTTCCATTTGACGCTTACCCCCCCCCCCCCCAATAAAACCGAAACTCACTTCAAACTTGGAAATGAATTTTAATTGCTAAATTCCTGATTCACGCTGGACCAGATTCTTTGCTGTATTTTATTTGCTAAATTCCTGACTCACGCTGGACCAGATTCTTTGCTGTATTTTATTTGCTAAATTCCTGACACACGCTGGGCCAGATTCTTTGCTGTATTTTAATTGCTAAATTTCTGACACACGCTGGACCAGATTCTTTGCTGTTAGAAAATACGCTAGTAGGCTGATCGGTGATAAAATTTTCCAAGGGCGCGCGAGGTTTAAACAATACATAATCCGCGCTCGCAGACACATCTTAGGGCCGACAATAGGTTAATCTGAAGTCTCTGCGCCACGAAAAGAACCAGCTTTTTTAAATTATTAATAACTACACTCTTGTAGGTAATCCATTTAAGAAAGATTATGTTTGGATGCCTATTATCTAATAGTGATTGATGATGTTCGTTTGTATAAATGATCCTTAGAACGTTATTTGTTTATTTGTATTTTAATTAGATCCCCTGACTTCATTAAGCAGGCACGCGGCCTCGCTTTTGAGTCCAACAAATCAGTATTCTAAAAGTCAGATTCACTCAATTGAATTTCAAAGGAAAAAATGCATCAAAGACATGTATTTAAGTAGCCATGACCGACATTTGTCTTCACTCGCATGTCAAGATGTCAGAACGACCAGCTAAGTGTCGTATGTTTGAACTATCCTTATATGATAAATTAGTCTGATCAGAGAGTATGGATCTGTGCCAAAACATACGTTTAAGAAACTAGGAGAAGAATTTGGCAAGGAACATTATGCATTATACGGAGTATTTAAACATTATGGATTATCATTCATAATTCTAATGGATTTAGAATATAAATAAATAAACAGCTTTCTTAATGTATGCACTCTTACACACACAAATATACAGATGTTCTATTGTAATTACATTATCTCTCTCTTTCTCTCTCTCTCTCTCTCTCTCTCTCTCTCTCTCTCTCTCTCTCTCTCTCTCTCACACACACACACACACACACAAGCGCTTATATAAAGACATACTTTTTCACATCTGCGAAAACCCACAGTAAACCGAAAACCCCTCAAAACCCAAAATTAAATTTGGTCCCAAGGGTTTCGGGTTTGAAGGGTTTGACTATTTTTATATATGTATCAGAATCAATACACCACACACAAAATGTATCAAACCAACACAATTCAGAATAATTCTAAAACAGCAAGACAATGTATGCACAACTTTCTGATTGGTGCTAATATACATAAACACCCAAGTTCCGGCTTTTATAATTTTTTAAATGTTATAAAAGAATTAAGGCGCTTATAATTTTCACCTTATGACATAGATAGAGCCAAATTTAATGAAATTAGCAGGGTTTTTATTTTCCAATATTCACATCGTTAATAATACATTAATAATACGGAAAAAATTTTGGAGCATTATCAACTTTCTGCATTAAATATATTTCATGCATATGAAAAGATAGATGTAAATCACTCTCATTTTTAGGTAATTGTTGAAATATCAGACAGTTGTTAGTAAGCATCCTCCAGTTAAGGAAGTATATCACTATTAGTTCAATTGGTAACAGTATTTCGGCGAGAAAGTTAAAAATGTACGGCTCTATTTGTATGATATATTTTCCCCTCTGCAGGTATTTGAAGCTGAAAAACAGAAATTAAGACAATGTGTCCAGTACGTAAGGGTAATAAAAAAACAAAAGTAGTAAAATAAAATAACAATGTACACAAGATTTCATTACTGGATTGCATGATATACTTATGTAAAAAGTAAGCTTCGTATCGTTATCATAGTGCATCTTCGATAAATTCATTATTCTATGAATATTAATTACTTTTTGCAAATACCAGAGATCTGAAATGATTTTGCATAGATGTGTCACTTATCAAGATGTACCTGTTGAAAACAATGTCTTTTAGTACTGATAATTAGTTATTGCTATGAATATTATAATTAGTTTACCTAGACCTAAATATCAAATATAATCGTATAGACACTTCCAGGTATTCTGGCTCTGCTATTTACAATATGAAAATAATGAAAGATTTTCTCTCATTCTGTATCTCGTTCACTTTCTCGCAGGTTCTGCTGACTGCAAAACGTCAAAGTCTTATCCAATTTAATGTGGCCAGGCATTGTTGCTGTTGCATTCCCATCAAAATGTCCAGCAATCCTGAAGAAATTAAAGTTAATGATCTTCCAAGAACAAACCAAAACTTATAAAGAAATGAGATTGAATAATAGAGTCTATCAAAATATTACAAAGGGGAAACAAAGGGCAAAAATGTCCTGACAGAAGAAGAAAAAAAATGATGAATTTTTGGCATATTAAGGAAATGTATAAGTCGTACTTAAACGTCATGGCACTCTTAGAAAATAAACAAAATATAATCATGCAAACAAAGGTTAATTCTATTTATCTGTATAGAGCCACTTGTTTTCTGATCTCGCAAAGAAAGTAAAACCGCTTAAAGTGGTTAACGGGAAAAGAAAACTTCCATTAATTATTGCGATAAATGAATTATGTATTTATAAAGTTACGTCATTGTATTAAAGTTGTATCTTTATCTTTTCTTGTTCTGAAAGCAACACTTGAAGATGATTATTGCAGTAATTACAAATACAATAACCAGGACGACAACGCACACAGAAACTATTATCGCAGTCCGTGGATCATCGTTGCTGCTTGTACATCCTGCAGAGAATAAGGAAGAGTTTTATTAAACGTAGACTTGGTTTGTAGGACACTACTTTGATTTTATTTCGTATGTTTGCAAAGCTTAGAGTAGCCATCGTAATTTGAAGGGTTATAATGCACAGCCTAACTTATGTTGCCAGACTGTGTTCGTGTTTGATAGACGATCGTTTAGCCACTCAAATTCTAATTCTAATTAGCACTTAAATAGTCTAAAAATCAATTATTTGAAGTATATAGACAGGATGATAAATATTATTCATAGAAATTATTGTCTTCTCTTGTTGGTTAGTTATTTTAAACATGTTTATTTCATATTTAAGAGGCGACTAGAGATGTGCAAGAAGTTCTATTGTTTCCCATGATATTGCGTAGATTTGTTTTCTTCAGTTGTAAATCCACACAGCCGCCGTTTTACATAGATCTATTACTAGTGTATTACTGACTGATTGATTTTACCTTATAAATTGCTTCTTTTTCATTACAGGATGAATATTCACCGGCTGTGCTGTGAAAAAGATGCATAGGAAAGTGATATCTAAGAAAGTTTTCCAATATCTTTGTACATGTTGTCATAGACAATGAGTAATGTCTTCATTAATATTGTTTCGTATTTGATTGCCTCTCTTTTTTTTTCTACAACGTCTCTACATTTGAATGTTTATAGTACCGAATTTACGATGAATTCTAATTATAATCAGAAATTAGAAACAGTAATCGCCAGTATCTTCTCATAATGTTTAGAATAATTTCTATATTAAGAAGGTCTAAGTTTTATGCAGGAAAAGATGTCAAAATAAATGAATTGATAATGTTGGAAATAAAAAAAATTCCATCATATGCCGATTGACGTTTTTATTTCAATCATGTGAATTTGTACTCTTACATATTCATATCGTTCCTTCGTTTTCAAATTATCTTTTTATTCATTAAAACATAGTTGGTTCTAAAATGTATATTATGAAACCAACCATGAATGGCAAAATCTTTTCTATCTCTAATACAGCTCGAATCACTGGTACTTTTCTATCTCTAATACAGCTCGAATCACTAGTACTTTTCTATCTCTAATACAGCTCGAATCACTGGTACTTTTCTACCTCTAATACAGCTCGAATCACTGGTACTTTTCTATCTCTAATACAGCTCGAATCACTGGTACTTTTCTATCTCTGATACAGCTCCCATCACTAGTAGTTTTAAAAAATTCGCCGATAAAATATTTCTTCATCAACTAAGAATTACTATTACAAAATGGTAAATTTAATTTTTAAAGACACACACTAGAAAAGATAAACATATATTTGATATAAAATGTCTGCTAGTAAGTAAACATGTATATCTAAGATCAGGCAATTTTTAAGTTACAGCGACACTCATACATTGTTAACAAGAAACCAATCGTACCATCTGTGGATGGTTAAATCTGAGTCATCTCAAGTAGAAAACATATTAACGATTTAATTATTTGTCTACCTGTATACCAATCAATTAAGTAATCATTCAAAGAATCAGTTGATCCATCAATCAATTTATTTATTTATTATGTAAATACTTGTAAAAAAATTCCTTGCATTCTAATATTCTATACATGTGTATACTGGGAAAGTCGCAACTCATTAATGCTAAACTAGACAAATTACTGTGTAGACAACAAGATATAATATAATTATTTCATTCTAATAAATGTGTAAGGGATAAAAATAAAAAATCTCGATAACCTCGGGAAATACTATATTTGCAGATAGTTTTGACGTCTGTGCTTTTGGTGTTATAGGAAGGTATGCGCCTCGCATAACACCGAAGTATAAAGACCAGATATGTATTATTGGAAACGTTTTTTTTTCCCCTATACTTCAAAAGTCATGATGGATCGACACAATTTACCATTCCAAAATAGCACTTTGAAGTAGAAAAATGGCATGTATATTAAGCACGTTCCGTTCTTCATTAAGATAAAAACCAACTACATTACTAAAAATCTTTTTCAAAATACTCTATAGTTCTGTTTGCAACAAGAAAGAATATTTGCAAAAAAATGCTCTCTTCTTTCCTACACAGATTTCTCTTTTGCTTTCATTTTTTTTTTTTTTTTATAAAAATGGATCAAAAAGAAATTCTTAAAATATAATTTGCTTTTCTTGGGTAGAATCAAAGGAAGCATCCTTTCTTGACCGTTTGATACTCAAAATAATAGAGATGTGTTTATTTGGTAACTACACTCAAAATAATAGAGATGTGTTTATTTGGTAACTACGCTCAAAATAATAGATATGTGTTTATTTGGTAACTACGCTCAAAATAATAGAGATGTGTTTATTTGGTAACTACGCTCAAAATAATAGAGATGTCTTTATTTGGTAACTACGCTCAAAATAATAGAGATGTGTTTATTTGGTAACTACACTCAAAATAATAGAGACGTGTTTATTTGGTAACTACACTCAAAATAATAGAGATGTGTTTATTTGGTAACTACGCTCAAAATAATAGAGATGTGTTCATTTGGTAACTACACTCAAAATAATAGAGATGTGTTTATTTGGTAACTACACTCAAAATAATAGAGATGTGTTTATTTGGTAACTACACTCAAAATAATATAGATGTGTTTATTTGGTAACTACACTCAAAATAATAGAGATGTGTTTATTTGGTAACTACACTCAAAATAATAGAGATGTGTTTATTTGGTAACTACACTCAAAATAATAGAGATGTGTTTATTTGGTAACTACACTCAAAATAATAGTACTGGTCCTTTTTATATTGCAATTACCTCAAAATATTAGTACTGGTCCTTTTTATTTTGCAATTATCTCAAAATAATAGGGATGTGTTTATTTGGTAACTACACCATTAATTGCTAATTAGATAAAATTAAGAAAATAACGGATGTTATTATTTCCAAGTAGTGTTACTTTTCAAAATAAGGTTAAGTAATATACACATATACACATATACACATGTACACATATACACATATACACATGTACACATATACACATGTACACATATACACATGTACACATATACACATATACACATGTACACATATACACATGATAGATGTTGAAGTAAATATGTAAACGGTTGATAAGGCTAAGAAATAAGTCTAATTTAAAAATCATGTGCATGTACCAGAAGAGGAAATGAGTATAAGGCTAAGAAATCAGTCTAATTTAGACATCATGTGCATGTACCAGAAGAGTAAATGAGTATAAGAAATAAGTCTAATTTAGAAATTATGTGCATGTACCAGAAGAGTAAATGAGTATAAGGCTAAGAAGTCAGTCTAATTTAGAAATCATGTGCATGTACCAAAAGAGTAAATGAGTATAAGGCTACGAAATAAGTCTAATTTAGAAAGCATGTGCATGTACCAGAAGAGTAAATGAGTATAAGAAATAAGTCTAATTTAGAAATTATGTGTATGTACCAGAAGAGTAAATGAGTATAAGGCTACGAAATAAGTCTAATTTAGAAATCATGTGCATGTACCAGAAGAGTAAATGAGTATAAGGCTACGAAATAAGTCTAATTTAGAAATCATGTGCATGTACCAGAAGAGCAAATGAGTATAAGGCTACGAAATAAGTCTAATTTAGAAATCATGTGCATGTACCAGATGAGTAAATGAGTATAAGGCTAAGAAATAAGTCTAATTTAGAAATCATGTGCATGTACCAGAAGAGTAAATGAGTATAAGGCTACGAAATAAGTCTAATTTAGAAATCATGTGCATGTACCAGAAGAGTAAATGAGTATAAGGCTAAGAAATAAGTCTAATTTAGAAATCATGTGCATGTACCAGAAGAGTAAATGAGTATAAGGCTACGAAATAAGTCTAATTTAGAAATCATGTGCATGTACCAGAAGAGTAAATGAGTATAAGGCTACGAAATAAGTCTAATTTAGAAATCATGTGCATGTACCAGAAGAGTAAATGAGTATAAGGCTACGAAATAAGTCTAATTTAGAAATCATGTGCATGTACCAGCTGAGTAAATGAGTATAAGGCTACGAAATAAGTCTAATTTAGAAATCATGTGCATGTACCAGAAGAGTAAATGAGTATAAGAAATAAGTCTAATTTAGAAATCATGTGCATGTACCAGAAGAATAAATGAGTATAAGGCTACGAAATAAGTCTAATTTAGAAATCATGTGCATGTACCAGAAGAGTAAATGAGTATAAGGCTACGAAATAAGTCTAATTTAGAAATCATGTGCATGTACCAGATGAGTAAATGAGTATAAGGCTACGAAATAAGTCTAATTTAGAAATCATGTGCATGTACCAGAAGAGTAAATGAGTATAAGAAATAAGTCTAATTTAGAAATTATGTGCATGTACCAGAAGAGTACATGAGTATAAGGCTAAGAAATAAGTCTAATTTAGAAATCATGTGCATGTACCAGAAGAGTAAATGAGTATAAGGCTACGAAATAAGTCTAATTTAGAAATCATGTGCATGTACCAGAAGAGTAAATGAGTATAAGAAATAAGTCTAATTTAGAAATCATGTGCATGTACCAGAAGAGTACATGAGTATAAGGCTAAGAAATAAGTCTAATTTAGAAATCATGTGCATGTACCAGAAGAGTAAATGAGTATAAGGCTACGAAATAAGTCTAATTTAGAAATCATGTGCATGTACCAGAAGAGTAAATGAGTATAAGAAATAAGTCTAATTTAGAAATCATGTGCATGTACCAGAAGAGTAAATGAATATAAGGCTAAGAAATAAGTCTAATTTACAAACCAGAAGATAAAATGTGTATCCATCTGTGCTGTTCGATGCACCTTGGCATTTGGAGTCATAAGTATAATAGCTTTGATTGGAGGCGTTGTTGGTGCCATCGCTCGTTAAGGACACCTGTGTCCCTGTGACAAATGGTATAGAACTGTTGTCATTACTTCTAGATCGTCGTTTTCTCGTGCCGCAAGATACATTTATCTCCGCCTTGAAGGGATTTATAATGGTAACGTTTTCCATTGTTGTATTTGCAATTAAAATGGTCCCATTTATGTATATCAGTAAAAGTTACATCGTTTGCACGTGAGTTTTGCACATTGAAAAGACGTTGAAAGTAGATATTTGTAAGCATTTGTGTTTTAGATTGGAATTGGGGTTATTATTGCCAGGAAGGTAAGGCAAAATGTTTCAAAGTCACATACAGTTTTAAAACTCACTGAAATTATAAAGATCTTGTGTACGTTTGAACATGATATACATTGATTATGGTTATTTGTGACGACGCACCATTTAACTCTGTCACTGAAGCGTAAACACACAGCATTGTTGTGCTCATACCGGGAAATGAAGCTATGCCGTGCACGAGACCATAAGTTTTATCATGATACTTTTTTTCCAAATAGCAGTACTTGTTCAAAAAAAGCAATTATTTTAAAAAAATTATGTTTCTCCGAGAATACTTGCCAGATCACAGTAACGTTAGGAAAGGAGCTCCACTACCTCTCGAATACAGTAATCGGGGAAAGACCAAAAATGTTTGTCTTCCCGTCTATATACCATATAAACTAAGAAAATAAACTTTAACCAACCCTTCCATTACCCGTAGGCCTCATTACCCATAACCATCGCTAGGTGGCTACGGTTGTTTACTCAGTTTTTGCAAGAACGATACCTTAACGAGAATGCTCGCGTTTTCATGGAGATGTGGGAGGGTTGTATAGTAATGTAATCAGGTAAGTATTCTCGGGCAAACGTAATTTGTTAAAAAATGTGCTTTCTTCTTTGAATGTATTCCCCAATCACATTAACGTTAGAAGAATATGTAATTGGGTAGGAAATACTATACATCCTACCTCTACGCCTAGCACCTTTCGAATGAAGAATGCCTGGATTCCCTTTATGAAGAATAACTCGCTCTCCTAACGTGAAAGCAGCACAACCGACGGTCAGATAACCCGTGACGACGATACCCGGATAAGAAGAACATAATGATTTCTTCTTACCAATAACAGTTCCAGGTGAATCCAGCGAAAGCGCTAAACCCATGCACCTGAGGAAGCTGGGCATGGTGGTCGTCTGGGCCACAGTCGCTGGACCCGCCAGATTTCATTATAGTCTCTGCGAAGCTCGATTTCTGGGATACAAACTCAAGAAGGTTGACTGTGCATTCCATACAGAAGCTTCTATTTTGTCTCAAACCGAAACGTTACGTTTGAATGCGACGCTTGCAGAGATCGCTCTAATCTGATGAGCTGAAATCTTCATGAGGCGTATCTGATCTTTTGAACTTTCAGAGTACGCCGAGCGCATTACCCACTACAGCCACAATGCTTGGGCTTGTGGCCTTATATTCTCTTTCACGGCCTTCACCGGAAGAAAAAAGATATCGTTCCCCACGACTTGTTTTCGTGCGCTTCAAATAATGCTTGAAAGCATAGACAGGGTCCTGTATCGCCGCCTCTCATGACGTATCAGTCGAAAAGACGGCCACATATTCTTAGCTACAAAGCCTGGCTGCATCATTAGGAAAAGGGACCCCCCCCCCCCATCTAAACTGGAGATAGTTCTGGTCCATTGAAAGATCATCCAACTCATTCCCTTTGCATGTCAAAGCTAAAGCTATCAGAAAGCATATCATGTATGACAGCAGTTCAGCGATGTACTGGATAAAAGGCTCAAACTGGTACAAGCTGAGCCATATAAAAACCCACGAAATATTCGATTTAGGACACAAGGTGAGAGATTTTGGCCTATTAAGGTATAAATTAGCTAGCAGATCTGATAGATCTTTATCCTGACCAATATCTCCTCCTCCATGATGCCTGAAAGTGTCGGATATAATGGAGCGGTAGCCTTTGATAGTAATCGAAGCTAACTCTTTCTCCTCAACAAACCAGAGGAGAAAGTCACCCAACAGCGAGAACCAGGCACTGAAAACACATCACTTTCCATCACTGGCTTATTTCCTCGACAGCAGCTTTAAAGTTGAACTCAGTCCATTCCATTGTAGGAACTAAGTACGCTAAGTCATCGTCTCTAAGTGTGTCACGGTATCTCTCGAACGCATAAGTCATGAACAACTTACTCAGATAACCAACTTATTTTCAAAGCTGTTGCTGCTTATTTCAGTATTATCATTCCGTAATTTATTCTGAAACATTGGAGTATATTTTAGTTTATCTTTCAAAATAAACAAATTAACACTTGTATTCTCTTTAATGTTTTATTCAACACAGTTAGGATTAACTACGCTGTTATCCCGTCCAAACTTATTAACAAATAGGCACTATTTCTAAATATAGACCTTGTTGCTTTCATGTTAAATTTGTCAAATATTTATATCACCTCATATTGAATTCAATAAAAGGTAGCTTTGTGCGATAATTTATAATGTGTGAACAATTTCAAATTATTATTTTCCTTGCGCAAATTGTCTTCATAGTCTGACTGGACAAATAATTTTTAATTTGTGAAATAATATCTTCTTTTCTGACTTGTCCAATAATTGTAGAGTAGTTGGTATAATGAGAGTACTGGTTTCTCAAAATTTCTTGCTGCATTTATTTATTTACGAGGTGGGGGTTGGGATTGGGTTGTCTTATTTTCAAATTTCACCATCAGCCAGTACTTTTGCCATACCTACTTATTGTCTATTTTTTTAAAGGGAATTTTAAATTAGTCCCACCTAGCATTCGCCTATACATGTTTGTAAAGACTTATAGATTTTGTAATTTATTTTTTATTTATTAAATTTTGAACTAATGTGATTGAAACTTTTAAAATCGCACGCACTGAGCTTAAATTTATGTTAAAGAGACATCAATTAAAATATGTCCA
This sequence comes from Margaritifera margaritifera, assembly GCA_029931535.1. Lineage (NCBI taxonomy): Eukaryota > Metazoa > Mollusca > Bivalvia > Unionida > Margaritiferidae > Margaritifera > Margaritifera margaritifera. The sequence continues at coordinate 1,036,179 of JAQPZY010001326.1, forward strand.
GCATTTTCAATACTTGATACAGAGAGTTCCAGCTTTGGAAAGAGAGTGGGTGCGGAACTGATATCGACCTTGCTCACACATTGCTGTTGTAAGTAGTTTCAAAGTTACAGCACTTTGTCTTCTTTTTTTTCGATATCATCTTATCTTTTGGAGTGATAAAATCAAATATTAGTAGAACTTTCTGTAAAAATTCGGAAAATAAACCAAGATCTACGACGGATAAAATAGCGACAACTTATATTTAAAGTTGTTATATTTGAATCTATGTTTAAAAATTAAAAAAATAAATAAATGAATAAATTGTATGTAAGAAAAGAAATCTGCCTTCATTGTATGCACTGAAAACAAATTCCTTGATTATCAGAATATTTATACAAGGTCCATTTTATATAAATTTATTGGTGTTGGAAATTGATTGAACACTGTACAGCAACGTGAGCCAGCTGAGGTTGTACGTTACAACCGCTGCCTATGGTTGCGTAATAAGCTATTGATGATCACGTGACTATCCCCTCTTTACAAAATGGCTGCGGAAATTAAGTCAGCAAGTGGGAAGCTAGGTGGAAATGTCAGAAAACCTGTGTTGATGAACAAATTAGATGGCTTCAACGATGATGTCAATATGGCTGTCATCATCCCTCGTGAGGATGGGGTTATTACCATCAGTAGCGACAAGTAGGCATTCATCGTGGAGAAAATATTTGCATAAGGAAGTTGACACAAAGCGGGTTATCCGCCTACTTTCGTTTATTTTATAAAGCTTACTGTCTTCATTCATCTTGTTTATTTTCTGCTTAAATTTCAGTAATGATAACATCGTAAATTTTATGCGAAATAAGTTGTCACACATATGTGATACTACTTCTTGAGAAACAGAAAATGAACGATAGGAACGGGGATTTAGTCTTGGTTCGCCGTTACAGTATCCTCGAACAACCATTTTTCGTGCACTTAACGTGAATTTTAACGCGTTCGTTATAATATTGTGATAAACTATTCAAATAACCATAGAAAGTGTTCAACTATATCTACTTCATTTAATCATCGTTAAAAATTGGTATTCAAGTACATTAGTTCAGAATTACCGTTTTTCCGAACGTGTGTAAGTTTACTTATTTCCGGAAGTGGCGTCCATGGTTCGTGACGCTGACTAAAAAGTCACGTGGCATATGACCGGAATGTGCCAGTTAGGTCAAGGTATGGATTTTATTAGTTTATAGCGTCTCCATATTTTTGAAATAATAAAAAAATAATTTCTAAGGAATTTTTTTTGCCATTAATTCTATATGCAGTTTGTGCACTTAACATTTTGCTTGTTCTTTACCATATAAATACATGACTCAGTAGACAGAGAGAGACAGACAGACAGAGAGAGAAAGAGAGAGAAATTTTTAAAAATAGACATTGGTGAATGGATACACATTTCATTATAATAGATTCAATGTCTTTTGATGTAGAATATATGTTCATTATGAAATAATACTGAAATGAAAAAGTCTGTAGTGAATATACATTTCGAGTGTAAATTTTTCTTACGTTATATAAGAACCCCACATGATTAAAACTAAATATTTACATTAGCTATCCCGTTGTATAAATTCCAAAAATGTGATCGGCGTCTCTATCTTCAGCATATAATAGAAAATTCAAGGCTAAAATGTTGGACACAAATAAGGCATTAGTGAAAATATAGATTTTCATTATGATTTTTTTTTAAATTACATGAAATTACCTGTTTAAATCTCATTTTGTCCGATTTTACTATTAATTCAATGCTGTCACTCTTGAAGAATGCTGGTGACACAGTTGATGATGTCATTATCTCAAAACAAGCGCATTATGTCACAAGAAACATGGCACATGATTAAAGGAGCCACACAACATCGGGTGGTTGAACGATATCTGTTAGTCTTGTTGTTTAAGGGCTATTGGTAATGCACAGATCAGTACAGGTGGGTGGGGAATGGGACTCAGATTGTGAAGAAATGGCTGAAACAATTATAGTAATAGTGATGTCCCATTTCTTTCAGTTAAGTATCCTGTAACATTTAGCAGTGAGTGTGTGAAAGAATAACTTATAATAAAAAATTTTACTTACCTTTTTGTCCAGTCTTTCATGCAGTGTAAAGCAATATGGAGCCTGTATGCAGTGAAATGTCACTGACACTTATGAATAATCAATTTAGTGGCAAGAAGAAGTGGACTTTATATAAAACTTGGAGAAATTGAACATGCTCTGTTTTTATGGCACATACTGTCTGCAAATAAAATGCATTTTTGTCAGTCCTGAACAACGTTGACAGTAGTTCCTAAAAAAGGTAGGGAGGCCTATACTGGCCATAAGCAGCATTTTATGATGAAGACATTGACACAATTGAACATGTATTTTGGTAATAATGATAATGAGATAATTTTCAGTCCCAAACATTATGATTACCCCCAAAATGAACAATCTGAATTGGTGGCCCATGTAGACCACCAGATATATTAAGCTGCCTCCTTATATACTGCTTTCTAAAGCACCCCATGTCTTTGCAAATGACTACACTGTATGATGATAAAAACTAACAATGTCAATAACTTATTATTACAAATACCAAAAAATGTCACTAAATCGCCACTGATATGTATATAACTAATTGTTCCAATAAGTATCAACTCTTTCTGTACATGTGGCCTATTCAACACACTGTCGAATCCACTGTACAAAAGCACATGGATATATACATGTATACATGTCTTATTCACCATCATTAAGCATGTTGCACTAAGTTAAACATTCACAATTAGTGACAATAGTAAAATCCAACAGAACTCAATGAAGTACCTTCTTCTAAAGTATGCAGCTACTCGTATATCTTACCTGATCAGTTTGCAATTTTGTTAAAATTTGTCTTCTTAATTTGACCCACACTCTTGCTTTGCAGGAATTGCCTTCTCACACACTAGTGGAAAAACATACCACAACACAAAAATGGTCATACGTACAAGAAAATTCAATATATATCCTATTTATCCATACATATATGGTTTATTTAGGATAATTAGCTAATATCAGGTACTTTTCATTTATCTTTAGACAGGTATTAAGAATGAAGGACTGATAATACCCAAAGATATAAACTTTGGCGGATTAATATTTACAGAACTACATGCAGTGAAAGAAGAGAGGAAAAGAAGTGACATGTAAACCAGCAAATAAGTCATTTCATATAATGTATTTCAGGAATGTTTGGGAATTTGTTCTGCTATTAACAGTAGCGACGACAACTGCACTTTCAGTATGGAAAAGTTTGATATCCATCTGGTTACAGATATGCGTGTTTGACTGGAAGAAGTCCAATATGGCATCATGATGTTTGCCACATGCAGTGTACGCAAGGCCCAATGTGTATGAAAAATGTAACACTTGCTTAGTCTTCATGGAACACGATAATTACAATGCAATAGCTCAATTCTATCTCAATGCCATGATCTATTGCGCATAAAATGCAATATCAAATTGCCTGTTTTAGCTGTTATAAATACCTTTTCTGCAAAACAGATTATACCTGCACATTTAAATTACAGTTTTTTAAGTTAATAATTTAGAATTTTTCACTTATTACATACTATATGTGATATTTGGCTATACCATACCCACCCACCCTGTTATGCCCATTCACATTACCAATAGCCCTTAAAAGCTGAAATTTCGAACTGTGAAAGTTGTAGAAAATTATTAGTTTATTAACTTTCAGACATTCTTTTGTACTTTTAAACTACAATGGAATCAATGCCCTGGTTTGTTTTGTAAAAGGGTATCAATTTGACCACCCTCCATATGTGCTAAGAACTGATACCTAGTCACTGGGCATATATGCATCCTTACCAGTAGTAAAGCAAATCAAGGGCATCATATAGGGAGAAAAAAATTCCACATATATAAACTATATATCGTGTTGAATGTATTGATATGTCATTTTCAGAAATGCTTTCTTTTTTAATCTATTTTTATTTTTAAGGGAGAAAAAGTAATCTGCTGTTTTGAGCCTTTTCTTTTAAATGTTAATGATTTCTGTTTCCCACTAGTTTTAAGGTGATTATTATGTTAAATGGCTAAAAGGTCTGATTAATGATAGGCATTTTGTTTAGTATTTACATAAGGAAAAAAAATGATAGATAAATAAATCTTCACACAGATAGAAACCCTGATAATGTAATTACAGTACAAAGTGATAGTTGGTAGAACACCCTGAATTAAAGTTATGAAGGACAAAGTTTGCTTTTTCAGTAAGTGATTATATTTTGTCTTATTTTTCTAGGACAGTTAGAGTATGGTTAAAGAGGGATACTGGACAGTATTGGCCTAGTATCTACCACACAATGCCATGTAAGTCACCTTCAATTTTGAGTATTTTTCTTATGTTCTGAAAATTATTATTACAGTAAAACTATGCTATAATATGCTGCATTATAACACTAATTCAGATATAATGGTTGTGGCATGGTTCTCAAATTTGTTAAATTTCTTCACTCATTTCTTGCAACTGACATTTGAATTCCTTAAAGTTGTATTGACGAAGTAAATGAGTTTGATTCTTAATCTGGTGAAATGTGTTGTATTCTTGAAGAAAAAGATTTTTCTTTTTTTAAATAAATAAAGTTGCTAAAAGTTGTTTTTTGTGAGTGTTCATTTCAAATATGTCCATAGTCCATCACTGCATTTTGTTGTTAGCTTGTTACTTTGAAAGATGTCAGGTCTTATAAAACCTGATAATTGTTCATTCAGTTTGTATTGAACCATCAACAATAATGCTAATAATTCTTGGTGTATGTCTTCAATGCATTCTGTATTGAACCATCAACAATAATGCTAATAATTCTTGGTGTATGTCTTCAATGCATTCTGTATTGAACCATCAACAATAATGCTAATAATTCTTGGTGTATGTCTTCAATGCATTCTGTAACCAGGGCAACTAATAGACCACCAGTCTGAGCAATCAACCGGTGTACACACCCATGCACCAAACAATACCATGTACACACCCATGCACCAAACAATACCATTGTTGAAACAGATTTATCATCCAAATCGATAAATTAATTTATATACCTGATAAGTAATTGCAAATCATCAACATTAATCCTACTGCAAGCAGTTGTGGAAACTACCCAGTGCTGCTTTATTAACAATCATGTAATTCATACTCATGTGGCTTGGCCATATTGTCAGTTGGTTGCCATGTGACCCCTCAACCAGTGGCTGAAAATCAGTCAGTTCTGTGGTAACAGTGAACTATATCCCCCAAATACTATCAATTAATATGTGAATATATATCCCCCAATGACTATCCATTAATAAGTGGAATGAGATATTTTATACAGTATATGAATATACTGAAAATGTCTGGAAAATTTGATGACTCTTGTCAGACATTAGTCAGGAGCAGTTTTGATCATTACCACATACCTGTACCCTTAATCCCCACCCACTCCACCACTCTTCATCTTACTTCTGAAAGTTAATTCCATAAATATAAATATATTCCCACATTAGGTCTTTCATGAAAGTTAATAAGTATTCAAATAACTATACCTGTATTCTTAAATTTTGACTCAGTCCATTTTATTTCCTTAAAAAGACATTATACATGCAGTTATCAACTTCACATCATTCTAACATACACAGGCCACTTGTCATTGTAATGCTAGGCTGTTAAATGCACCACTGCTGTAGTTGGATGCTGACTGGAACAGAGCCATTTTTTTTAGGGGTGGAGGGATTAGCTGTTATAATCAAACATCCTACTCCTGTTTTGATATGCAGTAGTGCGATGTCAAAGTATCAACATATGTTTTAAACCACACCAATTTTATTTCAATTATTCTTACTTTCATCGTTTACACTGTTTGTTGTAGATCTCTCTATACCCATGAAATTAAATGGTTACTTTCAATCTTGGCTGAGCCTAGTTTAGAGGTCACATCATACTAAATATATTTACAGAGAATCTCTAAGGCAGTTTTACACCTCTTGCTATCTTCATCTCAAGTACACGACAAAGTTAGATACCTGTACAAGTTTAAGTTAATTTATTTTTATTAACCTAAGTACAAGTTTTTGTATTAAAACTTACATTGCCTGATTTGGATATTTTATTAACAGTCAAATATCTGTCCTGTTGTACATGTCCAACATGAATATTTCCAAAAATATACTTTATAGTGTTTCATAATTTAGTGCGAGTTTATTAGCAAAAAAAAAAGTATTCAGATTCAAATGGAATCTAGCAGAGAAAATTCTAGAAATTATGCTTCTTTATGCACATTTTGGATGGAATTACTGTTATGTATACAGTGAGATTGGTTAGTGAGTACATGTACTCCAGTTATTTACACTGTTTAATTGCCAATTCTCTTATACATGTATATACCAATACATCGTTCTCTGCAAAAAATTAAATATTAAATATGGCAATCACTATATCTTATTTATACGCTTCAATTTAAGTTGATAACAAGCATCACTGAAGGCTGTTTTGCTGTCTTCTCCACTCCTCCCCCCCCCCCCATCTTGTATAGGCAAAAGGATACACATGCAATATTTTATTCTGTTAACTGACTTGTCTTAGTATTGCACAATATGATACATAACTACATATATGAATTAGTAAACTCGTATGTAAACAGGAAACAAGTTTTGGAAACTCTTCAGCTGCTCCTATTTAAGCAAGTATTCTGCAAACAAAAGTGATGTCTTTATTCTGAAAGTAATTCATAGGTTAGCACTAGAAAGGATTGAAAAAAAAAGGCAAGTTAGACAAAATTTAATGAGTATAATGCAGCTACTGCCTCCAACAAATTATTTTCCTAAACCTCTCTTGCTTTTTGAGGCCAGTTAAGGTAAGAAGGGTGGCTAATTGCATAACTGACAGTTAAGGTAAGAAGGGGGGTGGCTAATTGTATAACTGAGAATTAAGGTAAGAAGGGGGGTTAATTGTATAACTTACAGTTAAGGTAAGAAGGGGGGTGGCTAATTGTATAACTGACAGTTAAGGTAAGAAGGATGGCTATATTGCATAACTTTTTACAGTTAAGGTAAGAAGGGTGGCTGATTGCATAACTTACAGTTAAGGTAAGAAGGGTGGCTGATTGTATAACTTACAGTTAAGGTAAGAAGGGTGGCTGATTGTATCACTTACAGTTAAGATAAGAAGGGTGGCTAATTGTATAACTTACAGTTAAGGTAAGAAGAGTGGCTGATTGTATAACTTACATCCATGAATAATCTTTATTTTAAAATTTATCTGGGACTGCTGAACTGTAATATCTTATTCACAGTTTGTGATAATATAGACTTGGATCAGAATTAGTGAACTGTGTCAGGGAATTTTGATATATGGTTTTAGATATGAAATTAAAAGTCTTTGAAATTTATTGTCAAATGCTTTTGAAAAATATGATTTTGTTTATATACTACAAATGGCTATGACTTGAAACAGGGCTTTCAACATAATTTTGGGATTAGGAGTCCTGGACTCGAGACTACCATAACTTGAGTCACATGCCATTTTCGATGATTCCCAGCCATTTTCAAAGATTCCCAGACTCAACCTGGAGAGTTTCCATCATCACTTGTACTTTTTTGTAAACTTTAAAAATTATTTTGTAAAAACTAATTTTCTAACAATTGATAGATACATTTATGAGAGATTGATGGATATATAGATTTATAGATAATTATGTAGGCAGAGCAGTGGGTATATGTATCCTGGAAGGGTGAATCACACAGACACACACACACACACACACACATATACACACACATACACACACACCAAGTTTGAAACTCATTCATTTGTTTTCAATGGTTATTTGCATAAAAAACTATAATGAGTTGTTATTTAATGTAAAGAGTGTAAGAACTTGCCATTTTTAATAAATTTCTAGCAAGTGTTAAATTATTAATTTGAATTATTTCCTTTTTCATAATAAGCACTTTATTTAAAAGAGTAATTTCCATTGCTGAGAGACATCCAGTTCATTTTTGATGGAAAAATCTCAACAGAAGTTGTTGATCAACAATATGCAGAAAGTAAAATTATCTGCACATATAATTCCTTTTAAAAATAACATAATAAACAAAGTTAAGATAGTATACATCTTTAGTTTTTGGCCAGATTGTAAAGCAGCTCTGGCTTATGGATTGATGATGTCCATCCATCTTTACATCTGGCATAAACTCTTAGGTTAGAGTTTGTATTAACTCGTTTTTTTCAGACACTGTTGCTCATAGCCACATAAGTGGGCGTGTCATTGAATCATGAGAGGTACATGTATGTAGCACAGCAATCATTGAAAACAAGGTAACTGTGACCTGTATTTCACAGTTCAGTGATTTGGGTTAACCTTTGCATTTAGCCCAGTTTCTTTAGGTTAAAGTTTGTAATTAGATATTTTTCTCAGACACTGTTGCTCATTGAGTCACATAAGCTGGTATTTGAGTGTGTCAGTCTAGTTCAAAGGAACCAAAAAATCTGTAAAGCCTGGTACCCCATGAATAAAAATTAATGTACAGCATTCATGGTTTCAATCCATCCACACAGCCATTGGTAGTTTTCTTGTTATATATTGGTAATATTAAACAACGATAAAATATAATTTTAAAATAAAAACTATGCACAAGTGCATTTCATTACCGATAGTGATGTAATGATTAATGTATTTGAATCAGCATCGCAATAGTTTCCACAATTATACACTGCATCAATATCTGTACTACTGCTAGAATATCCCAATACATATTGAATTGTGAGTGTGGCAATACATAAATGTTGTAGCACTTGAAGGTGGTGTGTGTCAATACATCGATGTTGTAGAACTGGAAGGTGGTGTGTGTCAATACATCGATGTTGTAGAACTGGAAGGTGGTGTGTGTGTCAATACATCGATGTTGTAGCACTTGAAGGTGGTGTATCATGATATGCAGGAATTCGAAGTTGAGAACAGTAAGATAATTGATGAGCTTTATGACTCCTCAGTAAAACCATTACAGATTTTGGCACTGTTCATTTGTGTATCATTATCCATCTGATAGACATTAGTTATCAGATTGGTTCCCCTACACAGCAAGAGAAACCACCAGTCTCAGTGATGACACGAGAGAATAATGTTTTAGTTAGATGTTGTTTTGTTAAATTATAAATGTATATGTTGAATATTTATATTTTTTATTCAGGGTTCTCCTGGATGCCAAAATTTGCGTAAAAGTGTGCATCTATTCATTTTTGGATGCATGAAAATTCTAACTGCTCAGTCCTCTGTACAAAAGCTTTTTTTTTTGCCGAAATTCTCTTTTATTTGATCCATTTCTCCAAAGTGGGTATCAGTCATGTAGTGTGCAAGGTATCAAACAAAGTTCATGTGATTTTAATGGGATTAGGTGAAGCCGCATGGGTTAGATCTCAGCAGACAAGGAGATCAAGACACCTGTTAATCGATTGTTGGTTCCTAATGATCATTTTGGTCAAAGACTAATTACACGCACGTGTGATTTGATACCTCTCTTTGATAAACATCACTCAGCATGGTTTTACTCCATCATATTATAAATCTTTATGTCATGTTTGGAACACCTGCATTTTATCATATACCATATTTTGAAAAATAGTGCGAAGATTTTGGAACTTATTTTGTTTGTCGGAAGAATATAAACTCCTGTGAATATTAATCATAAATCATCGTAAAATCGGCTGCTTGTTTTTTGTGTCGTGTACAAATATACTTTTGCTTTCAAGTGATTATCATATGTGTACTATTCTGATGGAAATTTGAATAATTTCTTTGGTGCCAAGCGCAAGGCTGCAGATGAGTATGATTCTCGCAATACTGGTAGAGAGAAATTAGTACATGTAGATGCATCTGTTTTGATAAAGAAAACAAAATGCCAAATAAGACATATTCGAGGAATGAATCATGGAATAGAACAATCAGATGGGCCAAAAAACATAATGAAACATTATTAGCTTTATTCACAGGGTGTTGCGACTGTGGAAGGAAAAATGCAGTGGCAACTCAAGGAACACCAGGTCCAGAAATTTAGGATTTTGATCCTAAACCTACTGTGGAGAAATTTATTAATGTTTAAGAAAAAAGTGAAAGTGAATGTAGTAGGCTCTGTTGCTTAAAGATGCAATGAAAAAGTGAGTGGAATATGGTCATTTGTTTCTTCTTCCATTGTCTTGGAAAATGTATTGATTTGAAATGGCATTAAGCTGTTGAAAAAATTTAATATACAACAGAAAGTGGAATCTCTTCCTTGATTCCTTCTAGCTGGACACAAAATTAAAGAATGGCAAGGTAAAGACATTGCGAATTGTTATAGTTTTAAAACCACAAACATCAACAATTATTATGGTTATCAGCTGCCTTAATTTTTCATTCGTTTACTATAATACTAAATATTTCACAATGAATGAGCATTAGTAATTTTATGAAACATATTGATGACACAATAATACACACATAATGTTCTGAATTATTGCATGGAACAAAAAAAAAAGGATCATTTATTGGGACTCCTAGTTTTAGGACTGGGACTGCAACTTTTTCCAAGAAAGCAGTCCTGCACTGCAACTTTTAAAATTCTATGGAGAACCCTGTTATTACATAATCAGGTATGAAAGATAATTTGTAGATAATATTCTCAATATGAAAAACTTATGATCCCATAATGCTTTTATAAAACCATATTGGCAGATGAAATCTTAAATGTAAATCCCTCAGCTGTATTTAAGGTTCCTGTCTGGAATTATTATGGGTTTTAGGGGTGGAATAATTACAGAAGCTTTGTACAGTTAGTAATAATAATAAATGCAGAATGGTCATGATATATTCAGGTGATACTAGTAACCTTGCCACATTCCTAGAAACACCAACACAGTGACATAGACATTACATGCAAAGACGAATAGACATGGTAGAGGTGTTTCATATGTATTGTATTGTCATTTCTGTATTGCAATATGTATTGTATTATCTGCTAACTGAATGATACATATGGTACATATTGTATCACCACACAAGTATTGTAATATGTATGGAATGCAATCAAGCAGGCAATACACTGCTCTAATTCCTGATTCCTGATGTTAGTACTTAGAAATGTCTAAAAAATAATTGCATTTTTTTAAAAAAAAATCACACATAAAATGTGGAAAAGTAGTGACATATAACTGATGTCTTTAAAAGTAAATGACAATGTGAGGCGAAGTAGATCTCTCGGGTTCTGTTAAAATGTGTGCTTAGTATACTTGCTGTGATGCAAATGAAGTCCATCTTGTGTGTGTTCTCACAAGTCCTCCACATTACAATCACACCATCCTGCCCTTAGGACAGTCAGCTGAGTATTCAAGACCTGTAAATGTTTCTAAAACATGCCTTCCATTTGAATAATAAATAAAGGACAACAAAAATAACATAACTTTGTATCCCTGTCTTATTAAAAATGGCTGAAAGTAAGCATGGCAAACAATCTCCAGTTTGGAAGTATTTCACAATTGTTGATGCTGGTGGCAAACAGAAAGCTAAATGTAACCTATGCTGTGCAGAGATTTTCTACACTTGGGGTAGGTGATGACCAGGCACTTGAAACATACTCACAAGTGTCTTAAAAGTGAGTGCATGGTCTCTGGCAAAAGAGTACTCACCCAACAGCCAATTACCACATTTATGTCACCAGTGTTATGTCTCAAGTGAAGTGACAGTGATGTATTGAAAAACTAGGCATCATGAATTTGTGTGATCTCGGACCACTCAGTATAGTTCAGGGGGAGGGATTCAAAAGTTTGTGCCCAATTATAAGATTAATTAATTGATACTTGTACAAAGTGTCAGGAAAAGCAATAATTTGCAAATATGTTCTTGTCTGCTAATTATAATATCAGTAACTTTTGAGATGACCCCACTTCTTGGCGCGAGAGTCAAACAGCTGACTGTAGTATAGTGTGGCAAAAAGTTGTGCTGTGCATATTTTTTCATAGGTGTTAATTCTAACTGACTTCCACATATCCAAACTGTTCATGAAAGTTGAAAGAGCAGATTAAGAAAATGTCTGTAATTATTCGCTTTAAAATTATACCTGATGGAATCTGCACATTTCTACATTCTGTGTGTGAAATAATATAATGGTGGGCATTCCTTTTATTTTTTTACCAGTGTCATTATCTAATGCACATTTTTAAAACTTTTGATCTACATGCACAATTGTTGTTTTAAGGGAATATAAGTACATGTACTGGGACAGATTTAAGTTGGCTAGATATGGAAGTTTAAGTTTGATTCTTCTGTAATCTTGATATAAAAAATGTCCTTTATTGAATCATTGGAGCATTAGAACAACGAGTCCATCTGTATTCTGTAATACACCTTGTCTTGCTGAAGTTTCAGGGCTTGAAATTAGGATCTTTTTCACTAACCCACAGGATCACCATGATACAATTTTTACTGATCCTGTCTAAATTTCACTGATCCTGTGAAAATCAAATAGATGTTAGTTCAGTTTCTAATTCAATATTTATTATTCATTAACATCAGCTCAAAACAGTGACAACTATATTTCACAAGCAAGACTCACTGAAAGTTTAAAGTTATTATTAATTAATCTGATTCATCATAAAATCTAGGTCCATAAGACCTAGTGTCTGACCTTCTGTTTCTTGGTCCAGCAGGATGCCACAGCTTGATGGTATCTCTTGGCATATCTTGGCTTTATAAACTAAGAAAACGTTTAGTATTTTCATAAAGTTTCATGAATACATTATTTGTGTTTATATAATTTTACTCAAAGCTTTAGTAAAATTGCTGTTATAAGCAACCATTGTAAGCATTTTAAATTGTGACCAAACTATACTCACTTCTCAGCTTTTACCACCACTTCACCTGGTTCTGGTTGTGGGGTGAGGGAGCTGGATAGGGGAGAGGAGTTACTTTGCCTAACATTTTTAGTCCAGTGTGGATCTTGTGTACTGTTAAATTTTCCATTTTTGGATCTTGCTGTCATTTATCTTTAGTCTTTCCCCTTTATCTACTAAAAGTTTCTTTCACAATTCCTCTCTTCTCTGAATTTTGTTTATGACCTTTCTGACTTTTTATTTAATGCTAAATCATGCATTTCCAAATAGTTGTTTTCTTCAGAAACTGAGTCACTGGTGTCACAATCACACCTACAATCATGGACCAGTCTCAAGATTGTCAATTGCCAGCTTTATAGTTTTAATTAATATTAATCACCATCTGTAAGTTTGTATCATCTTAGGTGATTGTTGATGATCGCTAAAGCCAACATAGCAATTTAAGCATTGATATGCTCATATGCTTGAATCACAAAGAGCTTAATGTCTTTTGAGATCACAAAATGTTTTCTCTTTTACAGCTCCTGTGACTTCCATGATTTACAATGGTGAAACAAGACGTCTTTTTGTTGGTCTTGATAATGGCACAATCACAGTAGGTTTCAAATTTTCTCAGATCATGTATAAGAAAGTTGTATAAGAAAGGTTAGAGTCAGTTAACATTGTACATTTCAAAATAATCATATTACCATATATACCCTGTTATAAGGCTAAACTAAAATTCAATCCCCACTTTTTAGGGGTGCAAAAAGCTAATTTCTCTTTTACCTTCCTATAGGTCGGGGTGTATTTTGCATGTCGGATCCATCTGAAGGAGCGACTTGTCGTCAGTGAGTCAGTTGCACTTTGGACAAATAAAGAAGCCAAACTGGATAGATAAATAGATACATAGGACATTAAAGACCAAACCAGTGTAAAAGACAAGTGTATTATTGAGTGGAATATGCCACAAATAAATTGACAACTTACATTTTGTCCACCTTCGTGTCATAAAATCCATGTAAATCCATAATGCTTGATATTTTAAATCCATATATATTATAAATCTATGAATTTTATCATAGGTCACATACCAGTATAAAAACAGTAGCCCAGAATGATCCAATTCACAATATCCTGTAATATGTTATTTCCACTCGTCTTCCAAATAAACAATAAAAGTCAAGTCCACACTTTTGTGATTCATACTATCCTATTAATGTCACTATCTAATATCATTTGGTACAAAGCCCAAAAATTTGTCATCATTGTCAGAGTTACCAAATAAAGTTATGAAATCCTCCATCGTTGTCTTGTCATCATAAATATCGTCCAACATCGATTCCTCGTCTTAACTATCATTTGTGGGTGCTTATGTGGAGACTCAGCTTGGGCTCTGTAAGTGACACTTTGATCATACAGTCTGTGAAATCTATTAAAGGATGCAACTGAACAGGTGTCAATTGTGCGGCAAGATCACAGGGAATTCAAATAACCACCATCTGTTACTTGGCACTGAACAAGTATATAATTCGCGGCTCGATCAAAGGGTTGTCACATAAGAAAACAAAGAGGGTGCTGCCTTTACAGGCTAAGGGATTAAGATCAAACATGCACAGGAAGTTGTACAACTCTACTTGGCACTGAACAAGTATCAAATTTGTATCTCGATAAAGGGGATTGTCAACTTGAAAAAAAGTGATTGCTGCCTTTACAAAACAAGGGCTTATCAGCCCACGTGCACTGGCAGATAGAACTTGGGAAATATCACTTGTCAATTAAATCTGACTGATTGAAAAGGAAAATACAAATTAAATCAAAACTTTTATTCCATCAAACATAGTGTCTATAAAGCAAAGCACAAAATATAATACAAAAATCCGGTTGTTTGGACTTGCACGAAAATAGAAGCAAGATACTTACTAGTACACACTCACAGTAAACAACATTGATGGACACTTCACTTTGTAGTGGGTAATATTTAATTTACTGGTAATATTTTCAAATTATTAAAATCCAAATAACTAATACAGGTATTGGGCAATGAATACCGTAATGAAATGGATAAACAGAGTGCATACCAAATATGCATTTCTGAATGGGAATAGTGGCATGAAAACATAAAAAATATTTGAATTGACAGTATTTGTACATACTGCAAACATCTAGAATTTCCAATATTACCGCCAGATTTATCAAATTATTTGTATGACGTGCTGATAAGACGACCCCTACTCTAAATGAATAAAATTTTCAGTAAAAAAAATGTAGACTTATAAGTGAGTATATACAGTAGTTAATCATCTTGATTGATATTATGCAGTTTGACAGAATTTTGTAAAAGTTCCATACATAAATGGGTCATGCATTTGATAATGTCTAAAAAATATGAAGATTATTAGCATCCTTCGTATGTATCAGTGTAGGGTAGGAAAATTTCATCCAAGGGTCAGGATTTTGTATCAGACACAAGGCTTTTGGCTTTCCCATGTGACTGATGCAAAATTCTGGTTGTGATGGTGGGATTTTCCAATCTAACACTGAAGCATAATGAAGGATTATTCTTCTCACATTCCTGAATGAAAAATGGGAGTCAAACTCAAAATAGTGTATTATGAAAGTAGATGTAACTTTCAAAACAGCTTATTCATCTTAAGGTAAAACATAAAAAGTTAGGTTTACACTGAACAATTCAGTGTCAACTTCAAATTACATTTAAATGCATATCAACATTCAAAGGACAGTGGATGAGGCTGCTAAGGTAATGGCAATACAAGGCATCTGAATTGTGTACTGGAGGTAGCTTGCACAATGATACAAATGTGAACAGGTAAAAATATTAAATTCATTCTTATCCATAAGAATAATTGAGACAGATTAGGAATAATGATAGAGCTCTCCATTTAACTTTGACCTAGAATTGATTTACCCTTCATGAATAATAAGAAGAATATACAATTTTTAAAAAATAACAGTATTTGCAGAATACTAACTTCAACTGCTGCTTGTTTTAATATGTAAATGTGTTGAAATAATTGTTTATCTTGATTATGGTGAAAGGAAACTCAAGTGATGCTGGAAATTGGCAAGTTTTTGCCACTTTGTGTGCACTATGCTGATATTTGAAGGTCACATGATGAAAGATAGAAATATCCTGCATCAGTGTTCTACACTGGAAAACACGATCATACAGATATAGGAATGTGAGAAACAAATGTCTTAGTATGATTCTGTTTATCTTATCATGACAATTTGCATATATAAGACCTAGTGTGTTTGATGTACTAATTTCACCACTATTTTTTTTCAGTTGTGTTGGGAGATATTTTTTAAGTTATTCATTTTTATTGTGACAGAGATGGTGCAGATAGATTGACATACATTTATGTCTACATAAACACATCTAGACAAATATACTCAGCATTCCAGCTAGGAATTTCCTACAGAGGGGAGGGAGAGAGGAGCACTTTGAGCAAAAGGGGCACATTAGTTGAAGGAAGGGACACTTTTATAACATATGGCATTGTTTGGTGATAAACGTACTGGATGTCAATAATGAAATTAATCTGTTTTGAAGTAAAAACAGACAAATGCACATTCATAAATTTATCCAACATTAAATAAATAGAAAATTAAGTGGAATAAATAGAAAACAATGCAGATTTAAGAAGGTGTTAATTAGTGATCCGGATAGAGGCAGAGAGGAGGGCTTTTGAAGGTGGGGACTTGAAAGGCGCTGAGGACAGAGGAGGAGGCACTCAAGGCAGTAGTGTGGAATGCCCATCTATTTACTACATTCATATCTAGCTGAATCATTTATACTTTTTTACATTAGCAATATAAATGCATCTATAGAAATTTTCTGTTTTGCATCAGTTACCTTAGCTATGGCATGCTTATAAACAGAAACGCTGGAATTTCACACCATTGCAGGTCTCCACCAACATCTGTTTGTACGGTTTTATTATGCATTTGTGTGACAGAATCTACCATTCTTAAAAGTAATTTTGTGACAATTTTTCATTAAGATGCAGAATTAATGAATTTGAAAAGAATCATTTTTTAGCCCCCTTTCCTGGTCCATGTATGGAAGATATCGTCTGTGCCTAAAATTCTACTTCCAACATCATATGTATGAAATCTGAAAGAGTTTGTGCAGGATGTCAAACTTAATGTACCATATATACTCACGTATAAGCCAGGTCTAAATGCAAACAACATGAACCCTGATCTGCCATCGCATAATGCGCCGGCAGATCAGGGTCTGTGTTGTTTGTTCTACTGATTAGTCCTTACAAACTGCATAGACCCAGACCCAGATCTGCTGCCGCATTATGCGATTGCAGATCTTGGTCTAAGCAGTTTGATTTTGGTAATGGCTTATATGCGAGTATATACGGTAAGTATGCCATCATTGAAACCCATGCGGTAAGTATGCCTTCATTGAAACCCATGCGTGATCGATTCCATTACCAATCCATTCATCACATGATGAATAGGGTGGCAAAGTTTTCATTAAGAGCACAGTTATTGATGTTTAAGTTACTGAGAAAGCAAACCTATATACCTTCAGAATTATGCAGAGATCCTCAGAATGAAGTAATACAATTCTTAAATTATGTTTATCATGTCTGGGACCTAACATTCACATCATAAGTGTTATGCCCCCAAATCAAATAAATTTGTTGCCAATTTTGTAATTTCTGGACGGTGTTTGTCTTTACAAGGAAAGTAAATTTGTTGACCTAATTCATAATACATGCACAAGTTGTAAAAGTAAGCACCAATAGAATGTCCAATATAGTTTTCAGAATTTTGTAAATCGGTTTAGTTTCGGAACCTTACATTATATAATCTTACGAAATATTGGCAGCAGCTGGTTCAGTGTCAGAACCTTACAATTTGGAATCTTACGAAATATTGGCAGCAGCTGGAAAAATGTCTGACATTGTCTGTATCAATCAGTGTTTATTTTATGACATTTATATGTGTCATTAATAAATGTAACATTTATACATATTACCAAATACATGTAGAGTAGTCTGATGACATACAAGAACATGGTTTTTTTGATTGGCAGATGAAAGGGATTGTATGTTTACTTCCTTGCCAGTATTATGTCTGTGTAAACAACCATTCTGGATAGAATCTTAGCTCAGTAAAGATAGAAAATAGTATAAAAAGTTATAATATTCATACATGATTTCAGTTTACATGGTATTTTGCTTGAAATTTATGTGGAAACAATTTGAGTGTCACAGTTGATTTCAAGAACTTTGGATTTTTCAGCTGTTGTTTAAGTAGCATATTAACTGATTTGTGTCTGTTGTTACGTACTCATTAGATTTCAAGTGTAAATAATACTTTTAATAACTAATTTGTGTCTATTGTTGCGTACTCTTTAGATTTCAAGTGTAAATAACACTTTTAATTAACTAGTTTTTGTGTATTGTTACGTACTCGTTAGATTTCAAGTGTAAATAACACTTTTTGCTATTGAATTGAGGATGATTTCATAACTAATTCTTTTTGGAATAAAAGAAGATAGTTGTCACATGCTACCGATAGCAGTAAAAACATCCTGTTAAGAACATACATTAAATAGTCAATATGTAACATGTACCCTAGTCCACTGTGCACCTTGAGCAAGCCCAGGGGACATTCTCCCACCCCAAACTGCCATTGTCCCGCAGAGTTTAACAAATCCTCATATCTTGATCATTATAGGGGGACATAGGTAAATATGTCCCATTGACAGCTCAACCAAGATGCACTGCTGTGGACAAAAAAAATTAATTATCCAAATTAAGAATAATACTGTGGTAACCCAATAAAACTGCAAAACAAAAAGTAAATCATTATGTCAACTTGAATGTTTCAAGCTGATGATTATTCATTTGAAGAGTCATCTAATGTCTTTAGTGTAAAGCAAAAAATTATGCCCTGTTACATCTTTAACAAGTTAATGACAACAGTTTTCATATACTGGTGTTAATGTTCAAAAATAGTTATTTGGGGTCTCTGTTATCGTGCAATCACAACATCACTTTTCAATGTGATATTGCAAAAATTATAGGACAAAGATCTCACTGGTGTCTTATGTTACATCTTTTGCTGAACCCAACAGAGTAAATTTTCGATGCAATACCTTGGAGGAACTATCTTCGTTCATATGGAAATAAATTTCCCCAAATCTGGTGTTTCCAAATGAAGTAACATAGGCTACTTACAATAACTATGAAAATTTGGGAAAACTTTGAGATGTAACATAAATTTTATGACATCAAATTCTGTATCATCTCGCCAAATAAATTCCATAATTCCAGTTGTCACATTTTCAGGAATTGTCTGAGTGAACTTGTGCAAAAGCATGGTTAGGTCTGAAGATGTGAACATTTATATACTTATCACATAGACATATCTTTACTTCTGGAATTTGATTTTTCACATTTTCAGGAATTCACTCTGAGTGATGACTTCAACAAACTGTCACATTACAGAGACTATCTAGGTGAGTTCTACATTTACTATATCTATTCCAAACACATTACAGTTAAAAAACAGTGGCATTAACAATTATATATTTTCTAATGCTGTCCATTTATCAGAGTGTCAGTTGTTAAAAAGAGTCTTCAGATTAGTTCTCTGTATTAAACTTTGTTTAAAATTCATTATGGTATACAGACAGTGGCAGCGCAAAAGGTGGGGGGGGTAGGGGCACCACGAAAGAACATTGGCCCCAGGCACCTCGAACCCTCACATCGCTACTGTATACAGAACTAGAGTTTTACTGGTATGGAGTCAACTAACAGTGTTACAACATGTATTTTGATTTTAATGAAAAGATATTTCAATTTATGATTTCATGAGGGTACATTTATTATAACCCAGAACAAAAGACTAAATGTACACTACCAGGCTGTATGTTTGCCTATGACATCTGTTATGCACTAGAACCCCCATCATAGACAGTAATCTTGTACAATGTACCATATATACTTGCTTATAAGTTGAGTCCAGCTGCAAACTGCACAGACCCAGATTTGCTGTTGCATAATGCGCCGGCAGATCTGGGTCTATGCAGTTTCATAAGAGTAATCAGTAGAGCAAACAACATAGACCCTAATCTGCCAGTGATCAGGGTCTGTGTTATTTGCAATTCATGAGTCAGACTCGACTTATAAGCGAGGATATATGGTACATTGCTCCCACTTTATAAAGTTGTTCAAGGGAGACATAAAAGTAATTTGATTTTGACATTATGATGGATTCTCATAAAGAGAGAATTAAAATAAAGTGAGATGAATTAAAGTAGCAATGATAACCCAACATTTGATCAATTCAATGTGATCCATGATGGTACCCAGTGGTATACTAAGGAGCTTTCTAGTGAGGGACAGTGGTATACTAAGGAGCTTTCTAGTGAGGGACAGTGGTATACTGAGGAGCTTTCTAGTGAGGGACAGTGGTATACTGAGGAGCTTTCTAGTGAGGGACTGGTATACTGAGGAGCTTTCTAGTGAGGGACTGGTATACTGAGGAGCTTTCTAGTGAGGGACTGGTATACTGAGGAGCTTTCTAGTGAGGGACCACAGTAATTTTGTTTATCGAGAGCAAACTGTCCCATAACAAATATTAGAATGGAGTATTACTATGTGCTTTAACTTAGATTTTGAACATGCTGCAAAAGTTTGGAATAACTGCTGGAAAATAAAAAAAATTTATATAAAGTTTACATCTTGAAAGAGGTCAAGAAAAAACTGACAGAAAAAAATAAATAAACAGAGAAGTCTGCCAGCAGCTGGCTTTTGACAAGAGCACTGTGGAATGGACATTTTTGCTTTCATAAACCCCCATTAAAATTATTCCCAGTCAGCAGTCTGCAAAACACAGGTAAAATTGATGACTCACCAGAACTGAGACACGTGTAAACACTTTTTCCCCATTAGTATGAAATTTCTGCAAAACCAAAGCTTTTCTTTTTTTAGTTTTTAGCACTTTATTAGAGACATTTTCAGCTGATAATGAAAATTTCATGCAATTCCAATGAATAATGAAGTTATGCAAAATTTAATTTATATATGTTATAGTACAAGCTGCTT
Source organism: Margaritifera margaritifera (assembly GCA_029931535.1). NCBI lineage: Eukaryota > Metazoa > Mollusca > Bivalvia > Unionida > Margaritiferidae > Margaritifera > Margaritifera margaritifera. The sequence goes on from JAQPZY010001326.1 coordinate 1,057,156, forward strand.
GGTGTCTAACCATTAAGGCAGCAGACATACTCTTGGTCAGACAAGATTAGCACAACAGGTGTTATTATGTAACTGATCACATGTTTGGGGCAAAATTGGCTCACAGTCCAGTCAAGTTTTTGCTAAACAACATTTGATTGGCTGCTGGTGGTAGATAGGTAGAGTCTGGGGATTGGTCACTTAAGAAAATATGAATGTGTTATATTCAGTATATATGTAGAACTTAAACAGTCACTGATAGTGCAAAAATGACTCTAATTTCAGCTCATCAGAGCACAGTCAGCTGTATAAAATTTTCCCTGAACTGTGAGTGGGTGTTGAGCTGTGGCAAGGACAAATACTTTCAGTGGCACTGTTCTGAGACTGGGCGGAGACTTGGTGGCTATCAGGCCACAGCCTGGTGCCTCTGTCTGGAGTATCCTTGTTCATTTCTAAAACTTACAACATTGCAATGCAAGTTTCCCTGTCAAATACATTACCCGATCATATTAACATTAGGGGAATTGATCTCTGCTACCTTGAATCTTGCCCTCTCTGAAAGACAGAAAAATGTCTTACTGTCTATATATCATATAGATGAAGGAAACCAGCTCTTACAGATCAACTCCCTTTGTTCCCACTAGGTGGCCACCCATACCCTGAGTAATGTAGAAAGATTTTTTTTTCGTAAATTAGGTTTCTTCGAAAATACTTACCCAATCACATTAATATCAATCCCTCCCACCCTTCCCCACCAATGAGAGCATCCTGTTACAGGTTTTGCACACGCTTTAACTAGTTAACATCCCGGATATGGGTGGCCAATTGGCAGGGACAAGGGGAGTTAATCTGTAAGAGTTACTTCCCTTCATGTATATGATACATAGATAGGAAGACGTTTTTTAATTTTTAAGAGAGGGCTGGATTCAGAGGTAGCAGAGAGTAATTCCCATAATGTTAATGTGGTCAGGTAATGTATTTTTGGAGAAACATAATTTACTAAAAAATTTCCTTTCCAGTGAATTGTTTGTACACGGGATGGATTTAAACAAGATGGACACTAAAGTAAATGTAATTCAGATAGTCTGAGTGAAACCTGTTGATAAAGGGCAGTCCAAGGACAGTAGTAATTTGACCTGTACAGAGAGAATCTGGTGTCTTAATATGGAAAAGTGTCATTGAACCTACCAAGGTCCAATATACAGTACAGCTCGCGCAATTTTTTGATTTCCTACAAATCACGCACCTCGGCAGGCACGCCGATGGCAACTCCACTGTGGAGGGGCTGGTCGACATTACTGATTGACATTTGAACAGCCAGTGAATGAAGACCACTCATGGAAAGATTGAGACATCAAGAGTGATTTACAACAGGATACCATTTGAAGAATCAGTCATCTTTATTCCGATCATATATTTGGATAATAAAAAAAATAATTTCAACAGTCTTGTATATTCAGTACATGCATATTTAGAAAAGGAGGATTGACTTCTTTTGCAATAATTTTATATTTTTACTTTATTCAAAGAAATCTGAACAAACTTACGCACTGACTTGACAAGAGGCACACCTTGTTTAGCTTCTTTTGAACAGCATAAATTTATCCTATTGTTCCAAAGGAAAATTAATCCTCTGAGATATGGACAATTAAATTCTGAATTGACAACCGCTGCTGTTAAAAAAGCAACCAAACAAACAGAAAACACTGAATTTACACTGAAATGTGAACCACATGCTTAGTCCTTATGCAGTAATGGCACAATCACAAGGCTGAATATACACAACTTTTAACTAGTTCAATTCTGACTGCATGTGTACTGTAAGGGACTGACCATTTAATTTATGGGGCTAGAATGTTCTTTCCAACTGGAATATTTTTTTCCTTTCATAACAAGATAAATTTGTTTCAAGTAAAATAAGGAATGGAATAATTTCTTTTTTTATACTACAAATCAGAGCAAGGAAATTGTTTTCAAGCATTTACCCCCCCCCCCCTTTTAGAAAATTAAATGGTCTCTCAAGGCGGTGACCATTGTCAACGCTGTTATAAAATATTGACAAGTATTAGCATCAAAAGATGATGTCAATTTTAGCTTGAGAAAGGTGTGCTTTTATTGTATGAAACCATCTGACTTGGCGTGTTGTCCTTAGCAGCCTTAATTATGGTCCCGCCTTTAACAGCGGAAGTTTCATAATTGTTCGTAATTAATCTGAACTCAACATACTGCTAAAATGAATAATAATGTGGAAAATTGTCAAATCTCAGATGTTCAGAAATTGTAATTTCCAACGAATTTTGGGCATTCTGCATGTATGTATTGTCTCCACGTGTATCCTATTATTTGCTTATTTTTATTAGGGGAAAATAAAAAAACACAATTTTTTATCGTCATAGAAAAAATAGTAAATCATAAAATCACATGGAAATAATATGTCAATAACCTAATCACAATATTGATCTATTTCATATAATTTTGATGTCTGTAGTACATTGCTTTGCAGCTACAGTTACTGTAGCCAAGTGGATAAAGTATATGACACACACACACACACACACATTCGACATTGGAGCACAAGGTTGTGAGATTGCGCCCACTGGTGGGAACATTTTTTTTTCTCCATGTCACAATAATGTCTAGTATGGTATTACTTTTTTTCTTACCACTTATAAACTTTTCCAGATTTCATTTTCTTTATGTGTAGATTTTTAATCGGTCAGTTTATTATATTTGAATTCTGAAGATTGCCTAAAAATGTTGACATATCAAGCATCACTAAAGTAACATTTGGTTAATGTTAATAAGCATTTTAGCATTATTTTTTAAACTCACATTGGTGAAAAGTTCTTTAAAACATGGGCAGAATCATGAAAAACTTTCATGGCAGGAACATCTTTTTGACTTGGTTTGAATGATGAGGCCGCTAATTGAAGAAAGCTAGGCAATCAGGGAATACTTATACTGTTAACGAAGATTGCACACACAAAAATGTTTCTAATGTTAAGTGCAACTGATTATGATAACTTGTGCAGTAGTGATTTGGATTCCATAGTTTATGAGAGAGAGAAAGAGAGGAACTTTACTAAAAACAGTTAATAATCTAGAAATTCTTTGGAACCGGTTCATATAATTATTCTCTAATATGCATAGTATGCAGTAGGAAAAAGAACAGTAAAAAGACAAAAAGTAAAACATTAATTTCATCTGATGCTCAAGTTTACTTGGTGATATAAATATACAGGTATATAATTGATGTACAGTATTTGCACACAACAAATAGGTATGTTTATCCCAGTTTGGGTAAGTTTTGAGATTTTGTATATATGGGTTACTTAAAATTTCTGTTGGTAAATTGTAAAAGGCAATTAATTTTGATACAAGATAGTTCTACAGAAAAGGAGCTGAACGATCAAGTGCTGTAGGTCTCATTGTTAATAACAAAAGGTCGAATTAGATCTTTGTAAGTAGTTCAGAGCAAGACCATTGTCCATTTTAAACAACTAATCTGACTGACACAAGGAATCGAAGATAATAAACAGATAAATGCAAAAATTTGATGCTAGCTGTATTGATTAGTTCACAGGTTTTTCTTTCTTTTACTGATTTTTCTTGGATGAGAATCAAACAATGGAAATAGCCTGTGGTTATACAGTATGATTCACTTATCCCCGAGTACATTGTTTATTGTCAACATAATGGCAAAGAAAACAAATCTGCAAAAGAAGAGCTGATGTTGTGCTTTTAGGTTATCAGTTCACACATGAAATGAACACATCAATTGCAAGAAAACCAAATGACTTCTGTTGTACTAGGTTATTAGTATGCACATGAGCATTTATCTTAGAAAAGTGTACATGTTAACCTACATGTATCTAGGATGACTTTTTGAGATCATTTGTGATTTTTAAAAAAAAATCTACTTTGATAATTAATACAAAATAGTACAGTTTAAATTAAAATAAAGATGTGAAATCTTAATAATGCTTTTTTTAACAATAATTTTTGCTTTTGTATGTTCATGCAGCAACTGCCAGAACTATGTTTTCTCAGGTTTTAATTACCCCTCTATGAAGCTGTGATTGGATGTCAGAAGAAATCGTACATTATGTTAATGAGAAATTCATGCATGGGGTAACCATCGGAACTTGTGCAATTTTGTTTCGCTTCAGTCAGGAATGAATGTGATTTTGTTATTAATTTGTTCGATGTTTATCATTCTTTTCACTGCAGGGAGTACAATATCACTGACTTTCATATGATCATTCAAAAAGTATATTGTTATATTGTGCGAACTGCAACAGAAATTAAGACATGAATGCATCTGTAGATTCTGATAATGTAGTATTGAAAAACACATAATTAGATTCATTGCGCAAATGTAGTATTAATACAGTTTGTGAGGCATTGTCATTATGTTAATATATTCTAAAATTTGATTTGACATTATGTATCATACATTATCTTTGTTAGAACTAGGAAATGTTTGTAATTAACTGAATGATCATGTTTTTTTTCAGTATCAAAAAGTAAGCAAATTGCTCCCGAAAGAGATAACAATGTAGATACATTGGTGCCTCTCTCTCTCTCTCTCTGAGCCTCTTTAGAGCATGCCTGCAGGAGCCATAAACAGTAAGCCATGCCCATATTATCAAGACCATGTCCACTCCATGGTTGTCATTGGTTGCGACTTCACGAGAAAGAGTGGTGTGCAGAGCTATTCTCCGCGAAACACTGCAGCAGCTCCTTCAGGATGCACAGAGAGATTGTGGAGGTTTTTGTTTCTTAATCCTCTGCACTCTCCACCCCAACGGCGAAGTGTGGGGAATCGAAAAATCATGTGAGCTGTACTGTATATTTGAGTCAACATTGTTCTGATTCTGACAAAGTCGCCATATCTGCTTCTAGACACAAGTAAAAAAAGAGCAGAAAATTTTTATGAAAACTAGACAATAATTATATAATAAAGCAAAATGTCATTTATATGCAGTGAAAATGTATATCTTGTATACAAGTCAGAGTCCCATTCCTCGTTTAATGTATGATTGTATCCTTCATGTACATAGCAGTCAGATGTTGAATTTGATGCAGATTACAGTAAGTCTTTTTCTTAAAGGTGTCCTTAGAGACAGGTTTTACTTCAATTGAAAGTATATGGACCATGTAGTTATGGGAAAGTGTGTAATCTTCCAAGAGCTGGACAGGTTACCCTGTACAGGTGTCCTGTATATAGAGGTTTAATAATCAGCCTATTTGCAATCCTTAACCTAGCTCCAGATTTGATGAACAATCAAAATATGTATTTGTTGGCGACTACTCGGGGCAAATATCAGTATTGAAAATAAGTAACTCCAACTTTACTGTCATAACTACATTGAAAGGGCACTCAGGTATGATGTTTTTTAAAACCCATTTTAATACAAAACTCTCCCTCCTCTGTTTCAATAGTGTATTATAGTGGCATCAGTTATAAAGTGATATAAAAAATAAAAATATTGCCACTCAATTTTTCATACAAATACTCCTGTATTCCAGTAAAATAAAAATAAAAAATAATTTATTTGATTTTATACCAATACTTTTCTATCCCAATTTTGCCAGATTTAAAAAAGTTACATTTAAAGGAAAACATTATATTTGTGATGTCATAGCTGTACTTAAATGTACTTTTTTTTTCATTTTGTTCTACCCCTAGTACACCCAGAGATGTAGAATAGGCCTTATAGAGTTGGACATTGAACATCAAATATAAACATTGCCTTATAGAGTTAGACATTGAACATAAAATATAAACATTGCCTTATAGAGTTAGACGTTGACCATCAAATATAAACATTGCCTTATAGAGTTAGACGTTGACCATCAAATATAAACATTGCCTTATAGAGTTAGACGTTGACCATCAAATATAAACATTGCCTTATTGAGTTAGATGTTGAACATCAAATATAAACATTGCCTTATAGAGTTAGACGTTGAACATCAAATATAAACATTGCCTTATAGAGTTAGACATTGAACATCAAATATAAACATTGCCTTATAGAGTTAGACATTGACCATCAAATATAAACATTGCCTTATAGAGTTAGACGTTGACCATCAAATATAAACATTGCCTTGACGTTGACCATCAAGTATAAACATTGCCTTATAGAGTTAGACGTTGACCATCAAATATAAACATTGCCTTATAGAGTTAGATGTTGAAAATCAAGAAATAGATACCACGACAGTTTAAAAATTTTCAATAGGAAATATCTCCCATCAACAAATTTTCAGCAACTACAAGCATATATGTGCATTTTTTGCAGGAAGTGTCCGATGTTTGGCATGGGATTCAGAAAGAAGCCTGCTGTTTTCTGGGAGCTTTGACCAGTCTGTGATTGTGTGGGATATTGGTGGAAGGAAAGGAACTGCATTTGAGTTAAATGGCCACAAGTAAATACAACCAGATATGCTTTTAATATTTTGAATTTAATGAATTTACTGCAGTTTTCCTTTTTGCTTCTCTCTTATACAAAAACTTCAATATATCAGCAGTTGTACATTTTTCTGTTTATTCTTCAAATATATTATTCAATAACAATACATTAAGAATAGATCCATTAACTCCAATAACAATACATTAAGAATAGATCCATTACCTACCTTGCAAATTTTGCCCTCCCAAGCTAAAAACAACTTTTGCCACATCTTTTGGCTTGTTTTAGCAACAGAAGTGCTTAAAGGTTCTCTGCTTGTCAAGGTGGAAGTCAAAACTAGAGTGGTCTCCCCTTTTTGAGGTATTGCACTAAATTCCATCAATCATCAGTTACTACTTCTGCTCATGCTCACTCTTTACCAAGGTCTTGCAAACGCCAAATTCTCTTGTGCCGTTTCATCAGTATAACGTGTTAACTGCCTCAGAATTTGAGGGAGTGAAAATTTTATTAGTAAACCATATCCATGCATAAACCATGTGCAAACCCTAGCCCATGTCTCAAATGAAACTCGTGTCTCAAATGAAACTCCAAGCTGCTTTGCATACATCAGGGGACAGGAGACAGGGCCAGCTCCGGGGTAAAAGGGATTAACTTTCTCCTCTTTCACTTCTAACATATTATGATTGGGTAACATATTTGAAGAAGTAACCATTTTTTTAGAGTAAAATATGTTTCTGTAATAATACTTAACCAATTCATAATATGGGCACATTCTTCCAAGCCTTCTCCACAGTTAATAGTACTTATTGACAAGATTTGGTGCCAGTCTCTCAAAACAATGGGAGACCACTCTAGTCTGACTTTAACCTTGGCAAGCAGATGCCCATTTAGCACTTTTGTTGTTGCAACAAACCAAAAGACATGGCAGGCATCGTTTTAGCTCAACTGGTCATAGATCAGAAGAGCTTATGGGATGGTTTGTTGTCCATCATCTGTCCATCCATTAGCACAAGTTTGTTATTGCTACACCTCCTAAACTTCTTAACATAAGAAGTAATCTTGAAGGTTCCTCAAGTGCAACCTAATATTTTTTGTGATTTAAAAATGAAGTAATTCATAGTTTATTCATTAGTTGGAATTAAAGACACAGGTAAGATACAAGATAGCTTCATTTTATCTTTCAGGGACAAAGTACAGTCATTAGTATACTCGTCAGCATCCAGACAGCTTTTATCTGCAGGAAATGATAAAATTATTGCCATTTGGGACATGGCAGCCAAAAGAGTTGAGGTAACTTGTACTCAGTGTGTGTTGTTACAAAGTTTTTTTCCTGATAAGAATTTAAAAGTACAATAAATCCTCTCATTCATATGAAAGAATTTAGAGAATTATTAGACAGAAAATATACAGATATGCTGCCAGGCCATGGGAACATGGGTTTTCACAAAAACAATAGAGTCATACAAATCTTAAAACCCAGTGGGGGAAAGATCATGCAAATTACCTGCCATTCCCGCAATTTGTTGTACCCAGTGTGCGCTTTTTTAAAAAAAAATTCAAACTTAGGGTTAATCAAATCATCATTTTTTTTGTCTTTTGTCCATGATGTCCTTCAATCTCATACTTATGGAGATTATTGTTTGAATGTATCCACCTTTATGATTGAGATCTGCTGTCATATTGCAGGAACTATCAAGGGTTTCTGACTGAATTGTCTCCTTGATGGGAATAACACAATGAACTATTGATCAGCCATTAGGAAAATATGAAAAGTGCACCAGCAGAGAGTCATCTCGAAAGAAAAGATAACTGATATCTATAGGAAAGTAGGGAGAAACAGAAAGATTGTCTGCTAAGGATGAAACTAGGGAGGAGGAAAGGTCTGATGGTTTGATGTTCACTGAACATAGCTCAGAAAGCAGTGGATACAGAAATAGCAGGCACCTCATCATTTAGGCCTTGCAAAAAATGTGATTCTTGGACAGAAATATCCTAGGAACAACATGCATGAATTGTAGAAAATTATATTTGGATATCCTGAAGACCATTTCTAGAATTTATTCAGGCTGGCCAAAATTTCAGTGATTCTGCCTTTATAAAAATGAAAAAAAAATATACTGATTGTGAGAGGAGATTCAAATCTCAAAGCAGACTTACTACTACACTTGGGAACAGGCTATGATCTAAAACAGTAAATAAAATAATGACTATACATATATGAGGGGGTCCAATAAATGATTTTCCATTTGCAAAGGCTGTGAAGAAATGGAGTGATAATAAACAAAAGAATATTTACCAGCTGAGCAAACTAAATCAGGTATGTGATACCTTATATATTAATTGTCAAATAAGTGATACAAAGTCATTAAATGCTTGGGTTAAATTAGGTATCCATATAACTTATAATATGTTGTCACCCATCATCTGTCATTCATCATTTCCCCCCACCCTCCCCCCCTCTTCTGCCTTCCCTACCCATGATTCCACCTGTTTAAATGTAGGTGTGGGGGACCTCCCCCTCATAAGAAACTTTTTGGCAGCATCTCTGAATATAGTGCACACAAAGTGTATTGACCATTTTCCACTCAGTGTCTGTGGAGTATCCACTGAAGTACACCCCACTAACCTGTGAAATCTCCAGGATTTACAGATGGAGTCAGGCCTGAGCTTGAGTGTCCTGTTGGGTAATAGAGTTAATTGATTTATGACCCATGATGTTACCACAAATCCTTTAGGGATATAGAGATAATCCACAAACTGACCAGCTAGAATCAACTCTTGAAGTGGAGTTGAGTGAAAGTTACATCTGGTGAGAAAAGTACTGCTTGAAATGGGCAATTTCACTGAACTGCACTCAGCAGCACCTTTCCAACAGCAGGAGCAAAAAATGGTTAATGCACATTGTAGGCTGGGGCCCCATGCAGCCGAGTGGTCTAAGGCGCTCGCCTTTACAGATTACTGACATCTTACCTCTCCTTGTGGGTTCAAGTCTTGGGCTCGACCAATGTGGGTATGTGAGAAAGCTTGCCAGTAGCTTCCCGTGGGTCAGTGGTTCTTCCCGGGGTTTTCTTGGGTTCTTCCTCCACCAAATATACTGGCCGCCATGTATGGCCTGTCATTTGCTGAAAGATGGTGTTAAACCCATACCAACCAACCACATTGTGGGCACTTTACTTCAGAACACTTAGCGGTTTGAACATTGGTGAGTAGAGTTCTGCTGTCAAAATGATCCTACTAGTGAGTATTGGACAGTCTGTAGGTGCTGCATGTATATGGCTTGATGATACTATAATTACAAGTGAATCCATAAGTCTTTTATGACCAGCTTGTAAATTATCTTACATTTCTTTTTTGACTCCATTCCTGTAGAGCCAGTAGAATATGCTGGATCAACCATACCAGACTTATTGGCAGTGTGGTACTATATGACAGAGTAGAACATGATATACTGTTGTAGTGTGGTACCATATGACAGAGTGGAACATGATATACAGTTGTAGTTTGGTACTATATGACAGAGTAGAATATTATATATTGTTGTTGTGTGGTACTATAGGACAGTAGAACATGATATACTGTTGTAGTGTGGTACTATATGACAGTAAAATATGATATACTGTTATAGTAATGTACTATATAGTGTGGTTCTGTATGACAGTAGAATATGATATGCTGGTGTAGTGTGGTACTATATGACAGTAGAACATGATATACTGTTGTACTGTGGTACTATGTGACAGTAGAACATGATATACTGTTGTAGTGTGGTACTATGAATATGATATACTGTTATAGTAATGTACTATATGACAGTAGAACATGATATACAGTTGTAGTGTGGTACTATATGACAGTAGAACATGATATACTGTTGTAGTGTGGTACTATATGACAGTAGAATATGATATACTGTTGTAGTGTGGTACTATATGACAGTAGAATATGATATACAGTTGTAGTGTGGTACTATATGACAGTAGAATATGATATACAGTTGTAGTATGGTGCAATATGACAGTAGAACATGATGTACTGTTTTAGTATGGTACTATATGACAGAGTAAACATGATATACAGTTGTAGTGTGGTACAATATGACAGTAGAACATGATATACAGTTGTAGTGTGGTACAATATGACAGTAGAACATGATATATAGTTGTAGTGTGGTACAATATGACAGAGTTGAATATGATATACAATTGATGATGTGACTACTCATTAGCATTGCATTTTCTGTAATACTGTTGTTTTTTTTTTGAAAATTTTTATAACTTCATTAGCAATATATTTTCAGTTGATGGGCAAAATTTCATGGAATTAGGGTGATATGTATGTATGTATTAATGTTTAACAGCATGTCAGGACAATAATGGCTATATGGTGCGGTTAGAAGTTGTAAAATTAGGGTGAAAATAATGAAGTTATTAAACATTGAATTTATGCATGTTATATTGTACAGTCCATCCAGGCAGCAGCTTTGCTCTTAGTCAGACAAGCATAGCACAGCATATGTCATTATGCAGTTGATTGCTTTTTGCCTGAAACAAGATTTGTTAATGGCCCATTAGAATTTAGAATAAACAACAATTGACTGATAGCTAGTTGTAGATAGGTGGAGTTGGGGATTTATGTATTATGCTGGGAATTAGTGGCAAAGCAGCATGTCCATATATTTATCTTCAAAGGGATTAACAATGCAGCATGTCCATATATTTATCTTCAAGCAGATTAACAAAGCATATTAAGATTTTTATATTTAGTCATCATGTTCCAAAGTTTTGAAGCTACTTTTATATAGTTAGACTTTTATGTGTCAACACATGCATGCACAAATGTATTCATGCATGGATATGAAAGCGACAATATAATTAGATGACAATTGGTACAAAGGCATCGGAATAAAAGGTTACTATTATCACAGGCTAACACAGATTCATCCTAATAGTTGCACACAACTTCAGGCTCAAATATGTTTGAATACTGAAACAAAGGCATTGATCAGCCAAGATTTTTCTAGATAGTCTGATTTCCTTACTTGCAAAGCCTGTCTCATATATTCTGTTTCTTTCTTTATATTTACTGCTTGAGAAATGTTTACTACTACTATTTTCACAAACACAAAATTTAAAATAATGACATGGTTCATGCAACCCTTGAATTTTGAAAAAGGTTTTATCTTTGAAAAGTCCTTGTATTTTTTGAACAACTTGAATATTTCCCAAATCTTCTTGAATTTATATTAGGGAATACAGAATGTTAAAACTGAATAAAATATATCACTTTTTCAATTTTTAGAATTTTTGTTTATATATTTTCCAGAAATAATGAATAAATAGATAAAATTGGGTGGATCAAATGACACATTGGTTGTTACCAGATGAGGTAGCATCCCTTTGTTGTAGTGTCATGCTAATTAGTTATGTACTTTTGTTTTTGGGGTTGTTTTTTGTTTTTCTTCTACTGTTGTACTTATGCAGTGATAAACTAAGTAGCATATGGATTCAATTCAATTTCCATAAGAAAAAAATTAATACTCCTTGAAAACTTTTGGAAGTCCTTGAAAACGTTTTGAAAAGTCCTTAAAAACAATTCACAGGGTGCTGCATGAACCATAAATGACACTATACTGTTGGTACAAATATTGAAATAATTTGTAACTGATGAGTTCATTTGTTGCTAAAAGTGCTCTTCCACAATCTTTTGACATAATTTTAGACACAGGATCCAGAAAGTGTATTTGGAAGTATTCATTTATTAATACATGGTTTCATATTTAATTGCAGACTCCAGAATGGGCAGAGAGTGATGTGTGTATGAAATGTGGAAAACCTTTTTTCTGGAATGTGAAGAAAATGTGGGGAGATGGAGTCATTGGAAATAGACAGGTACATATTTGCTGAAGCTATGCAAGTGTAGAGAAACAGGTTACAATCAATATCTGGATAATTTATATTACAATGAGATTTAAGATTAAACGCCTTAAGACAGAATTTACAGTACTTTGTGTGTGGTTGATTTCTGTATAAACTGAATAGTATATACATTTCCAGTAGATGCTAACATAAATTTAAAAAAATTCAGGTAGATGATTCACAAACATGGTTCTTTTCTTCCATAACTCTTGACAAATACCTGAGAAGAAATAACAAACAGATATACAAATAATGAGGTACTGGAGCATGCTTGTCATTGCGTCAACCTCCATTTCTGCAAACAGATATAAAAGTATTGAATTACATGAACATATATGTCATTGTGTCAACCTCTGTTCCTGCCCACATATCTAAAAATATTGTGGTGCATGGGCATACATGTTATTGTCACAACCTCTCTTTCTGTTTCTGCGCATAGCTTTACAAATATCAAGGTACATGAGCACACATGTTGTTGTGCCAACCTCTGTTCCCGCAAACAGATATACAAATATCAAGGTACATGAGCATACATGTTATTGTCACAACCTCTCTTTCTGACTTGTATAAGATATGTAAAAACAAAGACAATGCTTAAACCTGCAGTGACTTAAGAATATCATTACCGCATGTGCACTATGTTTTATGATTTTTCTGTCGACAGCACCACTGTAGGAACTGTGGTAAAGCAGTATGTGATAACTGATATTTCTGTCCACAGCACCATTGTAGAAAGTGTGGTAAGGCAGTATGTGATAAATGACTTTTCTGTCCACAGCACCATTGTAGAAAGTGTGGTAAGGCAGTGTGTGATAAATGACTTCTGTCCACAGCACCATTGTAGAAAGTGTGGTAAGGCAGTGTGTGATAAATGACTTTTCTGTCCACAGCACCATTGTAGAAAGTGTGGTAAGGCAGTGTGTGATAAATGACTTTTCTGTCCACAGCACCATTGTAGAAAGTGTGGTAAGGCAGTATGTGATAAATGACTTTTCTGTCCACAGCACCATTGTAGAAAGTGTGGTAAGGCAGTATGTGATAAATGACTTTTCTGTCCACAGCACCATTGTAGAAAGTGTGGTAAGGCAGTGTGTGATAAATGACTTTTCTGTCCACAGCACCATTGTAGAAAGTGTGGTAAGGCAGTGTGTGATAAATGACTTTTCTGTCCACAGCACCATTGTAGAAAGTGTGGTAAGGCAGTGTGTGATAAATGCAGCTGTAAGAGATCCACTATTCCACCAATGGGTTATGAATATGATGTCAGAGTATGTGAAGAGTGTTTTGAGGAAATTACTGAAGAGGAGTGAGTAATATATTTTAATTCTTTTAAGATATTTAAGTATAAGAATTATTATCAAGGTCATGATTGTACTAAACTTTAGTCTTAAATTTTGTTTAATTCTGAAATCCAGTAATTAGCTGGTAGTTAAGTCCGACTTGACTTTAGCCAATACAAATGCTCAAGTTGAAACTTGAAATTTAAGAAATATTTTGGGCATGCATTTGCCAGTGAGTTGCGATTAGACTGTGATTTGGGATATGAAGAGGAAAGAAATAAAATGACCTTGCAAGAGGTGTTGGAAGGTCAGAGGTTATGGTCAAAATGAATTCCTCATTTTCCTTTTAAAACAAAGCTGTGGAGATCTACAAAAAAAGTCGGAAAAAAATAGAAAGATTTAAATGGAAAATATGACATCATAGGAACATGTTTCTGTATAATGAAAGTGTACTATGTTCACATTGAACAATATGATTCTATACATTGAAAGTGTGCAGTTGTCACATTGAGCAATATTCTATACAATAAAATTGTGTTATTGTCATATGTAACAATATGATTCTATACAATGAAATTGTGTTATTGTCATATGTAACAATATGATTCTATACAATGAAATTGTGCTATTGTCATATGTAACAATATGATTCTATACAATGAAAGTGTGCTATTCTCACATTGAACAATTTGATTCTATACAGGGAAAGTGTGCTATGGTCACATTGAACAATTTGATTTTATACAGGGAAAGTGTGCTATTCTCACATTGAACAATTTGATTCTATACAGGGAAAGTGTGCTTTGGTCACATTGAACAATTTGATTCTATACAGGGAAAGTGTGCTATTCTCACGTTGAACAATATGATTCTATACAGGGAAAGTGTGATATGGTCACATTGAACAATATGATTCTATACAGGGAAAGTGTGCTATGGTCACATTGAACAATATTCTATACAGGGAAAGTGTGCTATGGTCACATTGAACAACATGATTCTATACAACGAAAGTGTGCTATGGTCACATTGAACAATTTGATTCTATACAACAAAAGTGTACTATTGTCACATTGAACAATTTGATTCTATACAACAAAAGTGTGCTATTGTCACATTGAATAATTTGATTCTATACAGGGAAAGTGTGCTATTGTCACATTGAACAATTTAATAGTGTGCTATTCTCACATTGAGCAATTTGATTCTATACAACGAAAGTGTGCTATTGTCACATTGAACAATTTGATTCTATACAGGGAAAGTGTGCTATTGTCACATTGAACAATTTGATTCTATACAGTGAAAGTGTGCTATTGTCACATTGAACAATTTGATTCTATACAGTGAAAGTGTGCTATTGTCACATTGAAGAATTTAATAGTGTACTATTGTCACATTGAACAATATGATTCTATACAACAAAAGTGTGCTATTGTCACATTGAACAATTTGATTCTATACAGTGAAAGTGTTCTATTGTCACATTGGACAATTTGATTCTATACAACAAAAGTGTACTATTGTCATATTGAAAAGTGATTCTGCATAACAAAAGTGTGCAATGCTTAAATAATGATTTACAAATTACTTACATTCTTGAGGATATGCAATTGATACACTCTCAATCTTACAAACCATGCAAAATAACATATTCTCATATATTTATATACAGTAAAACACAGTACAAACATAAATACAACAAATTTATATATAGTATGAAATGAATTTGCATACTCATGGAAGTATTATGTACAGATAATATATGGACCAAATGTATTATGGATAACATAATATATGGACCAAATGTAGTATGGATAACAGATAATATATGGACCAAATGTATTATGGATAACAGATAATATATGGACCAAATGTATTTTGGATATAATGAAGCCAAAATTTAGGGCCCAGAAGGTTTGATATAAACTTATTTTACTGTAAAAATATAACAACCTTTCATGGGAGCCCAATGGAAGTTGTCTTTATGTAAATATCTATTGATACATGCATGAATTGAACAAGTCATTTAGAACTTTGCCTTTACACAGAGGTGGTCCTCATGTGGAAGCTGTTGCTAAGCAGGTTTGACTGTATACATATCCATGAATTTTATGTGATGTGTTGAGGAAACTGAGACACATCAACTTAGAATATTACTCAATCTAACTCTACATGTGTCATTTGAAGAAGAAATTATACTTGATATTATTTCTTGACAACAGTTTGTTGTTTTTCAGGCGGGCTCCTCTGGCTACATTTCATGATGTAAAACAATGTGTTGTAGCCATGTACATAGAGGAAACGAGGAAGAGATTACTAACAGTTGGGAGGGATAGAGTCGTTAAGGTGAGGAAATGACTTGTGTATACCGTAATGGATGTAAGTCTTGGGACAGGATTTTTTTTTTCGTGTCCAAAGACTTATATGCATATAAAAAAATGTAACCTTTTAAGCGTTCCAAATATTTTATCATTCCTGCATTGGGTTTCAACTCATCACCGGTGGATTATGGTCTCCCATTTATCTCCCTAAATACCCACTTGTGCTATATTTTGTCCATCTCAGCATAATTTGACCTTGCTGGTACTTTCAACACGAGCTCTCTCCATTTGACGGGTCAGTAAAGAGTGGCAAGCATGGGATTTTCGAAGATCCACTGACGACCTTCTTTAGTAAATAATTAGTGTGGTGATTTCATCATTGACTTGTACACTGGTGGTGGTGGCTGTTGAAAATTCACAAGTGTTCTTGTGCCAGCCCATAGAAAATGTTCTCACATGGTTGTCTTTCTGGTCAAGCATCACATCATCGTACACGACAGTATTATTCGCATCCGGGTTAAGATCGTTGATAGTAAGGGTTTCATCCACCGTGGAAAAAAACTGGATAGTGTATGAAGACGTCTCCAATGACTCAAGCACGCTCGTGAAATCCCCGAGTACCTCATAACACAGTTGATAGTCCACAGATAGTGCAATCATGTACAGTTGATTCCACATCAACCATTGCATTATCCGATTCAGCAACAGTTGAGTTTTCCTGGATCCAGCGGGGCCAATGGTCAGCACGTGAACAGAATTTGGAACCATGGAACTGGTGTGCTTGGGCGGCTGAGGCTTCACCGATGCAAAGAAATCAATGACGGAAAACGTTTTTCTCTTTCGTGATGATATGTTGAATGTCAATTGTTCTTTACTTATCCTGCCTTTATATTGTGTGCGATTCCGCATGAAAACTCATACTACAAATCCAACTCGGGTTCGGACACCCAATAACAGAGCTGCAATTGCTGGAACTTGCGTCTAGTGTGGAGGAAAAAAGTTTACATTCGTTTAATAAAATCTTGGTGGTGATATCGCTACCACACTGACAAAACTCCCTGGGATACCATGGAGTAAATATCCTGGCAAAAAGCATATTCCTGGATACAGTTACTCTGGGCCTGGAACATGGCTGGATATATGACGTGATTCCAATAACCGACCAATGCCCAGCCAAGAACCTGTAAGCCACGTTGATGCTGCATGTTACCAACATGATCTTGCTTATAAAGCATCCAACAATGCCTGTGCATGTCGACGCACCAACATGGACCTCATCCATGACTTGAATGCGATCACGAGACTGACTGTCAGAAAGAATCACCAGACGGATTGTCAAAGGAGACATGAAGGCTAAGATTGCACCTGGAGGCAAAGCCTCAATATAACAAAACATGGCTTCCAAACTCACCTTGGTGGAATAATACACACCCATGTGATATTTCTTCAACTGAATAAGATTTGATGTGTGCATGAATTCATTGCCAGTGATGAAAAATAGTGCATGGGATTGAGCTTGTACGTGTGCATGGCAGTATCACAGAATGCCTCAAAGACATCCATGCGCAACAACACATCTGTGCACAAATATAGATCATGGTAGTCACAGAGATTTCGACAATGAAATGCCAACCAGACGTTTGCGTGCACATATTCATCGGCAGAAATGCCTTCGTGGAACAATGATGAATCAAAGGCTTCAATCGGTGGCAACTGAGTTTAATAAAACTTTTTTCTGGTCACTCATGTACTCATACGGGTAGATTCCTTTGTGGGTGAGCAGCTTCAGAGCCTCTGGCTCTACCCCAGCACCACCATGTTGATGAGTGTTTATAAAACAATCATTGCTACCAGCCGCAAGGTTGTTGACAAGTTTGTCCAGGCTGGAATTGAGAAACTGCAGCTAGTCAATAAACTGCAGCTGACCCACCCGAAATGTCATGTATTTTTCCACGTTGTTGAGGATAGCACTCATTGCCGTGTTTGATACCATTGCAGTTGCTTGATTGATCAAGTGACCATCATACCCATGCATGCTATGAAGCACAACCGGAATTCTTGTTCATAATGGGTAAATTCACATCTGCAGTTAGCATGCGCTGTTTGCGCCTCCTCTGTATGCACCAGTAGCGTGATAGTGATCGCAAATTATTTCATCGGTGGAGCTGAAAGCTTCGTTGCTGTGGAAAACTCACAGATAGCATCACAGGTCATAATCATGTCGCACAGAGAAATGGATTAAAGTTGTACTTTAATCCATTTTACTGTAACATTGAGTGATTTAAAAAATATCTCAACCAAGTCCTTACTGCGGTGCAATATTGGAGGCTCAGTCACTATGTCGCATCTGACTACAATGTAACTAAATCCACAAGAGACTTGCTCGGCAACTTGCATTGTATTTTATTGAACCATGGAATGTTTAAGCATTCAGAGCCTGCATAATTGACATATGGAACTTTCATCTTTCTTTGCACCACAGTGAATTTCTATAAACAGGTTCTAGCATGATCATATGCTGATCATACGCTGCGGCTTCTTGCTGACCCCCCCCCCCCCCCACCCAACAGTATACGTCATATTCGTCAAGCATCCATTGTGTGCTAAATACATGCATGCAGCATCGATATGGAAGTTTTCTCCCATGATGCTTGCTGTGCCAGTAAACCATTCAGGGAAGATCTTTTATACACAGTGGTGTCGCACCTTTGGACCATCCAACAATAACAGATCAATTCTAAACCACCTGCATAAATGTTTATTTTGTGATTGTGGCGATAGTTGAATCAGCTGAAGGCCACTGTTCCAAGCAAACACATTAACAACGATGTCATGGTTAAGTCATTAAAACTTACCAATGTCAGTAACCTTTATGGGAAAATCTGTTACCAAACTTGAGTTCAACCAGGTGCTGTTTGTATTTTCAAGGCTGATCTGTATTATTCCATGCAGGATGCAGCATGGATAAAATTGCCCTTTTCAAAACACTGGTTGTGGCTCTTACCAGTATTACTGCTCGCCACAGAGTTGTCACAGTTTTTCACATTTATTACTGCTCACCACAGAATACATGCTGGCGTTGGAATATAACTCAACCGGTAGAAAGACTTGTACAGGGAGAACTTAACATGAACTTCCGTGCTTGTGGAAAGAGTCTATCCTGAACCTTCTTGGGTGTAATCATCAAACTTCTCGAGGATCTTTGCAAAACATTTGTTGATTTCATCCTTGATGTCCTCTGTGTCTTTGCAGTTCAAAATCACAAGGGCACCACTGTGAAACCTCCCGGATGAAATTTTAGTCATGTAGTTGGACCCTTTTGTTGAGGAACTGTGCGGCATAGTAGAAGTTGGCACAGAGAACAATGTTCACCTTGAACCCAGATGCGAGTTCACCTTGAACCCAGACACATCATTTGTCTGGTTCATATGTGTGTGGGATGATTACCTGGTAATCTTCTAAATCACCAACGCGCTTGTGCAACTTGAACTCTGGGACTTGGACTCGTTGATGAGTATATGCGACAGCCTCAGCGGCAATAGTAGCTGCGATACAATAGCGACCATGTGTGTGATTTCAGGCTAGGTGGCCTGTGAAGGAATTTTGATACATAACTGTGCTGCCATTGCATGCAGCTGTCTCATGGTCGGACATGGCTCAACCAGAGGAAGTCCTAATAGCGCAAGTATGTCTGCTTGTCTTGCACTTGGAAACCTTATTCCATGGTCTGACACAAATTGTTTAAGCTGATTCACTGTAGGCATACTATTATAATAAAGATGTTATCTAATTCCTTATTCACCAAATGAATTTTTGATGTATCATTTTTACTTTACCAGGATGAGAAACCGCAATCGCTTCAATCCTTGATATTTTTTCATTGCCTTATTATTATCTTTTTTCCCCAGTTTTTCCTTGTTGGCATTGACGACGTTTTCCACATTTGCCAGTATGCGCAATAATACATGCATACAGATCCCAATGGTCTGCATAGCTGATTACGCGATTTGACTCTGATACCGCATTTGAGGCATGGTCAATTGCCAGTACCAACACGTAATGCAAGCGAGTGTGATTTACAGTATTCATAATGGCATGTTGTGCTGCAAAATGCATGTTTTCCGTGGTATACACCTTTGCATTTATTATGTCCCATTGCCATTGAACTTTCTATATACACATGACGTTATTCAGTTCCTTCTTCCTGTTTTTTTTTCAGTTGCCATTGTTTTATCTACTCACATACATCTGGTAGTACATGGATGATGAGGCAAGGTGGATAATCTAGATGATAGGTTGGAATTACACAGATTCCATCAAGCGACATACAATATTTTTGTTTTATAGTAATTTGAAATTGTAAATCAGGATTTTGCAAATAAACAGGCTTGTTCTTTCCAGAAGCATTCACTTGCAAGCCTGGATAAAATTTCCATCAAATCGGTCTCGGCCCAAATGAGCTAAAATGACCCATCACTGAGTATCGCTCCAACTTGAACTTGGCCATACTTTGCATGTTTGTATCCAACAACATCAAATGTCCTGGAGTGCTTGTATATCTCAGCTATGGTTTTTGCTCCATTGGACTTGGAAATGGCTTCGAAGAATTTTTTCCTTTGTCAGCACTGCTTCATTTCTGCAGCATTGTACATCAGTTGGTATATCCTTTGAAGGTTGGTGAGTGTGGATGACATTGATATATTATATATTATATTACCAAGGCATTTTTCTAATTGATTTGCCTTTGGTGATCTTCGCTGTTGTCGCTGTCTTTGCTGTCCTTGTTGTCATCGCTACTGTCACTATTTTTGCTTGGTGACTCATTTAAAGTCAGCGACTTGAAGTTTTCTTGCACAGTATCATACAATGATTTTTCATGCTTTTTGTTATAGCCCTCACAGAGTTTTTGGCGTGCGTGCTCTAACGCTCTTATGCAATTCCTAACTCGATTAATTTATCAACGTGCTCCGGATACATCTTTGAAAAATCATACAGAACCTTTTGAGCCTCTTTGTCCAAACGATATGATGTATTCAGGCTAAAAATGATATGATGTATTCAGGCTAAAAACGATATGATGTATTCAGGCTAAAAACGATATGATGTATTCAGGCTAAAAATGATATGATGTATTCAGGCTAATAACGATATGATGTATTCAGGCTAAAAACGATATGATGTATTCAGGCTAAAAAGTGATTTTACCTTTTCTGTGACTGCACAAACACACCTCTGCACAGGCAATTTAATACCCACATCAGCCACAGATCCAAATTCTTTCACAATACTATATTCATAAAACGGTAGTATTTTCAACATTATATATACTCGCTTTAATTATTTAATAATAATAATAATAATAATAATAATAAAAATAATAATAATGAGGACTTAGTACAGTGCTTAATCTTTAAAAGTTCTAAGCGCTTTACAATATTAGTTAACACATAAGGACATATATATATAGACAACATTACAAAATCAAACACTGTGAAATTACAAACAAAAAGTATACTCAAGATAATTAAGGATAAGGAAACATTGTTAAGTCTTAAGTGTGTTCTTGCACAGCGTCATTGTATCTAAGTTCAAGAGGCAATTCATTCCAGGTAGCTGGGCCCTGGTACACAAAAGAATGTTGTCCATAGGACTTTGTTTTGATAGTGGGAATAATGAGAATATGAGTGTCAGAAGAGGAGCATAAGTATCTAGAAGGGTGTACACATGGGTGAGGTCATATAGGTATTTTGGACTGGAGGCAGTCAACGAAATGTAGAATAGAAAACAGATTTTGTGTTTGATTCTGGAGTAAACGAGCAGCCAGTGGAGCAGGGGGAGGAGTGCTCAGTTCTTGTTACTCTAAGGACATTCTGAGCAGCAGTTTTGAACTTTTTTAACTTTCTGTAGTAGCTATTGAGACGAATTAGATGGAAGAGAATTACAATAGTCAAGTCTAGTAAGTACTTAGGAACACACAAGTATTTTAGTGGCATCAGCATAAAGAAAATTGCGAATGGAGCTGATGCATCTCAGCTCCAGATATGCAGCCTTGCATATGTTCTTGAGATGTTGGTGTAATGAGAGAGTACTGTTGAGAGTGACATCTAGGTTTCATTCTGATTGTGTGAATTTAATATTGGTGTTGCTGATACTTACTTTTTCGTACAAAGTCTGGAAAAGTATGGGAAAAAAAGAGTACTTTTTCCAGACCTAGAAAAAGTATGGAAAATAAAGATTTTGCCCTAAAGGTCTGGAAAAAGGTATGGAATTTTCAGTTGCAGTGTTTTATTTTGCTAAAGATGCTCGTCACCTGGGGCGCCATTTGGTCAAGGGACAGCCCTGTTGGTTCAACTTGGTTGGTGAGAAGCATGACCTATGACCCACTTGTGATTGGTGGATACCATTTTATAATACATGTGCCAGAGGGGTCTGGAAAAAATTGCCAGCCAGTCTGGAAAAAGTCTGGAAAAGGTTTGGAATTTGTTTTACTCACAGTGGTATGAACCCTGTTATTATTTGAGGTCAAAGATAGGAATAAGAAATTCTTTGTGTGGTTATCAGAATGGCTTCAGGTTTATGATCATTGATCTGCAGCTTGTTACATGTCGTCCATGACTTCACATCAGAAATGCACCTCTCTACGTCTTGGATGGTAGTATCAACTTTAGTTGGGTGACTAGATTGGTATATTTGAGTTTCAACAGCGTACAATTGGTGAGACACTGGATGATGATTTATGACACTTGAGAGGGGCTGAGTGTATAGAATGAAGAGAACTGGTCCAAGAACAGACTCCTGTGGAACACCAAAACAAAGTTGAACTGGGCTGGAATGTTTTCCATTTATGGACACAGTTTGTGTCATTTCGACTAAGTATGACTTGAACCATAGTAAGGCTGTATCGCGAATGTCAAATATATGCTGGAGTAATATATCAAAGTCTGTTGTGTAAAATGCTGCAAATAAGTTAAGGAGGGTGACGACTGTAATCTTTCCACTATCTGAAGCGGAGAGGTCGTTAACTACTTTCAGAAGGGCAGTTTCAGAACTGTGGTGAGGGCGATATGCAGACTGTAAATTGATAAAAAGACTATTTAAATTCAGATGAGATACAAGTTTCTAAAATTTTTGACATAATTGGGAGGTTAGAAATAGAGCAGTAGTTTTTAAATTGTTAGGATCAAGCATTGGTTTCTTAAACAGCGGCTTTACAATGGATGTTTTGAAAAATTATGCGAATTCCCCGAATGAGAGAGAAGTATTAATAACCAGTTAGTGATGGCAATATTCTCACACAAAAGGAACCAGTCTCTGCTCAGGTTGGTATTTATTTGAGGAAAGACACATTGCTATCATGTATATCAAATATATGCCAGCACAATGTTGTTCTAAAAATAAATGCTACAGACAGAGCTAATCAATACAGCACTAAGGACTCTTGAGAGGAGGGTGCCCAAAGCAGACTTGGGTTTGTGTGCTCATAATGTAACCCACTTCATGACCTGGAAATCATGCTTCGCGCAATACTTGTGTAAGTAACCCACTTCATGACCTCGTAGTTACCATAATGTATGGTGCAGCGGTGCGGTTTAGACGGGTTGAGGCTTCGAAACTGTGCGGGTTTAATTTTTCAGAAACCTGGTGCCACGCCTGCGTTTTGTGTGCCCATGAGTAATCCTTCACACTCCATTCGCATGTGAAAAAAAACAGTAAAAGTCGTGGGGGGGTTGAAGTCATGCCTGTGTTTTGTGTGCTCATGAGTAATCCTTCGCACTCCACTCGAATGTGAAAAAAAACAGTAAAGTCATGGGGGGGGGTTGAAGGCTCGGATCTGTATTGGTAATAAAAATCTCAAACTCCCACTGTTATTGTACTGCATATCATACTTAGTGTCAAACTCCCACTATTATTATACTGCATATCATGCTTAGTGTCAAACTCCCACTATTATTATACTGCATATCATGCTTAGTGTCAAACGCCCACTATTATTATACTGCATATCATGCTTAGTGTCAAACTCCCACTATTATTATACTGCATATCATGCTTAGTGTCAAACTCCCACTATTATTATACTGCATATCATGCTTAGTGTCAAACTCCCACTATTATTATACTGCATATCATGCTTAGTGTCAAACTCCCACTATTATTATACTGCATATCATGCTTAGTGTCAAACTCCCACTATTATTATACTGCATATCATGCTTAGTGTCAAACTCCCACTATTATTGTACTGCATATCATGCTTAGTGTCAAACTCCCACTATTATTATACTGCATATCATGCTTAGGGTCAAACTCCCACTATTATTATACTGCATATCATGCTTAGTGTCAAACTCCCACTATTATTGTACTGCATATCATGCTTAGTGTCAAACTCCCACTATTATTATACTGCATATCATGCTTAGTGTCAAACTCCCACTATTATTATACTGCATATCATGCTTAGGGTCAAACTCCCACTATTATTATACTGCATATCATGCTTAGGGTCAAACTCCCACTATTATTATACTGCATATCATGCTTAGTGTCAAACTCCCACTATTATTATACTGCATATCATGCTTAGGGTCAAACTCCCACTATTATTATACTGCATATCATGCTTAGGGTCAAACTCCCACTATTATTATACTGCATATCATGCTTAGTGTCAAACTCCCACTATTATTATACTGCATATCATGCTTAGGGTCAAACTCCCACTATTATTATACTGCATATCATGCTTAGGGTCAAACTCCCACTATTATTATACTGCATATCATGCTTAGGGTCAAACTCCCACTATTATTATACTGCATATCATGCTTAGGGTCAAACTCCCACTGTTATTGTACTGCATATCATGCTTAGGGTCAAACTCCCACTATTATTATACTGCATATCATGCTTAGGGTCAAACTCCCACTATTATTATACTGCATATCATGCTTAGGGTCAAACTCCCACTGTTATTGTACTGCATATCATGCTTAGGGTCAAACTCCCACTATTATTATACTGCATATCATGCTTAGGGTCAAACTCCCACTATTATTATACTGCATATCATGCTTAGGGTCAAACTCCCACTGTTATTGTACTGCATATCATGCTTAGGGTCAAACTCCCACTATTATTATACTGCATATCATGCTTAGGGTCAAACTCCCACTATTATTATACTGCATATCATGCGTAGGGTCAAACTCCCACTGTTATTGTACTGCATATCATGCTTAGGGTCACTTATATCCTTGTTTATTCTTAATAAATATTAGGAGCAGAGTATAACTTAATAATTTTTACCATATCTCCTTCTTCCAGATTGCATCTTAGCTATGTTTTCATTGCTTTTTTTATTAACTTTGAAACACTTCGTAATGAGGTGCCTGCTATTTTTATTTTTTATTGATATAAGTCATTCTGCATCACGGAGTAATCCATATAAAAAGACATGAATGCTCAATAAATATTTAATAATATTAACACAGGCTAAGGGATGTAGAATAAGCCTAATGCACACTACCACATGTAGTAAGATAAAACTACTGGAGGCACAAGCCATGGTAACTTAAGTGTTTAGCATGTCTAACTCATGACTGAAAGGGTGTCAAAATCCTACCATCTTGGGTTGGTTACCATTGTTTTGGTTCATCGCTTTGATTATAATTGTTGGATTTGTTATGTGTTGATGTGTCTATTGTTTTACAATAGCAATCTCAACCAATTAAATATTTTACACCTTGAAAAAGCTCAAGAAGAGGGGATTTTGTAAGGTGGTAATACCCCTTGTTCAATGACATTAATTCAAACCAATTAACTGTTTTAAAATCAGAAGGTGATTTAGAGGGACAAAATATGCTTCACGATTGTGGTTCTCTAATTGGTAAAACAAAAATCGATATTATAGTGACCAGTCATAGTTCAATAAGGTATGCACACTTGATTAATCAAAAGTAGAAATAATATTAGCATGATTACTGTAGCGGAGTATACAATCAAGTCAATATTTATAGCCGCTTACATAAAAACAAACTACTGCTGCGCAACAGTTTCACTTATTTTCAAAGCATTATATTTGTGACAACTTTATCATTTATTTGTTGGCATTAATTTCAGAGCATTGGTGCCAATGATTTGAAACTAAGAGATGCACTTTATTCAGCATGAGTTAACAAATTTCATGTATATATGGTGATGCCATGATGAAAACAAGACTAAATGCAAGTGATAAACCATCCATTTGTGCTAATTTTGTTGCTGTGATATCAGTACCACATTTTTATGAGATAGGTATTTATATTTTCAAGGCAGAAAACATTGTAATTAATGGTGACTGGCAACAGTTTTAATGCAGTAATGCTTTAAGTGACAGTAGTAAACTAGTTAAGGTTGAAAAAGGAGAGAAGTTGTTATTTATTTGGTGCAACATTGTAGTAATGCTAAATGCATGTCAGTGTTCAAGGAGATTATACATATTTGAAAAAAGAAAAAGAAAAAAACATGAATATTGAACATCTTTATTGGTTCTGAAACAATTTATATCAACCTAATTTATAACAGTCCCATCTTTTGAATAACGTCAGTAGTCCAGTCACACTTAACAACTGGTAAGTCAGGAACTCTGTTAAAATTTATAGAATATGCTGATCGGCAAGTTGTGGAAAAGTTCTTAGGTGTCCCAAAACTTACATTACATGAAAATTTGATTTTCTGTCCCAGCTTTTATACAGCATGAAAAAAGTGTTGTAAATAAGTAAGGGTGTCCCAGCTTTTGTAATGTCCCAAAACTTACTTTCATTACAGTAATTAATTTTTTTATTGAGGAATCTTCACTGTGCATCATTTTAATGAATGCAGTCAGTTGGGATCAGTTTCTGGCTGCATGATGGTGCTTATTTCTTCTAGGAGGATTCAAATTTGTGGAACAGCTACAAGAGGAAAAATTCAAGTTTAAATTAATAGCTGCCTTTGTCTCAATTTAAGAAATTTCTGTTTTGTATCGTAAACATGATTAATTAACCCAGTTTGGAATTACCCTGTTAAAACTCCTAATGTAGAAGAGACATTTTCTTTGAAGCTTTAGATTTATGAGGTAGTGGCACTTGCAACATTTAAAGGAATTTACATTATTATTCGAATTCATTTCATATGAGTTAAATGTAAAGTTTACATGCATGTTGACTTTCATTTGTAGTAATAGCAGGTTGTTGGAAGAAATATTTTAATATACTTACTTAAAAAAGGTATCACTTAACAAAATTGAAAATTTCACATTCTGCGTTTATTTGTCAAACTTTTGTTTTCTTAATGCACACCGACCTTGTGATTGATCATGGTATGGTTGAAACCAGTCAGGCATATTGTGTGTAAATGACCATTTTTCAGTACAAGCATATTAACATGCATGATGCACATCTTAATCAGAACAGGCCTAACAAAATTGGTTATCTTGCATTCACAGTCCTGAAGAAAAGAAAATAATACTGGAGTATAAAAGAAAGCTTTTTCTGTCTCTGACAGTTTGTGGGAGTCTGACAACACATGTTCTTTGAAGTCATCTAGCTTAATTTTGCTTGCTGAACCTGAATATGTTCATATTGCACAGTGCCTATTTATCTTTGATATGCCTGACTGGTTGCAACAAACACCATACCAATTACCACACCATACCAATTACCACATTGACATGTATACCAAAATAAAGAACATTAATAAATTTGAGAAGTAAAAACAATGTACAACTTTTGTTGAGTACCATATATACTTACTTATAAGTCAGGTCCAACTGCAAATGACATAGATCCTGATATCCCATTGCATAATGTGCTGGCCGATCAGGGTCTGTGTTGTTTGTTCTACTGATTAGTCCAACAAACTGTAGAGACCCAGATCTGCCAGCACATTATACAATGGCAGATCTGGGTCTGTAAAGTTTGCAGTTGGATCTGACTTATAAGTGAGTATATGACTTATAAGTGAGTATATATGGTATATCTTCATGTGATTTCTCTTTCAGATGTGGGATGTTAGCAGTGTATTACACTGAAGTTACCTAGTTATGTGTGCCATTTCTCATCATCCGACATTTGTTTCAAATAAAGAAGAAGAAAGAAGGATGAACAAAAGGACTTTATTCAGGTTAAATAGATGAAACCAACAAAATAAATAGTTAAGAGGAAATTAGAAAAGCAAGGAAAACAAACAAGACAACCATTATTTTACTGAAGACAACTTCTTCTGGTCTGGAAAAAAAAGAATGGTCATTGTTTTGACTAAAAGCCGGTTAAAGATGGGGCAGTTACTAGGTGCTTCTTGTTTAAGTTCATTGCGGAAAAGAATAATTCACCAGAAAAAAATTATAGCTACAAGTCTTGACAACATGTAAGCCCACTTAATTTGAACAAGTAGCAAATTGAGAAGTATGATTTGTAGCAGACAGTGGCAAACACAGAAATTCCTGTACAAACTGGCAAACACAGAAATTCCTGTACAAATTGCACATTATTGTGTCTATAATTTTCTGCAAATCACTGTTGGTAAAACTGGTAGTATGTTTTATTTTGACTATCTTACCCCTTATATAAATGAGAAATCTTCCCAATGATAACTGAATGTCATATATACCCATCATGCCTTGCAGAAAATTTACCATCAACAACTTGTAAAGATGGCATCAAATCATAGTCATTTCTGTTTGCTATCATCTACTACAAATTATACTTTTAATTGAAATTAAAATATATTTACTTGCACAAAACAATAGGACTCCCTTTTGTCAAGGTCTTTAGATATAAATTGAATTTGGTGAAATACTGTTTTCAGAAAATGGCAGGATTCTCCTACTTAACCCTTTTGAAGCAGACTTTAATTGAAATCAAATTTTGACCAAAGAAATACTGCAATAGCTTTTTATTTCACCTCTTAATGGTGAGACACAGATATCACATTTCCAGCAGTGATGGTGATAATGGTGGTGAAGGCAGCTGTCGACATTAAGATTTTGTGTTAAAATTTCTTTGTATCATTTACACGAGTTGCTGTTTTAAACCAAAACTTTGATATAAAATTGCTATGTGTAAAGTTTGTATCCTGGGATGATAGTGTTTCCTGTCTTACCTGCTTAACAGAAAGCTATATGATCATAATGCAAGACGCCACATTCTGCGGAACCCTTGTGATTTTTTGTGTGCTGTATACACAAAACTAAGTTTTTTCATGGTTTGTACAATGAAAAATCCTTGAATTTGAGGGTTTGTTTTGTAAACTTGAAAAGTCTTTGAATTTGTGGACAAATTCATTGAATTCTTCCCCAAACTCCTTGAATTTATCTGAGGGAATGCAAAACAATGAAACCGAATAAAATATATCATTTGTTAAATTCATAACTTTTGCTGTTTTCAAGAAATATAGAACAAAATAAATAAATGGGATAAGATTGTGAGGCTTAAATGTTTTTGCTATTGTTTTGTTCTTTTGTATCTGTATATGCAGTGGTAACATGGAGAAAGTTCAATTTTGGGTAGCAAAATACTGTTTGGAAAAATTTGGAAGTCCTTGAAAACTCCTTGAAACATCCTTGAAAAAACGCTTTGGGGCTGTATAAACCATGGTTTTATTCCAAGTTCTTTCCCCTGACTCGGAACAAAAGACAAATTTGGTTCTGTATTTATTACTTATCCCTGATTTTACACTTCCAAATATCTGTATCTTTACAATGTGAATGGAATTCAAAGCAAATTGGAATTTATAAAGTTCATTTCAGTGCATTGAAGAATGTTGACATGCAGATCTCATTGAAAACACCAAAATAGCTCTAATCTGGATTTGCAGTATGGATTTATGGCTTGAACAACCATATTGAACACAAGATAAGCTATGTAAGATTAAATTGTTTTATGTAATAAATTTTATATTGGTATCATTTGAATGTCATCTGACTTTGTGGATACATTCACCATGGGGTACAGATAACTACATAGATAATAGATAACCATATTCACCATTGATAGATAACCATATTCACCATGGGGTATAGATCAGCATACAGATAACCAAATTCACCATGGGTAGAAAACCACACAGATAACCACATTCACCATGGGGTATAGAGAACCATATTCACCATGAGGTATAGATAACCACACAGATAACCACATTCACCATGGATAGATCACCACATTATCTTAGGTATATATATCCAAACAGATAACCACATTCATTGTGGAGCATAGATAACCACACAGATAACCACATTCACCACGTGGTATAGATGACCACAATTATAAGCCAAAGGGTATGAGATTAAGGTTGTGTTGTCATGGGAATATATTCTTAGCAGGCTGTATTGTAAATGCCATAACATTTTAATATATAAGGATGATTATGTAGTAATTATCTTTTGTGTATTTGATTGTTTATGTTATTACGGCACATGTTGATCATGTTGCCAAAATTTCATGTTCACATGTAATGAAGTGTCTGAGATTTCTGGAACCTCTTGTAGATAAATATGTACCAATGTTTCTATATGTGTATGATCACATTTTCCAGTGTAGAACACGGGTGGAGGATATCTCTATCTTTCATCACATGACCTACTGTGATCATAGTGCACAGAAACTCCCAGATTTTCTTGATCACTTGACCATAATAATTTAAGATAAACATTCAATTGTAACACATTTGAATCCTAAAACGTGCTGTGCTTGATGTCAGAGTTCCACAAGCAGGATACATTGCACTAATTGGCTTAGTCACATGTACAGATTATGTAATCTGATTTCCGGTTGATAAATACATTATTTTAATTGTTTTCTGTTTTTTTAATTCACCTTCTCATTTCTTTTATCAATGAAAAATCAGTTCTAGATCAAAGTTGAATCAAAGACTATGTCATTATTTTTACTGTCTCTTGTTTAATTTTGGTTTCAAAAATGTACTTTATCTTTTGACCTGTTCATATTTGTATCATTGCATATGCTATCATCAGTACCAAATTTGGATGCTGTGTATTGCCATTACTTACACAGTCTCAACCACCATTATTAGAATTCTGTGTAGTGCTATACTTCTACTGTATCAACCACCATTATTAGAATTCTGTGTATTGCTATTACTTCTACTGTCTCAACCACCATTATTAGAATGCTGATATGTGTTTAAATGTCACTTAAAGTTTATACTGAATTTTTCAGTGTAAATCTGACATTTTGTGCTCCATATTAAGTTGCAAAACTTGTCAATGGGAGTTCTGCTGTGACTGAAATTGCATCAATATTCAAAGGATGCTATTTTGACTTTGACCCTAATTTTTCATTTAGGAATGTGAGAATAATAATCCTTCATTATGGATTGGTGTTGAATAGGAGAATGCTACCCTCTGTATCATAATTTTGTGTCAAGCTCTCAGCAAAGCCTCATGTCTGATACAAAATTCTGACCTTTGGGTGGAATTTTCCAATCCTACACCAATGCATATAAAGGATTCTATTAATCTTGATAAAGCAAGGACTTCTCCTTCAACTGTTTTGAAGCATAAAGTGTGCTTTCTGAGTTTTAGAGTATGACTTGTCAATCTCCACAAGTATCACATAACTGTCTCAATTAATGATTGAACATGAAATTAAAAGAAGATAAGTGTCTTTGTGTGAATATAATACACATTGATGGTAAAGACATTTAAGCCATATCAAACAAAAAAGTCATATTAGGTTTAAGATGCAATGAGATATATGATGACATTAACCATGACATCTATAGGATTTTAATTCTACCTGTTTTTTGCGGGGTTTTGAGAAAAAATGATTCAAAATAGAGAGAAAAAAAAAATGGGTTTAAAAATCATAAATAGCGCAAATACTTTGAGAGGTATATATTATTATGGTTAGAAACTAAAAATTGGATATTTTGGGGCTCATTGAAACCATTTTAGAATATCTATTTACACCTTTTAACATTTTTAAGTTCCATTAAGTGCTATATTTCAGCTACTATGGTTGAAAAAGAACGTAAAATCATGGTCTTTTTTTTAAAGCTCTACTGGTCATAGACCAGAAGACCTTACGGGATGGCCTGTTGTCCATTGTCTGCCTGTCAGTCATCTGTTTGTTCATTAGCTCAAGTTTGCTACTCCTCCTAACCTATTTGGAGGATTGCCATGAAACTATGCAAACACATTCACCCCAAGATCTAGTTGGTCCTAAATGAAAATGGTGTCACTCAGATATCCAGTATGGTCACATCAGTGACTATGTAGAAAATCTTTTTATCACTACTCCTCCAGAAGAGATGTCACATCAACATGGGATTTTCACTAAAGGACTTTTTATGCTGTTTAGTTGGTCCTAAATGAAAATATGCCAATCTAACATACAATATGACTACTGTCAGCCATCTTGAAAATCTTGTCATCGCTAACCCTACTGAATAGAAGGTCATATTGACACAGGGTTTTCATCAGAAGACTTATAATGGTGTCCGGTTGGTCCTAACCAAAAATGATGCCAATCTGACATCTGATATGGCCACCATGGTGGTCATAGTGAAAATCTTGTTATTGCTACTCTTTCTGAATGTATGGTCATATGGACATAAGGGTTTTCACTGAAAAACTTCTTTTGATGTTTAGTTGGTCCTAAATGCAAATGATGCCTATCTTACATTCAATATGGCCACCACATTGGCCATATTTAAAAAACAGAAATGGTTTTATCTTGGATTCCTGTAAAACTTCTTTTTAATTAGTAGAGTGTCATTCCCTTCAAGGGACTCTTGTCTTTCACATTGACAGGTTTCAAAATCCCTATGTAAATAGAAATGAAAGAAACTTTTTTCAAGTACTTTAGTCTTTAGATTTTGTTTATTGTCAAAGCATATGCAGCATATAGGTATCTCTTTTCTGGCAGTGTTAGAATTAAGGGAGTTGGATCATAGAATGGCACACTGGTGAAATATAGTTCCACAGAACCATTGTCATATGATATCATAAGCTTCCATAATTACCTCCCCTGAAACTCCTGTTCATCACTTTAAGGGTCACTCTTCCATAGAATATTTGTTGAAGAAATAGATTCCATTGGAAGTTTAATCTAGAAGACTTTACTCCCCCCCCCCCCCCAAAAAAAAAAAAACATAAAAAAGTTTTAAAAAATGAAATCAGAATTATGCCATCTGGCTCATGTATATATATGCAAGTAAAGTCGGTTCCAGCTGCAAACAACATAATACCCAGATCTGCCATCACATGATGTGCAAGCAGATCTGGATATCTGCAGTTAGTTAGGACTAATCAGTAATCAGTAAAATAAACAACATAGACCCTGATCAACCTTATTCATAATTTGCCAGCAGTTTAGGGTCATTTTTTTGCAGTTTGATCTTTCTTGTACGTGAATGTAAATGGTATGTGACATATTATTATTCCATTCAAAAACAATTGTATCAATGGTAGCCCCATCAGCAGATGGACACCACTTTTCCAGGGGAATTGGACTGGACTTGAAACTAAAGATATCTGCACTATTGAGCTACATATAAGGTTTGGTTATTAATAGTTGAAATGTTATTTTAAACTGTCTAAATGGATGATGTTTTTTGCACTGGTACAAATGACACTGAATGTTGTAAGAAAGAAAAATATAACAGTAAAATTAAGACATTTCATAACCACCTAACCCATTTTGTAAATTGATGCATGCAGACACATTATCTCCTTGTCAAGTAACCTGCGGAATATGCTGTTTATTTATTAACATCATACATGTACAATAAGTGTGCTTAACCATTTGTTTTTGTATAAATGTTTCATCCCTATTTATTCAAGAATTCTGCTCTCCATGTAAATTTTACATAGATTGACTTTACAAACTCCACAAATTCAATATTAAATATCAATATCATGTTTTCCTCTTAATTCGGTTGAGTTGTTGGTTGGTTTTTGACAGCACTTTTAGCACTTTTGGCTATATTATGCTGAGGAAATGGGATCAAAGTGCCTTTCCCAATGACACCAAGGTAGCTGACCAGGGCTGGCCTGGGCAGGTATTAAACCTGTGATCTCTGTATTACAAGTCTGACACTCTACCAACTGAGCTATGTTGGCTCCCAAAATTAAAATGTCACCTTTTTTAAATTTTTCTTGTTTCCCTTTTTAGATTGCTTTCCAATAGCACGGTATGATATGTTTTGTGAAATACTACAGTGAGTAAATTATTACTATGAAAATTGTTTTCAGTTACTCTCGTGGTAATAGCACAGATTTTATAAATAATACTTATTTTTGTCAAAGAATAGTTTTTCAAACAATAAATTATTAGAGAAGAAAACTTAGAAAATTATTTATTCTTATGAAAATATTGTTTTTGAGCTGAGTCTGTCATGCCAAAGTTACGGGTTATGAGTAATATAATAATTCCTAAAAATACAGTTTTGTTATGTTTCCATTTTTGATTGTTGATTTCTGAAACAAAACACGTTCAGCAAATTTAAAGAATATCCCATATACAAAAATGTTTTTGCTAGATTTTTTTGAAAATTTAAAACTTTGATATTAGGTTATAAGGTTATAATCTATATACAGTCTACACCTGTTTTCTGACAGAGTCTGTTGCACTAAAATTCATCAGATAAGCATGGTTGTTGGATAAACAAATTTTACATAAAGACAGGGCTCATTGTTGGACACTTTAGCTTTGTTTACCTGTTGTTAATCAGGCTTGATTATTGTGTCGGATGCATGTGTCATCTATTAATTATACTGGCCTAGACGTATGTCAAAGCAACTCACTTTACATTAGATTGTTGGAACAATTAGGTGAAGGATAATTAAAATGAGATAAATTAGTTGATGATATTTATAAAGCCATATATCCAAATGAAGACATCTTAGTTGGTACTTGAGGTTGTTGGTTAAACATATAGCTTTAAGTAAGAAAACCATTTCATAAACTTTTGTCATTTATACACGATCATTGGTTATAAAAGTGGTCTGCTAAAGTCAAGTAGTCTTCATTATACTTAAAAGCATGTCAGTAATCTTGTAGTGCAAACATGTAAAATACTCATAGCAGTCAAATATCTGAGGATGTTGTTGTTCAAAAAGGGTTAGTTTTTATACCG
The DNA here is from genome assembly GCA_029931535.1 of Margaritifera margaritifera. Taxonomy (NCBI): domain Eukaryota; kingdom Metazoa; phylum Mollusca; class Bivalvia; order Unionida; family Margaritiferidae; genus Margaritifera; species Margaritifera margaritifera. Next base: position 1,092,198 of record JAQPZY010001326.1, read on the forward strand.
TTGTAACCTCATTAAAGACTAAGCTTTTGAATAGGATAATAGTATATTTTATGAATAGTTAATATTCCAATTGATCAACATTTAAATTACCTTTATTTTGTGCTTAAAACAAAAGAAGTTTTATTATCTTGAAGAATATCAATTGCCAGAAAATATCTTTTAGTTTATGGTGCCTCTCTTTCATTTTTGTCAAAAACTCATTTCTTCTCTTAGTTTTAAATCTTAACTACTGTACTGTCTAAACTGCTTTTATATACTTTATTTTTATTATTATTATTATTCATCTTCTTATTATTATTATGGGTATGTGTGTGTATATACAGTGAAACTCCTCAAAACCGAAACCTCTGTATACCAGAATTCACTCAAGACCGAAATAAATTTTAGTTCCAAATTTGTCCTTCTTTAATATTGTCATTTTTCCCCATTACCCACTTCCCCACCACCCCCCTTCCCAAACCGAAACTCACTTCAAATTTGGAAATGTAGTTTGGCTGCTTAAATCCTGATACACGCTGAAACAATAATTATGGTTAGCAAGTACTGTAGTAGGTTTATCTGTGAAACAAAAAACCAGGAAAATGTCCCAAGGGCACATGAAGTTAAAACAATACTTAACACGTGTGCTGACACAGATTAGGGCTGAAAATAGACTAATATGAAGATTTTCCACCATTAAAAAAAGCCAGCTTTTAAGGCAAATTATTAAAAACTAAATGCTTGTAGGTAAGTCATTTGAGAATGATTATGTTTATCTGCTTATTATCTAAATGTGATTGATGCTCTTCATGTGTATATGTGATCAATAGAACATTTTTTGTGTTGTTTTTTTTTTAATTAAATGTCCTAGCTTTATTAACCAGGCATGTGGCCTCGCTTTTGAAGCTTTGTTGATGAGAACCCGACAAAACAGTATTCTAAAAGCCAGATTCGCTCAATTGATTTTCAGTGGAGAAAAATTATTACAAGTATTGAAGTAGTGATGACTGTCATTTGTCTTCACTCACATCTCAACATGCCAGAACGACCAACTAAGCATCATAGGATTGAAGTATCATTACAAGAAAAAATTATCATGATCAGTGAGTATGAATCTGTGCCAAAACCTACATTGAAGAAACTAGGGGAAAAATTTTGCATAGGAACATCTACTGTTTCAGATATTCTAAAGAAAATGGAATTCTACAAGAATGAATTTGAAAACACCAGTGATGCAAACAAGCATCATTTCAACAGTGCCTGAAACTTTGACAAACTGACAATTTCAGGCCCTATAATATATAAAATCTCTCTCTCGTCACATAAGCGCTTAGAAAACAACATTTTTTTTCACATCTGTGAAATCCTCAAAAAACCAAAAACCTCTCAAAACCAAAGAAAATTGGGATAACAAAGGTTTTCGGTTTTGAGGGGTTTCACTATATATATATATGTGTGTGTGTGCCATGGATTTTTTTATGTAACAAGGATTACTTATATTTCAGCTTTTTCTTCTTAATGAAGAAATTTTGCCAGGTTTGAATGAGGAAAAAATGCCCTTTTTGAAAACATTTAAGTACAAAATTAATTATACGGATTGAGTGTGCATGAAAAATTAGAGAGTATGAAAACTTATAAAATAATTAGAGAGAATACCTTTGTATAAAATTCCTCCCTATAGATTGCATAATACCATAATTACCTATTATGAAGACAGACTAAATCATTACAAGTTGAAGGCTTACATGACTGTTGTTTTATAACAGAAATTAGCAATATTATTTGTTGTATTTTTAAAAAAATTATAACAATAAAAGTCATGATGTTATTCACTTGTTTGCTTTGTCTGGCAGCAGTTGTGTAAATGAGTAGCTCATGTAAGTAAATGTCAGTGTAGCTAGATCGGTTTGTGTAAATGAGTAGCTCATGTAAGTAAATGTCAGTGTAGCTAGATCAGTTTGTGTAAATGAGTAGCTCATGTAAGTAAATGTCAGTGTAGATAGATCAGTTTGTGTTAATGAGTAGCTCATGTAAGTAAATGTCAGTGTAGCTAGATCGGTTTGTGTAAATGAGTAGCTCATGTAAGTAAATGTCAGTGTAGCTAGATCGGTTTGTGTAAATGAGTAGCTCATGTAAGTAAATGTCAGTGTAGCTAGATCGGTTTGTGTAAATCTGTTCATTTGCAAGAGGCATTATTATGGTCAAATACATCTTGAAATTACCATGACACATGATATTGTTAGAAATTTACAAACTGCAAAATTTATTGGCCAAATAAACTGAAAGATATGTCGAGGAATATGATATTTCTAAATATTTTGTCTCTCCAATATGAAAACCTGTAATATGGAATTCCTCATGAATAAGCTAATTATTGGTTCAATATTTAGGAATTTGAAGGTATATGTATGCATATTGAATACACAAATGTGATAGGTATGTGTATGCATATTGAATACACGAATGTGATAGGTATGTATATGCATATACATGACTGTGATAGGTATGTGTATGCATTTTGAATACACAAATGTAGGAATTTGAAGGTATATGTGTGCATAATGAATACACAAATGTGGTAGTTATTTGTATGCATATTAAATACATGAGTATGGCAGGTATGCATATGCATATTGAATACACAGATGTGGTAGGAATTTAAAGGTATGTGTATGTATATTGAATACACGAATGTGGTAGGTATATGTATGCATATTGAATACACGAATGTGGTAGGTATGTGTATGCATATTGAATACACGAATGTGGTAGGTATATGTATGCATATTGAATACACAAATGTGGTAGGAATTTAAAGGTATGTGTATGCATATTGAATACACAAATGTGGTAGGTATATGTATGCATATTGAATACACAAATGTGGTAGGTATGTGTATGCATATTGAATACACAAATGTGGTAGGAGTAATGTGTATAACAGTATAGTGTGCCATGGTCATCCAGCCATCTGGTTATGGTTTTCAGGCTCATTGGTAGGGCATTCATGTTCCAGGAGCCTCAGTGGCTCTGGCTCAGTATTTAGCGTGCAGGACTCTCAACCAAAAGGGTGCGGCTTTGAATCTTATCATTAGATCAACCTGGATCAGCTGTTGTGATGTGTCCCTGAGCAAAGTGCTCTACTCCAGTTGCTTTGGCACTAAATAACCTACTTGTGTTGCTGTGCCATAAAACACCAAACCAATTTAGGAACATATTTCTGGTTTCCCTCATGTCCAATGGGAAATGGTATTTCCTTTCCTTTTTTCTCATAATTTTTTGAGAACAATACTAGATTTATTTCCAGATTTAAGTATATACAGATGTCTCTCTAGTCAACATTAAAAATGTTGAAAGAACCCATCCATCTTCACCAATTATGTTACTGTAGAAGGAAATATGTTGAATTACATTTTTCTTTTTTCCCTCAGTCTGAATTTTTGAATCTATTGTTCACCACACTTAGTAAATTCTGTAGGGGATTCTCTAGAAATGGAACAATAAATTTCATATAAGAAATGAGATATGTTTTTATGTCCAAGCAAGATTAGGCATTTTGCTTTGTAGCTGCTACTATGATGTGTGCTTTTGAGATTGCAAGATGTTTGAGAGAACATAACTAGTCTGCAGCCAGTTTTAAATGGGCATGGTGATTGCCTTAGGGAAGGTGGAATTAAGACTTCTTTTTTAAGTCTGCTTTCACTTGTTATAATTTATTGATATTATTTAAGAAAATAGTTTGATATTTGAGAAAATCCAGTAGCGTTGATGGCAAGAGAGAGAGAGAGAGAAAAAAGGGAGAGAGAGAGGGAGAGACATTTGTAAGTTTTACAAAATTAACAAACATGTTTGTGATACAAAATTACTGTGAATTCCTTTATTTTTGTTTGCCAAAAATTACACTTTTGTATTGATGACAATTACATTTTTTTATTTTGTCTTTTAATTTGTGACCCTAGCAACCACCAGGTCCACACAATTCAGTACCAGATGAACAAGAATGTTTTCAAAATATACAGTAAAGCACATTATTGGTCACATACCATTTATACCTGCTTATAAGTCGAGTCCAACTGCAAACAACATAGACCCTGATCTGCCATTGTATAATGCGCCTTTAGATCAGTGTCTGTGTTGTTTGTTCTAGCAATTACTTCTAACAAACTGAATTGACCCAGATCTGCCGACACATTATGCGATGGCAGATCTGGGTTTGTGTAGTTTGCAGCTGTACCTGACTTATAAGCAAGTATATACGGTATTCATCAGATTAAACTTGTTTGGAAGATAATTTTTTAGTCTGCTTTACTGTATTACTGTCTACATGTCATGCAATGGGGAGAGGAAAGTAATGTTTTTTTTTCATGAGAGAAATTTTATTTTTGCCTTGCATTTAAGCCATCAGGCCATGGATGCACACTGTTGTAAATATCTTTCCTCATAAATTCAGTTTTTAGGCTTTTTGCTGGCAATACTAGCTTTTTAGCTCTACTGGTCATAGACCAGAAAAGCTTATGGGATGGTCTGTTTTCTGTCGTCCGTCTATCCGTTAACACAAGTTTGTTATTGCTAATTCTCCTAAATTAATTGGGGGATTGATATGAAACTTTACAAATACATTCATCCCATCATCTAGTTGGTCTTCACCACAGTGGCCATCATGAAAATCTTTTATTGCTACTATTCCTGAATGGATGGTAATATTAACAAGGAGTTTTCACTTAAAGACTTCTTATGATGTCTGGTTGGTTTGAAATGAAAATGGGGCTGATGTGATGCCCGATATGGCCACCATAGTGGCCATCTTGAAAATCTTGTTATCACTACTCCTCCTGAATGCAAAGTCCTGTTGACATGGGGTTTTCACCAGAAGACTTCTTATGATGTCTACTTGGTCCTAAATGAAAACGGTGCCAATCTGTTATCCAATGTGACGGCCACAGCAGCCATCTTGAAAATCTTTTTATCAACTTGGGGTTTTCACTACAAGACTTCTTATAGTATCTAGTTGGTCCTAAATGAAAATGGTGCATATCTGATGTCCAATATGGCTGCCATAGTGGCCATCTTGGAAACCTTCTGAATGGAAAGTCATATTGCCATGGGGTTTTCACCAGAAGACTTCTTACAATGTCTAGTTAGTCCTAAATGAAAATGGTGCTAATCTAATGTCCAATATGGCCACTACAGCGACCATCTGGAAAGTATTATCACTACTCCTCCTGAATGGATGGTCATATCAACATGGGACTTTCACTAAAGACTTCTTATGATGTCTAGTTGGGCCAAAATGAAAATTGTACCGATCTGATGTCCAGATGCTACTGTGATGTGTGCTATTGAGTGGTGGCCATCTTGAAAATATTGTTATCGGTACTACTCCTGAATGGATGGTCATATCAACATGGGATTGCTAAACAGCTTCTTGTAATGTCTAGTTGGTCCTAACGGTGCTATTCAGACATTCACTATGCCTGCCACAGTAGCCACCTTGAAAATCTTCTTATCACTATTTCTCCTGAATGAATGGTCATATCAGCATGGGGATTTCACTGAAAGACTTATTGTGATGACTAGTTGGTCATAAATGAAAATGGTGGCAATCCAACTTTTAAAATGACTGCCACAATGGCCATCTTGAAAATCTTGTTATCACTACTTCACCTAGATGGCTGGTTATATCGACATTGTGCTTTTACCAAAAGACTTCTTATCATGTCTTGTTCATACTAAATATAAATGGTGCCAATCTGATATTGAATATGACCACTATAGCATCCATCTTGTTATTGTTCCTCCACCAAAATGGAAAGTCATATCAACATGGGGTTTCTACCAGAAGACTTCTTATGATGCTTTGTTGGTCCTGAATGAAAATGGTGCCAAGCTGACATCCAATATGTCCACCACAGCAGCTAGTTGGAAAATCTTGTTATCGCTGAAGAATATCAAAGATGGTTTCAACACTGCAGTTAAAAGGAAGAAATTATCTTATCTTGAATTCATGGAGAAAAAAAATCAGCCAGTAGAGCATCAGTTCCTTCGAAGGACTCTTGCTATTTTATATAGAACTATGAGCTCACAGTGAAGATTACATTTCAAGGTTTTGAGTGTTCTTTTTCTTTCCAATAGAAATCATTTTGATATTGAAAGATAATTAACTTACAAATTGAAGGACAGTCCTTTTGAAATGCATCTTTTGCTTTTGGTTACTGCGCCCCTAGAATACTATATTATTATTCCATCAGCAGGCAGTAGTGGCTATTTATATCCCTAATTTTACTACTGGCACATGTGGTTTGGATACAACTGGCACGTGGTTTGGATACAACTGGCACATGTGGTTTGGATACAACTGGCACATGTAGTTTGGATACAACTGGCACATGTGGTTTGGATACAACTGGCACATGTGGTTTGGATACAACTGGCACATGTGGTTTGGATACAACTGGCACATGTAGTTTGGATACAACTGGCACATGTGGTTTGGATACAACTGGCACATGTGGTTTGGATACAACTGGCACATGTAGTTTGGATACAACTGGCACATGTGGTTTGGATACAACTGGCACATGTAGTTTGGATACAACTGGAAGTTCTGCAGTATATTTTTCTTTGTACCTAATTGTTGATGAACAAATTGTAATTAAAAACATGCATGTCAAATATTTTTTCTTTCTTTTCATTCTAAATTTGTAGACCTTTAATATTTGCTTCATTAGTCCATCGTTGATCGTTTAAAGGTGAGGGTCTTTCTTCTGAGTGTTCATGTATAAGCTGTAAATAGTGTGTCCTTAGAAATTCTTTTTATTGGATGGACCTTCTCATCACAACATTTAAATGTATATGTTTCTTTCATTATTTGGTGCCATAAGGCCATATATAACTAGTAACTGATGGTAATTTGTAACGTTTTGTACCATTCTAGTATTGATTTATTGCCATGTAATGTTCTTTTATTTTATCTGCTAAACAGTGAATGTTGTTTACCTTGTCTTCTGTCCTATCCCCCAGCAGTCCGGGGGGATGTCACATAGGCCTAATTCATCCTCCTGCATGTCATAAACGTTGACTAATGGAGTCAACCGTTTCGACATGTAATGTATCACATGATGATATGATACTGACATGTAATGTATCACATGATGATATGATAAAGGCAACCTTTTTGACATGTAATGTATCACATGATGATATGATACTGAGAAACTCGACATGTAATGTATCACATGATGATATGATACTGAGAAAGTCATTGACTTTATAAGAGAGTTACCAGTAGGTTTAAATTAAAAATGTGACTTTTTATTTTAAGGGTTTTACTCTTGTTTTATATGTCTGGATGTGCATACATACCTTCCAGTAATAAAACTTTCTACTTTATTTTCAGCATCCTACTAAAGACTTTCATAGTTTTTGATCACTCGTAAGATTTTTCTTGATAAATAGAGGCAAATCTGTCCTTGTAATAGACAAATGAGGAATAGTTCATGACATAATATATGTCAGTTATGTGTGAATGTGATTAATATTGATATTACATGTAAATAAATGTACATATTGTATGTAGCCAATTTCACATTTGTCATGTAATTATCACATAATCTTGTTGATTTTAAGTCAGAGATTGATGTCAAGACGTCAGATGACCAAGTCATTTTGTTTTTAAATTTCAGAGTGTAGTGTACTTGTGATGAAAATAAAATGTAATTGACAATCCTGTGTTTTGTGGGGTTTTTTTTATTGTCTCACCTGCGTAAGCATGTTGAGATAAAGTAGTCACTTTACTGGCATTGGCATTTTGTGTTAAAGTTTTTGAAAGTAGAAAACAATGGTGTTACTTACAAGCAGATAAGACAAAAGGTTCCACAGGACATATCTTTACAAAGAAGATACAAGTTTTAAGACAATAGAATATGTTTGAAGATATAGATTGAACAGCAGCAGATTTAATGAGATTGCTAAGAGGGCTGTAGCTGAAGCATTTGTTTCAAGTTTACTTTTCTACGATACTTTAGCTTGCAATAGTTCCACCTTATTCCACCCCAACTAAGGCATGTATAAGCGAGGGTACAATAGTGTGATACAGTAGTCCCTACCTAAAATAAATCTGGCATTATTAATTTATGGATGTAATGAATACACACTACAAATTCCACTTGCCATATTAATATGAATGAATAGATCCTTACAATGAACAACTTGCTATAGTGAACATTTGTAATAGACCTGAAGATGTTTTTACAGTCAGAGACCACTGTTACATGTAGTATATTCTAAAGTTTCAACTATAACTCCAAAGATATATCATGAAAACAACTAGTGGTTTTTTATATCTTAGTATGAAAATGTCCAATTCAGATGCATGCAGCTATTGGTGTTGGAAGTGGTGCATTTTACTTCCTCCAAGTAGTTAGCTTAATAGGGAATAGTTGAGTGATATGTTATTGCATTCCTCTATTTGGTAGAATAAGTTTATTCCTCGAAGAAAGCATGATGTGTGAAAGATGTAGGTCTAAATTTTGTTGTTGTTTTATATCTAGATTGTTCTTCATTAATTGTAAAATTTTAATATGTGAGGTTAGAAGGTGTCCAAATAAACAATCTAGTCCCATAAATCTGAGATCTGTTAATCTGGCAACATCCTGAAAGGGAACACATTTGTACAAATTTTAAAGAGAGTCGTGTGAAAAGTTCTACTTGTTTTGGATTGAACTATTTATCCAACTATACAAAGGTAAAAAAAAATGGTTGTATTTGATAAAGGAGTGAATTAAGGCTTTACTTCAATGATGTTAGTTTTTTTTTCCATGTTTACTCACTGGAGGTTGGGACACTTGCCTTTGGACTAGTATCTGGGGACACCTGTCCTACGATTAGGTTCAATTTTAAGTCTGGTGGTACAATGGTTTACTGAACTTAATCTGCTTGCCATTTGTAATAAAGCAAATTTAGAAATTATTTTAAAAAAAGATACTGAATAATAACATTATTATTATTATTATTATTATTATTATTATTATTATTAAATACAGTGTTAATAAATACCTTTGGATCCACGATGACTGCTCATACATAGGTAATTTAGAATATAATGAAATTCAAGCTACATCTTGTACTTGGATATGTCCTAAATGTAAAATTCTTAATTTTTCTGATTCCTTTTTGAAAACAACCCACCCGTTCAAACTAAAAATACATTTAATATCTAAAATAGGTAAAGAAGTGGTAACACCTCGTACAAACCCAAATACAACAACAATAAACTGAATAACAAAATTAGGGATAAGAAGTTGGGAGTTACTTTCTTTTATAGATGATGAAAAACCAGACATCGTTGCTAACCAGGAAACTAAAACTGACAACTCGGTTTCCACCACCGAGTTATTTCTGGAGGAATGTAATTATAATGTATATATAAATGATATAACTTTACACGGGTGAGGGACGTTATTACTGATACATAGAGATCTTACGCAGATGCCTCAGTACTGTTGGCATCTTCTTTAATTGCAGACATCAACGAATAACCGTATGATTAGTGGAAATGACCATTAGCAATGTGCTAATTATTGCTTTAAAAAATTGCAGCTCTTTTATACAAATTTACAGTGTGTGGTACGTTTTATTTCTTCTCATTCAAATTAGCGTGCATTTGTTAACATAATACAACTGACTTTAATTATAATTAACTGTTGACATCTTTTTTCAGCAACTTAGCAGTGTGTCGGTATCTACTTTAATTGCAGACATCAATGAATAACCGTGTAGTTAGTGGAAATGACCATTAGCAATGTGCTAATTATGGATTAGGGACGTTTCGCCCCATGGACGTTTCGGCCCAAGACATTTTGCCCCACTTCAATGGACAATTCGCCCCACTTTACTGGACGTTTTGCACCATGACATTGTATGTTCTGACATCGTTTAATAAATATAAATGTTTAAATTCAATTATTTTTTTTATTCTAAACATATGTGCTAATATTTTATTTCCTTTGCATAAAAGCTTCCATGACTTACTCAAACCTTGCCTCAGCTACAATACATTGGTACCACATTGAGTGGATTCTTTAACTACAAAGATCAAACGAGCTACCTGGTTGTAATTAAGCGCAAAGAACACTTGCTAGATAATCATGTTCGTTTTAAACCGTGTTCTTTTGAAATTATAATTATTTTTGAAACGAGTCTTGGAGAAAATGCTTTTTTTTTTTCTCCATGTATCGTAACGATCTAGTGTATGGACCTAACACTAGCAAATGGTCGATGAAGAGTATAGAAAAGAAAAGAGATAGTAAGACAAGTCTTATCAGAAGGAGATAATAATAATAATAATAATAATAATAATAATAATAATAAGAAGAAGAAGAAGAAGAAGAAGAAGAATAGGCTTATACCTAGACTATTAGATTTACTTCTGATTCTCTTAATAGATGGTTGCAGGTGACTGATTTATATGTATAAAACATGTATTGCTATTTTATGAAATGAATGAAGAAAAAAAAAATATTTAATGCCCTACCAGTAGTGTATGTCTAATTGAGGATCTTGCTGCGGGTATTTGCCCATATTATGGTCTGTTCCAGTTAATCTACGGACCCATTTAAATTTGTTTGATTTCATTCAGCCTGTCATTATATCTGACAATATTTTCCCCTTTTTCGTTTACGTAATAAAACTGATCAGAAAATGAATCTATCGTTTACAGTGATCATTATTTTCTATACTGGAATACTTTTATTTTCGCAGTTATGAAAACTGATGAAAGCTCTCTTTTTTACCGTTTATTGGTGATAAATTTCTATATATGTCCGAAATTTCCATTGAAGTGGGGCGAAATGTCCTGGGTATAATAATTTAGTGTATCTAGTGTCCCTTTCTTATAATAATTTAGTGTATCTAGTGTCTCTAGAACGTCTAGGTACCACGTGGGGCGAAATATCCACTGCCATGGACCGAAATGTCGGGCAACATGAAATACCCTAAACTAGCCCCAAACTACCCAAAACTAGCCCCAAACCACCCAAAACTACCCAAAACTATCCCCAAACTATCCCCAAACCACCCAAAACTAATAAAATATAGCCCTAAATACTGTGATGTTACCTAAATCTAGACGTCGAAACCAAAAAGTATGCTATATGTAAATCATGGAATTAATAGCTAGATCATATGAAACAAGAACACTATATCGGTGTGGTGAAACTTGTATTATCGTAATGCATGTCGACAGTAATTTATTAATTTATAGTGTTGATTTTTTTTCGGGCGCTGAGGGGTACTTGGACAAGTGAACGAAAATCCATTTGTGCAAGAAGTAATTCTTACTAAAGGAAAACAACCTGTAATTATTTTATATAGTGAGGAGCAGCTCTTAGATTTAAAGAAAAACTGTTTCGGTACCAACAGTAGCATTATTGGTGTAGACAGAACTTTTAATTTAGGTAAAGTGTTTGTCACCACAATATCGTACAAAAATAGGAGTATAATTAGCAGGAAAACCAATCAGTACCTTGTCTTCCTAGGACCTCTTTGCCTTCATTGGGATTGTGAACAAAGCACCTACCATACTTTTTTTCACACATAAGAAGGAAACTCGATTCAGACAATTTTACATTTGGCACAGACAATGAAAAGGCTATGAGCAACGCGCTTAGAATTTTTTTCTCTCCAAATGCAGTCTTTTTACTGTGTACGAAGCATTTAAAAAACAATATCAGACATTTTCTTCAAAAACTTGGCTCCAGTCAGGAAGATCGAGAAAAAATTATAAACATTATCTTCAGTGAAAAAAAGATGACTTAGTTTTCAGTCTAGATGAGCTTGAGTTTTCGAACCAGGAGGACGATCTCTCGTTATATTTCAACAAATATCCAAGGTTCAGAATGTACTAGGATAAGTATTTTTCTGCAAAAATTATGCAAAATGTCTTCAATCCATTGAAAAACCAAATAATTTCTAAACTTTTGACTAAGAACAATGCCGAATCTCTGAATAACCGACTGAAGCAAGCGACTGAATGGAAACAACTTAGACATCCGGAACTTATGGACATATTATCCATTGTTTCGAACACTCAAATCTCTGAGACGATCTATGTATGAGAGTGGGAACAATAAATTATTTGGGAAATCTGTGTCATTCTTGATGAATGAAAACACTTGGCACAAAGAGACTGCTGACCAGAAAAAAAAACTTATTTTAAAAAAAATTCTTAAAGCCCAGCTCCATACAGAAATTAAAATGACAATTTTGTTCTATCAACAAATGGAGCATACAAGTTGCAGAAACCCAGATTCTGCTGGTCGAAAACCAGGGCAACGCAAACGGCAGAAAGCTGAAAGGGCAACTAATAGTAAACATTGATGACTAATACAGGTTTTGTTAAGAACGTGCCTACCTATGTAATTATGCGCTAGATATGTGTTACATATATGTTCATACATAAAAATAAAAATTAAAAAAAAAATAAAAATTTAAAAATGGCATTCGCATGTCTACTACTGTGTTGTAGTTGAATTTGTTGTCCTACTGTCTTGTATCTATTGTCTTGTCTTTTAATCGGCTGTACTCGCAGACATTGTGCATGTTTTTAAGCAATAAAATAGTCATATTCCCAATTTAAATTATTAAGTGTACTCCTTTCTGTGATGTGTTACATATGTTCATACATTAAAAATTAAAAAAATTCTGCATTTGTATGTTGTCTACGACAGTGTGTAGTTTAATCTGCTGTTGTATTGTCTTTTAATCTGCTGTTGTATTGTCTTTTTAATCTGCTGTTGTATTGTCTTTTTAATCTGCTGTTGTATTGTCTTTTATCTAATGTTGTATTGTCTTTTTAATCTGATGTTGTATTGTCTTTTATCTAATGTTGCATTGTCTTTTATCTAATGTTGTATTGTCTTTTAATCTGATGTTGTATTGTCTTTAATCTAATGTTGTATTGTCTTTTAATCTGATGTTGTATTGTCTTTTATCTAATGTTGTATTGTCTTTAATCTAATGTTGTATTGTCTTTTATCTAATGTTGTATTGTCTTTTTAATCTGATGTTGTATTGTCTTTTAATCTGATGTTGTATTGTCTTTAATCTAATGTTGTATTGTCTTTTAATCTGATGTTGTATTGTCTTTTATCTAATGTTGTATTGTCTTTTATCTAATGTTGTATTGTCTTTTATCTAATGTTGTATTGTCTTTTAATCTGCTGTTGTATTGTCTTTTATCTAATGTTGTATTGTCTTTAATCTAATGTTGTATTGTCTTTTAATCTAATGTTGTATTGTCTTTTATCTAATGTTGTATTGTCTTTTAATCTGATGTTGTATTGTCTTTTTAATCTGATGTTGTATTGTCTTTTATCTGCTGTTGTATTGTCTTTTAATCTGCTGTTGTATTGTCTTTTATCTAATGTTGTATTGTCTTTTTAATCTGCTGTTGTATTGTCTTTTATCTAATGTTGTATTGTCTTTTTAATCTGCTGTTGTATTGTCTTTTAATCTGATGTTGTATTGTCTTTTATCTAATGTTGTATTGTCTTTTTAATCTGCTGTTGTATTGTCTTTTATCTAATGTTGTATTGTCTTTAATCTAATGTTGTATTGTCTTTTATCTAATGTTGTATTGTCTTTAATCTAATGTTGTATTGTCTTTTATCTAATGTTGTATTGTCTTTTATCTGCTGTTGTATTGTCTTTTTAATCTGCTGTTGTATTGTCTTTTAATCTGATGTTGTATTGTCTTTTATCTAATGTTGTATTGTCTTTTATCTAATGTTGTATTGTCTTTAATCTAATGTTGTATTGTCTTTTTAATCTGATGTTGTATTGTCTTTTATCTAATGTTGCATTGTCTTTTATCTAATGTTGTATTGTCTTTTAATCTGATGTTGTATTGTCTTTAATCTAATGTTGTATTGTCTTTTAATCTGATGTTGTATTGTCTTTTATCTAATGTTGTATTGTCTTTAATCTAATGTTGTATTGTCTTTTATCTAATGTTGTATTGTCTTTTTAATCTGATGTTGTATTGTCTTTTAATCTGATGTTGTATTGTCTTTAATCTAATGTTGTATTGTCTTTTAATCTGATGTTGTATTGTCTTTTATCTAATGTTGTATTGTCTTTTATCTAATGTTGTATTGTCTTTAATCTAATGTTGTATTGTCTTTTATCTAATGTTGTATTGTCTTTTTAATCTGATGTTGTATTGTCTTTTAATCTGATGTTGTATTGTCTTTAATCTAATGTTGTATTGTCTTTTAATCTGATGTTGTATTGTCTTTTATCTAATGTTGTATTGTCTTTTATCTAATGTTGTATTGTCTTTAATCTAATGTTGTATTGTCTTTTATCTAATGTTGTATTGTCTTTTAATCTGATGTTGTATTGTCTTTTTAATCTGATGTTGTATTGTCTTTTATCTGCTGTTGTATTGTCTTTTAATCTGCTGTTGTATTGTCTTTTATCTAATGTTGTATTGTCTTTTATCTAATGTTGTATTGTCTTTAATCTAATGTTGTATTGTCTTTTTAATCTGCTGTTGTATTGTCTTTTATCTAATGTTGTATTGTCTTTTTAATCTGCTGTTGTATTGTCTTTTAATCTGATGTTGTATTGTCTTTTATCTAATGTTGTATTGTCTTTTTAATCTGCTGTTGTATTGTCTTTTATCTAATGTTGTATTGTCTTTAATCTAATGTTGTATTGTCTTTTATCTAATGTTGTATTGTCTTTAATCTAATGTTGTATTGTCTTTTATCTAATGTTGTATTGTCTTTTATCTAATGTTGTATTGTCTTTTATCTAATGTTGTATTGTCTTTTATCTAATGTTGTATTGTCTTTAATCTAATGTTGTATTGTCTTTTATCTAATGTTGTATTGTCTTTTATCTAATGTTGTATTGTCTTTAATCTAATGTTGTATTGTCTTTTAATCTGATGTTGTATTGTCTTTAATCTAATGTTGTATTGTCTTTTATCTAATGTTGTATTGTCTTTTATCTAATGTTGTATTGTCTTTAATCTAATGTTGTATTGTCTTTTAATCTAATGTTGTATTGTCTTTTATCTAATGTTGTATTGTCTTTTATCTAATGTTGTATTGTCTTTAATCTAATGTTGTATTGTCTTTTATCTAATGTTGTATTGTCTTTTATCTAATGTTGTATTGTCTTTTATCTAATGTTGTATTGTCTTTTTAATCTGCTGTTGTATTGTCTTTTAATCTGATGTTGTATTGTCTTTTATCTAATGTTGTATTGTCTTTTATCTAATGTTGTATTGTCTTTTTAATCTGATGTTGTATTGTCTTTTATCTAATGTTGTATTGTCTTTTTAATCTGCTTTTACCATTGACACTGTAATGTCTATATGTGTACTGTTACACTGTAAACATGTACTATCTGTCTGTTCAGTTATGAATTACTATTGTTATGTTGGTAAAATAGCTGGTACAGAGCTAGTGTTATATGTATTTTAATCAGACCACCGACGTTAAATACAATTTCTTGTATCTTGTATTTAAATAAATAATATTTGAACTTTCTCGGGCTTTTCCGTTTTATATACCGGTACTATAATATATCTAGAGGGCGAAACGCCTAGGACGGCAGGATTTTTTTAAAAATGTTGAAATTAGGGTAATATCACTGTAGTTTGGGTTATATTTTAATAGTTTTGTGCTAGTTTGGAGCTAGTTTTGGTAGTTTGGGGTATTTCGTGCTGCCGCGAAATGTCCATTGAAGTTGGGCGAAATGTCTTTGGCTGAAACGTCCAGGTACCGCTAATTATTGTTTTAAAAATGCATGAATTGGGGTAGAATTGTCCTATGGCTGGGGTTGAAATGACTTGGGGTGTAAATGTCTCGCTACCACGTGAAATATTATCACGTGACACCGCCATATAGGACTACCGTTCAAAATGGCAGACGTTCAAAAAGTAGATGTGATAGTGGTAGGCGCTGGTATCAGTGGTTAGTAGCCGTAGTACATAGACGTATTAGAGTGCAGAACCCATAAACAGTACCCTATTTTACTTCACGTCCTCAAATTTAGTAAAATAAGCAACGTCGATTATATTGACTATACGACAAGATCTCAATGGAAAATGTACTATCTACAAGGAAGTTATTTATATATAGATAGAATTCTGAAGTCATCGGTTTTGACGCACTTACTTTCACCTTTCATAGTGGTTATAATGTTCTGTGATTGTAACGAATCCAAAAGGGATGGTCGATAATGAATCACACTTGAACAGGATTTGGGGCCGTCCATATATGACGGCACACAAGGGGGGAGGGGGTCCGACTTGTGTGACGATGTGGATAGGAGAGTTTTGAAAAATGTGATGTCACAACAACAACCTGCAGCATAACACTGCACAATACTATATTAATTAATCCAGATATCGGGCTGGAATTCTCCGCTTCCGCAGTGGTCGCTTTGTGTGGTCATCTGGGGGCCTACCATGTGAGCATTCACTGCAGCTAATCAGGGTTGTTGAATCTTGTCTTGCATTTACGGCCTTGAAATGTGAAGCATCTTGTGTAACAGGCGATCATTATGCCTGACCGTTATTATTGACCCCTTGCGGGACATGATTTTTGCTGGGTTTGGGTCAAACGGAGTGTCAAGTTGTTTTTGCTTCGCTGTTTTATCAACACCATATCGCTTTGTTTTAGAGTGCATTGCCTCAATTTTCGCTTCTGGTCAGCATAATCCTTGTTTTTCATTTTTGATTGACGATCCCGCTCCCTGATGTGTTTTGTCGTTTGGCTTCACAGTGAACTGAGGTAATCTGGTTTTGATTTTTCGAGAGAACATTATCTCAGCAGGGGCGAAACATATTGATGGGTGTAGTGTACTCCTATATTTCAGTAGGAATGTATTTAGTTCATTTTTCACATTCTGTTTTGCGGCATGTGTTGTCTTTATCGCCTTTTGTAATGGGCTCATACATCTCTCTGTGATTCTGTTCCCCACTGGGTGCACTGGACAGATTTTCCTATGTTCGAACCCTTCATCCACAGCAAATTCACTGAACATTTCACCGTGGAATGGCGGTCTGTTGTCTGACATGACAATGGATGGTATTTCAAAAACAGGAAATGTCAAATAAATTTTTGGAATAACCAACTTTGATGAAAGTGTACTTAATTTGTCAACAATTTATTTAGGTTTCGCTCCATACATTTTGTGATAGTACATTGACTTTGATCGGATCTGGTGTAGGTTTTGGTGATGCCCCTAAGCATGGGATACAGTTTTTCCACATTTGTCCATGTAAGGAAACCAGCAGCTTTCCCTTAATAACATTTTTGTCTTCGACCGGCCTTGATGACCACCATGAACGATTTTGATTACTTTCAATTTCATAGTCTCTGGTATGCAGAACCATGTTCCGCGTAGCGGTACAGAACCACTGTTTGTGTTAATAATTGCGAACTCTATGGATAATTGCTCATAACAATGGAAATCGTCAGTTTTGCTACATTCCTGCCTGCTCAATTTGTTTGTTTGGAATACGTATAAGACACACTGGAGAACAGTCCCTTTTCGTAGCTCTGCAACATCCTTCATTGTAAGCGATTTCGGGAGGGCATTACCAGCAATAAATTTGACATAATCCTCTGCAATGTTTTCATGCCTGTGCGAATGATAAGGATGTCTGTTCAGATATGTTGATTTCCGCTGGGCAATATTTCACTTTGAAATCGTAAGTGGTAAATTTTCATCTCTGTCTTTCGAGCTGCACTGAGTGAATTTGCTTGGAATTGTTGAATATTGACTCGAATGGGCAATGGTCAGTGATCAGCGTAAATTTCTTCCCAAACAGGTACAAATGATAGTAAAGTACCACCCACACACATGCCAGTGCCTTGCACTCAGTTTGGCTGTACCACTACTCGACTGTACTCAAGGAGTGACTTGCATAGGAAACAACTTTGTTGTCTATTAATAATATCCCAGAAAGTCCAACAGGGCTAGCATCTACCCAAAGCTTTGTGTCTTTTCACGAATCAAAGTATGTCATTACTGCTCACCAATGATGCCTTCAGTGATGCAAATGTAGTCTCTTGTTCCCTAGTCCATTTGAAAGGAGTATTCTGTCTTGTCAGTTTTCTGAGGGGTTCTGTAATATTGGAGTAATACTCAATTAACTGTGAAAGGTAATTTGTCATTCCCAAGAAGCTCCTGAATTCACTTTGATTTTTCGTCCTCTCGAGTTTTTGAATTGCTGTAACTTTTCAGGATCAGCCAATAATCCTGATTGCGAGATCACATACCCATGGAACGACACTTTGGTGACTCCAAACTCACATTTTCGTTTGTTTAGAGTTAAGTTTTTCTCCTGGAGCCTTTGTAGAACTTGGTCCACTCAGCACTTGTTGAATTTCATTCTGAAAAATCTCGGATGCCGCAGATACCCCGAAGTTTAAGCATTTGTACCTGTAATTTCCGGCGTGTGTTGAAAAACAGGTTAAGTTGCGAGATTTGTAAGCTAGTTCTAGTTGGTGAAATCCCTTGTTCAAATCAACCTCTAAAAACACCTTTGATCTGTTCAGATTTAGGATGAAGTCATCAGTTGTCGGGGTCAAATGGCACGCACGTTTAATTGCTTCATTGACTTTTCACATATCCACACACATTCTGATTTCATATGGTGCTTTTGGTTTGGGTGCAACAAATATTGGCGACACCCATAGGGTAGGTCCATCGTCCTTCTCGATTACATCCTTTTGTTCAAGCCTCTTGAGTTCCTTTTGTACCTTTCATGAACATGGAAGGGTATCCGTCTGTGCTGTTGGGCAGTTGGAACCACATTTTCATGAACATGAAGTTTAATTGTTCTGTCCCGTAATTTTTGTAACTCCTTGAACACAATAGTGTATTTGTTACAAAGTGTTACAACTCTAGGTCTTAAAATAATGCAACAGAAAGAAAGTGAAACCAACAATGTAAGTAAAATCAACAAGCAATTTATTTCTAGACAATTAAAATGAAAATTCAAAAAGAGACTTACAATAAGGTGAATTAAAGTCCAAATAATCCAATAATCCTAAGTGTCCTACTCACAAGTCCTAAATATAGAATGTTCCAAATGAATTCCAGAAGCCTTGAATGTCCTGATGTGTCAGTAGTCTTGAATGTTCTGATATGCCTGAATGATGTAATCCAGAATATCTTTTAATAAATTCACATGAATCCTAAAGTCTAGTATTAATCCAAAATGAGAATGAGCACTTAGTAATTCCAATGAATATTTCAAATAAATAATTCCTTTCTCTGAATTTGATCTGATTTTCACAACTGATTACAGTCCTACCCACTTATATCGACATCACTTATGTCGACAAGCCGCCTATGTCGACAAAAAAGCAAAGTCCCGGTCCCTTGGTCTACTATTACTGCCAAATTTGTCATGCTTATATCGACGTCGAGATAAAAAATAAACGTACATGTCGACAGAGCCCTTGGTCCCAACTTGAACAAATCCTTTGTTTTCTAATCATTTATGTAGACAAGCTGCCAGTTCCAACCCATACTTTGTTCAACAATTAGTTGATCTTGCCGCCGGGTCATTTATGTCGACAAGCGGCCAGTTCCAACCTGTACTTTGTTCAACAATTAGTTGATCTTACCGCCAGGCTTTAATGACTCGGGGGATTAAAAAACAGGCTTTTGTTTGGTCCTATAAAGTTGGCCTCTTGCGGCGACTTAAAAAACACATGTATCCTTCATCAAAGCAAGCCGGTTACAATGTTCAATAAAAACAATCCACCCTTCATTAAAAAAAAATCATCACCAAACTTGAATAAAAGCAATGAAATCTGATCGATTGTTGCATTTTCCAAAGTGATTGGTGATTAAAACAAGTTTATTGTGCTGAGAAAGTTTCCTTTTTAACTTTATTTATGTTTACGATGGCTACCAATGGCAGCGTAAAACGCAGATAAAATTTACAGTCTCTGGAAACTAAATATCTGGCTGTTAAGGATGTTGAACGTGGGGCATCTCGCAAATATGTCTGTGAAAACTTTTCACTTAAACATAACACCCTGTCAGGATGGATGATAAACCAACAAGTTGTTCTCCGCCTTATTTTTTTATTATTTTTTTTTGCTGATGGCGGACCAGTAAAAAAAAAAAAAGGAGGAGAACAACTTGTTGGTCTAGATGGATGAAAGCTGCTGAGTCTATAAAGAAAGGCTACGTTGAAGGTAAATTAATCATATCAGCTGCTTATCTCTTGTTCAATTTTATGTACTTTTGAAGATGACTTCCGTAAATAAATACACGTTATCATTTCCCTGTGAATAGCCCCATCCCCTTGGTAGCCTCAGTAAGATGGAAACATTGTTTCAGGCTGACCAAAATCTAGGCCAATTTAAGTACATGTACATGTACTTTGTAGCATGTAAATAACAACTATGCAACCATGTGCTACTGGCGACAATGATTATCGTAGTGAATTGTGAAGACGTGTTAGATCAAATGAGGACAACCATTTTTTATACATGTGTTTCCTATCAGGATGTGACCGATGCATACATTTTCTAACATGAGACCCATACACGAATTCATGGATTTTTCATATACATGCACTTAACGCATTGTGGATTTTATTACACAAAGGTAACCAAAATGTAATTTGTCAATATAGACGTGTATTTCACTCTGGTTTTGTCTTCATGTACACAAAATTTACATTGTTTTCTCAAAGTGTAAATTCTGCTCACTGACGACAGGTCACCCCCCCCCCAGCACTTATCTTGACATCCGCTTATGTCGACAATATTTCCTCGGGGCCCGAGGATGTCGACATAAACGGGTAGGACTGTACTAAAATAAATTTCTTAATAGACTGATCTTAATGATGTGAATTAAATCTTGTTTACCAAACCTGTATAAATATAAGGATAAGTCACCTGACAGAATATTCTAGAATATGAGTAACTCTAATGGAAATTTCCAGTGCGTATGTGACTTTTCTCAGATAAGATATGGAAAATATGTGAATTACATCACTTGTTTTGATGCATATCACATGAATCTACTTCTGCCTGTTACACAGTTGTATGTCTGATCCATGACATAAATATATTACAGAGCAACACCAATAACACATAGAAAATGCAAGTGTATGGAAAAATTACATAAAGAAACTTAATTTAGCATTCTCAACAATTTTCTTTTTGATTTTAATTTTGGTTTTGGGAGAGATTACTGTACTTCTCAGAAGCTAAAAGAATCAAATTGAAAAAATCATGATGGTGTTAAAAGAAAATTGTTTACTTGTAAGCAAAGAATATTATATTTAGCTTATGAACTATTTTTTAAAAATTAAATGACAGTGTGGTTATGCAGAACATTAATCTCTTTAAATTAAAATTTCTTAATTTGTAGATTGTGGTAAGAATGATAATAAATTGAAAACAAATTTTCTCCTCTAACTTCACGGCTTTGGTTTCTAGTTGCACTTCCAAAGACATGAGTTATAAAGAATCCAAGACAGTTGCATTAAATAGTACATTCAAGAGGGATGTATCGTAGAATTCTCAATAAAATGTTAATATGATGAGAAAACATCAAATGGCGTCACAACACTTGTTTTAAAACTTGCGAGTTATACTTTGGTGCTTTGTGACCGTGACGGCCTTAGTAAAGAGTAATCATTAACCATATTATTTAAGGACTGAAAACAAAAACTTTCTAATGAAGACATCTCCAAGTAAAAACAGTGCAAGCACCTAAAAGATATTATATAAGAATCTAATTCATTGAGTCAGTGACTTTTGCATTTATGATAGAAAATGACAATGATTTTATATTTTATTTTCGTATTACTGTAATCAAGCAATAAGACTAATTTGACCAATGGTCTGTGGTCTTCACTTTATCATGTACTGAGATATAATTTTTGCTGGATAGGAAAATAACATCAAATGGCTTCCAAAATCGTTTTAAAACACGCGTGGTGCTGTGTTGCAGTGACCATCTTAATAAAGATCACTCCTTAATGATATTGATTAAGGATTATGTGCTGTAAAGGCCATTGTCCAGTTAATACAGAGCAGTAGATACTGTAATTACAACAAGAGATCATACGCATCAATCATTATATTTTCTCACCGATAAAGAAGACAAATTTACACGAAGTTAACAAATAGTTCGTTTAAGTATTTAATGGAGGCAACAAATAGTTATGTTTTTCATATGGGATTATATCATATATATACTCAGCAAACAATACATCGGTCGTTTGACGTATCTAAATCGTAGATCGGTATTTTTTCGAAGCCGTTTGAAATGTGAACTTCTTTTCTTGATTCAAATAAAAAACATAAAAAAATGTGCAGTTAAAAGTAATAATAAAAGAATGAAATGTTCAGTGACCTTCTTGCACGATTATAAATGGCGATTCTTTTATTTCTTAATCTCCTGTTTCATGTTTTGATGTCTCAATTAAAAATTTCTGCGAAGTTAACAAATAGTTCGGGCAAGTTTTTAATTGAGGGAACAAATAGTTATGTTTTTTCATATGATATTATATTATACATACTCAGCAATCAATACATTTGTCGTTTGACGTATCTAAATCCTTAATCATTATCTTTTTTAAGCTGTTTGAAACGCAAACTTCTCGTCTTGATTCAAATAAAAAACATCAAAATACGTGGTTAAAAAAAATAAAAGAATGAAATGATCAATGACCTTTCTGCACGATTATAAATGGTGATTCTTTTATTTCTTAATCTTCCGTTTCATTATTCAATGTCTCAATTAAGAATTTTCCCAAAGTTAATCACCATTTATAACATATGCTTAGCAAACCAATACTTTGGTCATTGGACGTGTCTAAATCGTACCTCAATATATTTTCGAAGTCATTTTAAATGGGAACCTTTCTTCAATTTTAACACATCAAAATACAAGGTTAAAAAATAATACAAAGATAAAAAACAACAACAAAAAACACCTTAATTACATATGATTTTAATCTCTTATATTCTTTTTTGTACCCCAAAAAATGGCAGTATTTTCGATCTTTTTTGCAATCGTAAATCTTTTCAGTAGAACTTTTATGTACGAAAATTAAAAGGTTTTGACGAAAAATACGAAGTGCTATGTACGAAAAAATATGATACATTTAATTAATTATTATGTTTGAAGCTAGATGGTGTACGAAAAATTAAAGGGTACGAAACAATACATGAAATATGGTAGGTCAAAAAAAGGTAAATATCAAGATTCAGTTAAAAAATATGGAAAAACGTAACACTGTTAAAGTAAAATTGCTAATTTGGCATTTTATAGAAGAGATTAATACTTTAATATAAATAAGAAAAAAGGCAGAAGATGCTGATTTAACTATAAAATATATGGTAAAAGTATGTTTTACTTATAAATATGTACAAATTATATTAACAAAGTGCCACCTCTGAACATCAATGACAACAGCTCCACATGAAACAATATAACACAGTATACCCATTTAAACAGTGTTACTGATGTAGTTATCCCATCCATAAAAAATTGAATAAGATAATAACAACAAGCAAATGAATTTCAGATTTTCTGAATGTTATGATAAGATTGCATTTAATTTCATTCATAGGTAACACTATTAGACATCACACTCATTAATATGCTTATTATTTCTAGCAGTATTTTTTTTAAAGCTGTACTGTAATTCACCCAGAAGATACATCATAAACACATTTCAATAATGAAAGCAACTAACCCTAATCTAACATCACTCTGGTGGTAACTGATTAAAATAAATACATTAAGATATTTAGAGAGAGAGAGAGAGAGAGAGAGAGATGCATTAAATAATCAATCACAATTATTATAAAATATGACTAATTTGGAATCTTTTCATATATTAACTTTATTTGTTAAACTTTCAGCATCTATTTGAAAATCAGAATCTACAAATTTGAAAAGAGTGAACAACAAGAATAATAACACATGGTCAAATCTTATAAAATGAATATGCGACACTGCATTTACATTAAATCATTGACTTATAAACATTTATATGATATTCAGCCACAAATAGCTAAATTACTAAGATAGCTTCTGCACTTTTTTGCAGCTGTAAGAATAAAATATCCATAAGAATCCATATTGTCACAATAATATCCCACAATACAGCACAATGATTATAACAAACAGTTACATTGAAAATGAATCCATAGATTCAAGAGCAACAACTGCTTGCATGTTCCATCATTCCCATGTCACATGTGTATGTTCTATGTTTGTAAGGACTAATCAGTAGAACAAACAACATAGACCTTAATCAGGGTCCATGTTGTTTGCATTTGGACCCGGATTTTTTATGAGAGTATGTACAGTATTATCCAATTGAATTAAACTTATGGGCTACAATCACTCATTGGCTTAAATTGGGTAATGCTTGTGGCTTGCACTCGATATATAAACTTACATAATACTGAAAAGATCTTTTCTCAAAGGAATAAAATTAGGTTATGCATGGTTCACTTTTGGTAAATGGAGAGGGAAAAATTGGTCAAAAACAAATTTGATTCTGACCGACAAACCTAATATGTTTATAGCATGAAACTTGAAACATGCATATTATGTGGCAATGTAGTGCTGCTCCAAACTGTCCTTTCCACTCCACATTTTCATACATATATGAATTTGCTTTCACAAGCTTACATAATGTCATTTACCAGGTGAGCAATATCAAGCCCAATTGGGCCTCATGTTTATGTTATAGATCTTCAATAATAGGTATATATTTTCATGATCAATAATATTATGCAATACCATTGCTAACATACCAAATTTTTCATATTTTCATGATCAATAATATTATGCAATACCATAGCTAACATACCAAATTTTTCATATTTTCTTATCATCATCGTCTTGATTACACACATCTGTACACAGGGTTGTCAGCTGCCAAACTGTTGAAAGAATCTGGTTTGAAGGTTTTAGTACTTGAAGCCAGAGACAGAGTTGGAGGCAGGACACAAACAATTATAGTAAGTACTGCAATCTTTGTCTGTGTGTCTGTCTGTCACAAATAAATGTACATATCTTATGAGCATGTTTAGTGTAACTTTTCACCATTACTACTACAGTAACTTTTAAGTTGAAATATAAAATGGAAGTTTCATTTAGATGCTACTACTTGATCAGGATATGAGAAACATTTAAGAGCTTAAGAGGGTATGAGTTGTAAATTTTTAAAATCTTTGTAATATTTGTATAAATACTATGAATTCCAGGTTGAAGGCTTAGAAGCTATTTCTTAGCGATATTGCCAAAAAAATCATCAGACAATCGGGATGTAAATAACTCATCTAAATCTGGATAGTAGTAACTGATATGTAGCAGTTTAGAATGATTTGACTTTAAATAGAGATCCTGTTTTGTAAAAAAAGAAAAAAGAAAAATGCTGAATTTAACTGTGTTCAAGGAAACACTGATGTAAGAAAATGTATTACCACAGGATGTTTGGCTTGGGTAAAGACGCTGTAATATCACATACAATGAAACCTGCCTTAGACACACTCCATTTAATGAATACCTGCTAAAAAAGCACAATATTCATTAGCCCCTACCCTTATATTTAGGATTATTTTTAACTGCTATATTGACTTGAAAGTAAAATGTGTGAAAGGTTTAAATTGGAGAAATTTACATTTGACATGTGTAATCTACAAAGGCTGCTATAATTATTCCCATCTGTCTTTCTAGGTAAATGTAATTAGCAATCTGATAGGATCAGTTTCTTTCAGCAGCATGTGATCAGATAATAGAGTTGTATATGCTGTTTTGGCTATCTATATATTCCAAGGATCGATGTGGGTGGAACACAGTGGATCGATGACCCTTGGATTGTGAAAGTGGTGACCTACCAAAGGTTTGAAGACTCTCTCAGATTAACTTGTTAACTTCACCGCCACAAACCAATACCTCGACAATTAAGAGTACTTGTTCAGTTGTCAAAACTACTTTGCATATTTCATTTGCATGCAATTTGTTGAAAACCTTTGTATATTTTGTGCTCTGTATCATGTTATCAAATGCACATACATAACAAACCCAATTTTATAAGGATGAATGCTACATCTGGAGGAGTGGAATCCAGTCTTAAGATATGCATCACAAGTTTAAGGGACAGATATTCATTGTGTGATACTTGTAATTTTGTGACCTGTCAACACTTTCAAAAATCTGACCAAAGACAAATTTAAAGGCAGCGATGGCAGGCCATTCTTAAAAAGAATATATAGGGACATTATAGCCTCCAGACCTTCAAATTATGTACCAAATTAGGCCTGCAAAATTTCATCATGTATTTTGTTATGGATTGTATATAGTTACTCAGGTTTGTTGGAGATTCTTGTATGAAAAAGCATGTTTATGTTTGTTTTTTCTTCTTTTCTGTGTTCAGAAAGAAACTAGCCCAATTATTAAACATTTTCAAGATGAAAATATTATTTTATCAGTATTATTTTATTTTTCATCTGGACATGTTTGGATCTAACTTTTCGGGTCTCAAATTTCAGGACAGTAAGCATGGTCCAGTGGATGTGGGTGGAGCCTATGTTGGCCCCACACAGAACAGAGTATATAGGTTGGCTAAAGAGTTTGGATTGCAGTTCTATGATGTCAGTGAAAAGGGGAAGACTGTTCTGAGTGTTCAGGTAAGTGATGCTAAGCTAGAAAACAGAGCTCTTTCACTATCAGGCTTCATTATAACATGTTTCTTGGTACAAGGCAGGTATGGTCTTGGATCCCATTTTATTATGTAGTAGGGAATTTATATATATATCATGTACTTCATTATAAGGTGGTCTTACAATAAGGCAGTATACTCCATGGCTTCTGTGGGATAATGAGGGAGTACTGTACTTTCACTTACAGATGATGAAGATGAGGAAAATTTTATAAAATATTACTTCTTGAAGTTAGTTACCGTATATACTCACGTATAAGTGAATAATTTAGGAAAAAAAAAAAACCTGGAAGAAGTGAGGTCGACTCATCCAAAGGCCAAGGTCTATTATAGCTTTACTAACACCATATAAGCCATTAACCAGGTCACCTCAGTACATGAGGACCTGGGGGTTCAGGTTAGAAGGGTATATATATATATATGTGTGTGTGTTTTGGGTTATTTTACCTGTTTCCTCTATTTCTCATTATATTTCATCATTATATGTCATCTCAGACTTATGGGTTGGCTTATGCACGGGTCATGCACTTTTAATGTTTTGACCTACCCAGTATGGGATGTCGGCTTATACGCGAACAGTATTATATGCGAGTATATACGGTACTGTAAATAGAGTGATAAAGAGACTAGCTTAGAGGAAATGTTTTGCAGGATGTTCCTTTTCTTTTAAAATTCCATGAGTAAAATCCATTATGATACACTTTTGCACTTTGAAAAAAATTAAAAAGTATCCAAAATATTTAAAGGAAATGTAATTTCTAGAGTAGTTTCTAATTTATATATTTTATTGCAACTTTTATTTTTGCCTTGATTGCATCAATTCCTTTCTACATATTATAAATTCCAGTCTACTGGAAAAGAGTGGACCAATATACAAAATTTCAGGCTTTTATTTGAATGACAGGGCTGTGACTTTTACTTTCAACAATGCGAACTCACAAATCAAAAGGAGTTTTGTTATATAGTTAGTGTATGATTTTACCATGATGAGAAGTGACTGGAACAAATGGTATGATATTATTTTTTGCTTTTGTTGGTTTTAACAGCACTTGTAACACATTCTAAGCAATATAATGCCAAGGATATGGGAGCTAAGTGCCTTTCCCAAGAATATACAGAGGCAGCCAACCAAGGCTGACCCAGGTGAGTATTGAACCTGCGACCCTTAGATTATGAGTCCGACTATCTACCAACTGAGGTACTGCGGCTCCCTGGTATGATATTATAAACCTACATTTAGATAACTGAACTATACAGTCAACTCAAAACAAAAGTTTAAGATTATTCATATTTTGATGTAGCACAGTGGATGAACTACATTGGTATATATATTTCCATTTAGAGTACCTGGGCCAAATATATTGGGACCATCCCTCCACTATGGAACCCAATAAAACTCCTTGACCTGAATCATGTAATAAGGACCATTGAAAGCATGGCAAAAGAGGTAACATTTATTTCAAGGAAACATGGAATTTTATTTGTTGAAAGAAAATGATGATTTATTTAGCCATATATCTAAGGACTGTTCCAGTAAAACATACTTGGGACCCAGGGAAGACACTTTCAGTGTTGAGCAGTCACCCATAGATGCAATTTATAATTTTGCATCATTTTCATGTGAATTCTTTGAGTAATCGTAGTACCATGGCATATATTTTTCAAACACTGTCTTCTTTGGGTACTATGTATGTTTAAATGGAACAATCCTAACTTTCTATTGAGCTAGACATTGATTTATGAATTTTCACTGACTCCATTTTCCCAACCAAGAATAAAGTGGTAACATTCATTACTCTGTATAGATGGTGCCGATTTCCATTCTATACATAGGTCAGCAAGTTGGCATTACACTGCAATCTTTAAATCTTGTGCTGAACACACTTCTTGCACTTTCAATAATACAAAAGTAAAGCGGCTGAACAGTTTTGTTATGAATTTTGCATTCTAAATTAGACAAATAAATTCTTCACAGATCCTCATTATGCCAGATAAAGCTTGAAAGCAATGAGGTGAATTGGGCATGGGAAATATGGAAAATTCAGTTTCTGGTATTTTTTGCTTTAGGTCCCATGTGATGCTCCATGGAAAGCCAAGAAGGCTGATGAGTGGGACTCTATAACAGCCAAACAATTTGTAGACTCAATTGCTTGGACAAGGTATGAACAGTTTATTATCCTCATTATGTCCTAGCATTGTGAGTAATTTCTGTAAGTCCTTTGTTATTGTAGTTATGTAATTTCTGCATAATACATATATATATACTTATTTTTGAAATGTGTGAAAGTAAGATGAGCTTACTTTTATCAGTGGTGAAATACATCAAAATACAACTCTTTGTAAAGTTTTGATATTTACTCTTATCAACCAGATTTTACAGTATGCTACATAAAGGTGATTGATCAAAGAAAGTAAAGATAACAAGAAGGAAAAGCCAGTATAATAAAAAGGTACTTAAAATAATATAAATAGTTATAATACAGATCACTTTATCAGAAATGGAATAATTGCACAAAGAGCAAATTTTACATCTCAGAGTTTGGTTTTCTTCTACACACTTATTGATAACTGGTGCTGCATCTATAAAAAAATGTATTTCTGCAAACGTTTGAAAGAATGGATTAAAAGTGTTCTTCTTAATTTTCTTCAATACTTTTTTACTGTAAATTTTACCTGTCAATGCAGACACTATGTATTTCATTCATCATCAAAAGTTCAAGGCTTTTACAACATTAATTTTTGCCACTAAGAAGAGCAGCCAGAAGTTGGTATTACCCTATAGGGATGACTGCCCTTGGATAATCACATGCTACTGTCATCTGTGTCATAATTTGCAATCTTGTCATACTTTTTTCTGTATCAATAAGTAAAAATCCTTAGGAGAAAGAAGAACTTTTTTTTATAAAACTCAACAAAATGTTAAAGACAAATTACTGATATAGTTACTGGCTGGAAATCAGCATGGAGGTTGGTCCCTGTGCACCCCTGATAGTAAAACCCATTTGACAAGATGGTAGCAGTTTTAACTTTTCTGAGGGCCTTGACCTTTTGAAGGTAAGTTGAATATATACTGACAATGTGGGTGGGGGTTGGGGTGGGGTGGTGTGGAAACAGTATAAATTATTAAAGTATATGTAAAATGAATTCTCTTTGTCCTTTATTGAAGCCATTTGCATTAATACATTTTTAGATGCAGCACCAGATACCATTTGTAGTGCTATTTGAAACAAGCTTTAAAGCATTGGAAGGCCTGTGTGCACTCATTACTGGAAGGCCTCTGGCCTACCAATGCTTTAAAACTTGTTTCAAATGGCACAACAAATGTGTGAAACTTACATTGGAGATGTTGACCTTTTTATCACCAATAAATGTCAACCCAGTTTATCTTACTGGAAAATGTAGAATAAAGACATTAACCTTCATACATGTTTAAAATTTTATTTCACACAAGTTAATCCGCTTTATTGAGCATGTGAATTGTCTACATCAAGTCCTCAGTTATACCACTCTGAGTAATCATGAGTAGTGGAGCATGTCTGTTGTTTTCATTGCTGCCTATTGACAACACCTACAGTTAATCCAGGTGATAATATGGATAATCAAAATGGTTTCACAGTCTGATGGTCATCTATTGAAACACCTGAATGTTGTTGTTTTTTAGTTAGCTTTAAAAACATACTTAGTGTCCTGCAATTATATGTACTATTGAAAATTATTAAAAAAATTTGAAAATATGTTGTCTGGAAAATTGGAGGGTCTGGATATTTAGGTTAATTATGGTGGTTGTTTCTTTCATGTTAAAAAAGTTTTTTTAATAAAGTATTTTTACCACTAAAGTATTGTCATCATTACCTACCTGAGATTAATTATACATCAAATATGGAAATTCTTTGACTAATGAAAGCAAGATTTGAGTATAAAATTGAATTGTAACACAAGTTACTAAAAAAGTTTAAAAGCAATATCCATTATGAGCAAAATTTCCAATTTCTAAATACTCTACCTAAGTTGAAAGTACTAACCATTTGTTGAAAATGTCTTTCTTGAGTATGAGACATAATTTATATTTCTTTTGTATTCCTTTATTTAGCAAATGATATACTTTACTCAATATTAGCTCTAAGCAACTTTAAACTTCTACATTTTTATGAATTTTATAGAGAATAATGGATATTTGCTTGAAAATTATGTTTAATAAGTCACAAGTAATATTATGAATACAAGCTGCCTACTGTAATATTATGAATACAAGCTGCCTACTGTAATATTAGGAATACAAGGTGCCTACTGTAATATTAGGAATACAAGGTGCCTACTGTAATATTATGAATACAAGGTGCCTACTGTAATATTAGGAATACAAGGTGCCTACTGTAATATTAGGAATACAAGGTGCCTACTGTAATACTAGGAATACAAGGTGCCTACTGTAATATTAGGAATACAAGGTGCCTACTGTAATATTAGGAATACAAGGTGCCTATTGTAATATTAGGAATACAAGGTGCCTACTGTAATACTAGGAATACAAGGTGCCTACTGTAATATTAGGAATACAAGGTGCCTACTGTAATATTAGGAACACAAGGTGCCTACTGTAATACTAGGAATACAAGGTGCCTACTGTAATACTAGGAATACAAGGTGCCTACTGTAATATTAGGAACACAAGGTGCCTATTGTAATACTAGGAATACAAGGTGCCTACTGTAATATTAGGAATACAAGGTGCCTACTGTAATACTAGGAATACAAGGTGCCTATTGTAATATTAGGAATACAAGATGCCTACTGTAATACTAGGAATACAAGGTGCCTACTGTGATACTAGGAATACAAGGTGCCTATTGTAATATTAGGAATACAAGGTGCCTACTGTAATATTAGGAATACAAGATGCCTACTGTAATATTAGGAATACAAGATGCCTACTGTAATACTAGGAATACAAGGTGCCTACTGTAATACTAGGAATACAAGGTGCCTATTGTAATATTAGGAATACAAGGTGCCTACTGTAATATTATGAATACAAGGTGCCTACTGTAATATTAGGAATACAAGGTGCCTACTGTAATACTAGGAACACAAGGTGCCTATTGTAATATTAGGAATACAAGGTGCCTACTGTAATATTAGGAATACAAGGTGCCTACTGTAATATTAGGAATACAAGGTGCCTACTGTAATACTCGGAACACAAGGCGCCTACTGTAATATTAGGAATACAAGGTGCCTATTGTAATATTAGGAATACAAGGTGCCTATTGTAATATTAGGAATACAAGGTGCCTATTGTAATATTAGGAATACAAGGTGCCTACTGTAATATTAGGAATACAGGGTGCCTACTGTAATACTAGGAATACAAGGTGCCTATTGTAATATTAGGAATACAAGGTGCCTACTGTAATATTAGGAATACAAGCTGCCTACTGTAATATTAGGAATACAAGGTGCCTACTGTAATATTAGGAATACAAGGTGCCTACTGTAATACTAGGAATACAAGGTGCCTACTGTAATATTATGAATACAAGCTGCCTACTGTAATACTAGGAATACAAGATGCCTACTGTAATACTAGGAATACAAGGTGGCTATTGTAATACTAGGAATACAAGCTGCCTACTGTAATACTAGGAATACAAGATGCCTACTGTAATATTAGAAATACAAGGTGCCTACTGTAATATTAGGAATACAAGGTGCCTACTGTAATATTAGGAATACAAGATGCCTACTGTAATACTAGGAATACAAGATGCCTACTGTAATATTAGGAATACAAGGTGCCTACTGTAATACTAGGAATACAAGCTGCCTACTGTAATATTAGGAATACAAGGTGCCTATTGTAATACTAGGAATACAAGATGCCTACTGTAATATTAGGAATACAAGGTGCCTACTGTAATACTAGGAATACAAGGTGCCTATTGTAATACTAGGAATACAAGATGCCTACTGTAATACTAGGAATACAAGGTGCCTATTGTAATACTAGGAATACAAGGTGCCTACTGTAATACTAGGAATACAAGGTGCCTATTGTAGTATTAGGAATACAAGGTGCCTACTGTAATACTAGGAATACAAGATGCCTACTGTAATATTAGGAATACAAGGTGCCTACTGTAATATTAGGAATACAAGGTGCCTATTGTAATATTAGGAATACAAGCTGCCTACTGTAATATTAAGAATACAAGGTGCCTATTGTAATATTAGGAATACAAGGTGCCTACTGTAATATTAGGAATACAAGGTGCCTACTGTAATACTTGGAATAAATGGTGCTAACTTTAATACTAGGAATACAAGGTGCCTACTGTAATATTAGGAATACAAGGTGCCTACTGTAATACTAGGAATACAAGGTGCCTACTGTAATATTATGAATACAAGGTGCCTACTGTAATATTAGAAATACAAGGTGCCTACTGTAATATTAGGAATACAAGGTGCTTACTGTAATATTAGGAATACAAGGTGCCTACTGTAATACTAGGAATACAAGGTGTCTACTGTAATATTAGGAATACAAGGTGCCTACTGTAATATTAGGAATACAAGGTGCCTACTGTAATATTAGGAATACAAGGTGCCTACTGTAATACTAGGAATACAAGGTGCCTACTGTAATACTAGGAATACAAGGTGCCTACTGTAATATTAGGAATACAAGGTGCCTACTGTAATACTAGGAATACAAGGTGCCTATTGTAATACTAGGAATACAAGGTGCCTACTGTAATATTAGGAATACAAGGTGCCTATTGTAATACTAGGAATACAAGGTGCCTATTGTAATATTAGGAATACAAGGTGCCTATTGTAATACTAGGAATACAAGGTGCCTACTGTAATACTAGGAATACAAGGTGCCTACTGTAATACTAGGAATACAAGGTGCCTACTGTAATATTAGGAATACAAGGTGCCTACTGTAATACTAGGAATACAAGGTGCCTATTGTAATATTAGGAATACAAGGTGCCTATTGTAATACTAGGAATACAAGGTGCCTACTGTAATATTAGGAATACAAGGTGCCTATTGTAATATTAGGAATACAAGGTGCCTATTGTAATATTAGGAATACAAGGTGCCTACTGTAATACTAGGAATACAAGGTGCCTATTGTAATATTAGGAATACAAGGTGCCTACTGTAATACTAGGAATACAAGGTGCCTACTGTAATATTAGGAATACAAGGTGCCTACTGTAATACTATCCATATATTTTTGTGGGCATCAATTTTTGTGCTTTTATAAGCAATATCATTTTCATTGTTACTTAAATTCATTGACTGGGAAGATAGCTTTGTTTCCATTGAAAGATTATTGTTCATTGGGTCATTACATTTTGTGGTTTGTAGCTGCAATGAAATCAACAAACATTGTTACCCCACAAAAAATAGTGAATTTACAGTTGTAAAAATTATGAATGAACCATGACATTATAATGGATGAAGGTTCAAAGCACATGCATTTTTATGTCGTATGATTAAGTTTTACAATCGATGCAGATGGCTTGTATAAATAAGCTCCTTCCACATTTCAGTTTCTTAATGGAACATGCATATTGAACTATTTTAGTAATTTGAGTGAAATTATGAGAAATAACTGAGAAAAGTTCTAGTATATAATCCTCACTTATGCAATAAATTATTATTAACTACACCGAGTTGCATTATTACCGTAAGACAACAAGTTAAATGGGATGTCAGCTTGGATCAGTGAGACTGACTACAGACTGACTCTTCCATGGTTCCAATGAAGTTCAAATTAAATGAGTTTTGAAAGAGAAAAACTAAATGATTATGCTATGTTTGTTTGAATACAGATGAATGATGAACTACATTTGTTTTATGTGTAAAGTCTGTCAGTATGTATTAAGATAAAGTTATACATTTTTATTCAAGGACAGTGAAGGAATTGATCAGGATATTTGTGGCATCTGTGATGTGTGTGGAAATGCATGAAGTATCACTTCTTTTCGTCCTGTGGTATATTAACTCAGGTGGGGGAATCACAAGACTTAGTTCCATCACTAATGGAGCACAGGTAATGTATGTTAAATTCTAATAAGTGTACAGTAATATCATTTCTGAAATCGAGCAGAAGTGTGTGATGTATATATATATATATATATTATATATATATATTATATTATATATATAAAGCCTCTGGAAACCCCTGTTAATGTCCGACATGTCCATTAGTAATGATATTTTGACATTTTGACCGATTGCAAAATGCTCCTGTCAGAAGTTCATAGTTATGAATGTAAATCTTATTCGTTTTCTTATATTTAACTTGACAACTGTAAAACTGAATAATTGCAAACCTCTTTTCTGACATAATAAGCACAGGATGACAAATCTTCATATGAAGGTATCAGACAACCTTGAGCACTGTTATAATTGCTCCTTAATCTTGGATTCACACTTCCATCAACAAAGCAGATTAAGGTATACATTACCATGCCCATGTATTTCCATCTGTACTGTTGTGCATACTGTCAAGCATCCAACAGAATCTTAACTTTAAATTGTTGGAATTGTTATAACAATAAATACCATTGTGGATTTATGATAAAAATAATGACAGAGAACAATAGGAAAGTAAAGATAATTCATTCAAAGAAAGCACCTATCTGTATTTTGTTAATTGGTTGTTCAATAGTAAAAGCAGCCAATCAAATACATTTGATAGCATAAATTGACACTGATTAAGTATTTAACAATTTAGATCATATGAAAGGCACAGTTCTGGGTTTTTTCTTCTTTTGTTGGAGTTATCATAGATCAAGAGGTCAAGAAGTTTCTACAGCAAATGGTAAAACCAGTTCTCTTGACTGACATAAGACAAAACATTGAATGTGATGTTTGTGAGTTATGTCAAAAGCACAAGCATAAGAAAAATTTTGTTTGCGCAAGTGTTTCAAATTTTCATAAGTCAGCCCTTGTCAACCATGTGGGATGTAACAAGCATACACATTCCTCAAAAGCTGAACTCTGGGAAAAAGCAACACACTTGCTACTATGTTGGACAAAGTGTTAGACAAATGAAGCTTGAAGCTATGACAATGATATTTTGAAATGCCTGCCAATATTTATACTATAAGTATACCAATATCCGCATCCATTCTGTAAATATACCAATAACTACATCTACACTGCAAATATACTCATAACTATATCCATACTATAAATACCACTACCTTTATCTATACTATAAATATACCAATACCTGTATCAATACTATAAATATACCAATACCTGTATCAATACTATAAATATACCAATACCTGTATCAATACTATAAATATACCAATACCTGTATCAATACTATACATATATCTATACTATAAATATACCAATACCTGTATCAATACTATAAATATACCAATAAATATATCTATACTATAAATATACCAAGAACTATGTCCATACTATAAATATATTTATAGTATTGATACAGGTATTGCAGTTTTTCTTAACCTTCAATCATTTTGTTTTGCAAGAAAGGTCAAACTCCTGTGGATGCTGTGATCTCAACTTCTGACTTTTTCAGCCAAAATGGATCAGTGAAAAAAAAAATAATAATTTCAACTCCTGAATTGTGATGTCTAAGTATAAACATACAATTAACTCACCTTAATCTGGCCTTTCTAATTTTGATCCAACAATTTCTTTTAGCTGTCCAGTGTTCAGGGAACCATTTTGTTCCAATGCAACAGTATTTAGTCTTCTCATGTGTTCCAGAAGCACAAAACAGCATGGCACTGTGCCCTGTCTGTCTTCTTGCAAGTTAAATTGCACCCTAATATTTCCAGTACATCCTACCCTGTTTATGAATCCCTGCCTCTTTTCCAACCAGTACCTTCACATCATCAACAGAGCCCTACATGTTCTGTCACAGTTCACACATCATCAACAGAGCTCTACATGTTCTGTCAGAGTTCACATATCACCAACAACAGAGCCCTACATGTTCTGTCACAGTTCACACATCATCAACAGAGCCCTACATGTTCTGTCACAGTTCACATATCATCAACAGAGCTCTACATGTTCTGTCACAGTTCACACATCATCAACAGAGCCCTACATGTTCTGTCACAGTTCACACATCATCAACAGAGCCCTACATGTTCTGTCACAGTTCACACATCATCAACAGAGCCCTACATGTTCTGTCACAGTTCACACATCATCAACAGAGCCCTACATGTTCTGTCACAGTTCACACATCAACAACAGAGCCCTACATGTTCTGTCACAGTTCACACATCATCAACAGAGCCCTACATGTTCTTTCACAGTTCTCACATCATCAGCAGAGCCCAACATGTTCTGTCACAGTTCACACATCAACAACAGAGCCCTACATGTTCTGTCACAGTTCACACATCATCAACAGAGCCCTACATTTTCTGTCACAGTTCACACATCATCAGCAGAGCCCTACATGTTCTGTCACAGTTCACACATCATCAACAGAGCCCTACATGTTCTGTCACAGTTCACACATCAACATAGCCGTACATGTTGTGTCACAGTTCACACCATCAACAGAGCCCTACATGTTCTGTCACAGTTCACACCATCAACAGAGCCCTACATGTTCTGTCACAGTTCACATCATCAACAGAGCCCTACATGTTCTGTCACAGTTCACACATCATCAACAGAGCCCTACATGTTCTGTCACAGTTCACATCATCAACAGAGCCCTACATGTTCTGTCACAGTTCACACATCATCAACAGAGCCCTACATGTTCTGTCAGAGTTCACATATAATCAACAACAGAGTCCTACATGTTCTGTCACAGTTCACACATCATCAACAGAGCCCTACATGTTCTGTCACAGTTCACATATCATCAACAGAGCCCTACATGTTCTGTCACAATTCACACATCATCAATAGAGCCCTACATGTTCTGTCACAGTTCACACATCATCAACAGCCCTACATGTTCTGTCACAGTTCACACATCATCAGCAGAGCCCTACATGTTCTGTCACAGTTTACAAATCAGAAGATTGAATTTATAGAGTCAACAAACTATTTTGTTTCGTATTTTTCTGATCTTTTTAATCAGTTCAAATACAGTTGATTCAAGTCATTAATAGTTAATGTAAGACTTATTACACCAGTCATGACTGAATGATTTGTACAACAGGTGTTGGCCCCACTATCACTCCACCAACAAGACAATGTCACCTTAGACCACAACACATGGATTTAGAGATAACTACATGCCAATGTGTTTTCACTAAACCAGTAGCAAAATTTTCAGCAGACATACTATCAATAATTCATCCATTTATTTGAGTTATAGCTATTAAATACAATATGTCAGGTTTAATTCAAAGAACCTAACACAAAAAAGGATGTCTGCATACACAGATCATAACTCTTTAAAAAAATCCATTACAAAATGATATCCAACCATACATTTGAAATATAACATTATAGAACCAAGAAAAAGAGAGTAATTATCCAGTGTCTTTAAATATTTCTGCACATTTTGATTAACCAGCAAAGATCACAACTTTGTAATTGAGGCCAGCTTCATTACCCGACTAATGGTAGAATACTTATGTGAAATAACCTTTATCTTTATGTATAATCAACTAGAAGACTTACTTAAAGATTGTTTTGACAGTGATGAAATGCTGTTTTCAACAATAAATTGGCTTAAAACAAGGTTCCATACTCCTTCTCTTGATTATTAGTTATTTCACTACTTTGGTAATGTACAGTATCTCACTAATTATAAGTCAAGTTAGGAGAAAATCTTCAAAATGTTACTTTTTCCTGCTTTTTGTAGAACACTTTAGATAAAAATTCCATTTCTCTGGTACATTTTACTTTAATCAAATTCATGAAATTTACCATTAAAATTAATGAAGAGTTAGATTATCCAAAATTACTGACTGTATTACTTCCCTTGACTAATGCTCCATTTGCTGTTGACAAAAGCTTGGTTTACTGCTATGTGTGAGGTCATTCTAGAACAAGTCAACCAGCTACTAATGTAGAAGTAAATTGATTACATGAATTTTGTGCAGTATAATGCCACAAATTGTGATAAAAAACAGAAAAAGGGATATTGTTTTCCTTTTTTAAGAAAAATGTCTAAAAGTTATGAACAAATAAGTAGAAATAGGAATCTACCAATTATATGGTGTCAAAAAGAAGAATTATGAAGACTTTTCTGAGTAGGCCCAATAGCTAATTCAAATTTTTTTCCAAACATATTACAGGGATCATCTTGTCTCAGATTTTTTTCCAAACATATTACAGGGATCATCTTGTCTCAGATTTTTTTCCAAACATATTACAGGGATCATCTTGTCTCAGATTTTTTTTAAACATTCAGGATTTTGACAAGTCATTTAGGCAGTTATTGGGGAAAATTTGTGAGCAAACAAGAGAGAGAGAGAGAGAGAGAGAGAGAGAGATAAAGAATATTGAAAGATAAGTCATAAGAAATTTGAAATGCAAGCACATATCTTCATAACATTTTATAGATTTATGGTGGAGAAATAAGAGTAGCAAATATAAAGTAGAATACATTTAAATTATTTTATAAGATAAGAGGTTTCATTTAAAGGTGGTGTGCTACTCCAAGTACGATTTAAGACTGCAATATATAAGGGTCTGATGTATTTATTTTCTCATTATGGTGTATATAATATAACAGTTAGAAAATATGCCTAGATTGCACTTCTGCATTTGAATGAACATTATTTTATTCTTTCAAATAATTTTCCTTTGTTTTCCTTTTTTCTCTTGATCTGTTTATCAGCATATTGATTGTAGGTGTAGCATTAATTTATACAATTTCTTAAATTTCAACAGGATCACTGTTCATTTCATAACCTATCGGAAATTCCCTAACTTCAGTACACTATAGTCTCAACACTAGTGAGTTCTATCTTCTAATGCTACATCAGTTTCGCATTCATACAGGGACAGATTATACCAGTAAAGTCCAACCACCTGATGTCGTTCAGCTCCTTCAATCGTGTGCCTTGTTTCTCGCGACCTAACGCGCTTGTTTTCGAGATAATGACATCATCAACTGTGTCACCAGTGTTCTTCAAGAGTGACAGCATTGAATTAAATAGTAAAATCAGACAAAATGAGATTTAAACAGGTAATTTCATGTAATTTAAAAAAAATCATAAGGAAAATCTGTATTTTCACTAATGCCTTATTTGTGTTTGACATTTTGGCCTTGAATTTTCTGTTATATGCTAAAGATAGTGCCGCCGATCTCATGATGGCTTTGTTTACATATCTTGAACAGGAAAACCAAATTTGGGAATTTATACAAAAAAGGATAGCCAATGTAAATATTTGGTTTTAATCATGTGGGGTTCTTATACAACGTAAGAAAAATTTACTCTCAAAATGTATATTCACTGCTGACTTTTTCGTTTCAGTATTATTTCATAATGAACATATATTCTACATCAAAAGACATTGAATCTACTATAATAAAATGTGTACACATTCACCATTGTCTATTTTTAAATTTCTCTCTCCCTCTTTCTGTCTGCCTGTCTGTCTCAGTCTATTGAGTCATTTTCTTTTTATGGTAAAGGACAAGCAAACAGTAATGTAAGTGCACAAACTGTATATAGAATTAACGGAATTTTTTTTGGTAAATGTATATTCACTGCTGACTTTTTCGTTTCAGTAATATTTCATAATGAACATATATTCTACATCAAAAGACATTGAATTTATTATAATAAAATGTGTACCAATTCACCAGTGTCAATTTTTAAATATCTCTCTTACTCTTTCTGTCTGCATGTCTGTCTCAGTCTATTGAGTCATTTTCTTTTTATGGTAAAGGACAAGCAAGCAGTAATGTAAGTGCACAAACTTTATATAGAAGTAACTGAATTTTTTTTTTTCATATTTAAATTATATTTTTTTTAATTCAAAAACATGGAGATGCTATAAACTAATAATATCCATACCTTGACCTAACTGGCACATTCCGGTCATATGCCACGTGACTTTTTAGTTAGCGTCACAAACCATGGACACCACTTCCAGAAATAAGTAAAATTACACACGCTCAGAAATATGGTAATTCTGAAGTAATGTACATGAATGCCAACAATTTTTTAACGATGATTAAATGAAGTAGTTGAACACTTTCTATGGTTTTTGCAATAGATTCTCACAATATTATAACGAACACTTTAAAATTCATGTTAAGTGCACGAAAAGTGGTTGCTCGAGGCTACCAACTTTTGTGGGAGTCATACTTTTAAATGCAATTATTCATAAATGGTGCAATAGAAATTGTAATTACAATGAATATGGGGTAAGGAAGATTAAAAAATAAACTTTAACTGAAACCTCCATAATTAACCATTAATGAGAACCCATGCAAATTTAAAGGGAGGTAACTCAAGTTGCAATAAATGTGATACAGTTAGGCACTAAACACTTAGTCTAGCTGATTATTTGAAAAAGAAAAGTTATTTCCAATTTATAAAAATAATATTAATAATAATAATGACTTTATTTAAAGAGGGTGACACAATTAGTTGCATGGAACTAATCCTCCTTGAGGCCCTCTATTATATGCACATTTACATACGACTACAGTGTTGCACACACAATAAAGTAAGGCACAAAATCTTTATATAGAAAAAACAAACAAGACAAAACTTCATATTGGAAAAAAAACCCCACAAACAAAAGAAAAAAACATTAATAATAAGCTACATTTATATATGGACATAATAAACAGAAAATTTTATAAGAACATGCTTCAGCTAGGTACGTTGTGTATATACAGTACAAAAATAGTGAGACAACAAAGTGGAAGGTTTGAGAATTTATACTTTAAGTTGTAATGTATTTGTCAAATTAAATAAGTTCCACTTTTCATCCATTGAATTAGATTATAATTAAATGCATTTATATTTGCACTTTCTCTAATTTCCTGTGGGATTCTGTTCCAAGTTAATGGCCCCCAATGTTGACAACTTTTCTTAAGAGTTCTTTATTTAGTTTTGGAATGGAAAGATCGTAGCTGAAATTGATCTTAAATTGGAAGTGTTGCCTTGTTTTCTAGCATGAAACAGTTCCTTGAGATATAATGGGGCCATATTGTTTGAAACTTGTTGCATAAGTTTAGCCTTTCTCAAAAATATTTGCTCACTTACTGTTAACATTTCAATATCATATATTGCATTTGGGATGTTTTCAGCATTATCTAAATGAGATTTATCAATATTTTTAAAACAAATCATTGTATATAAAATTGCTTCTTGAAATAAGACTGAAATAGGGAGAAAACAAGCTACAATTTTATTTAATAATGTGGGAACTTTAAGCTTGGAAGTCCCAATTCTTAGATCAAACTAAAGCTGTGAATTTATACAGTCTATGTACTGTGCTAAAATAGGAAACTAAAAACGAAAGGAATTCTGTTTGCACAGGTTAAAAAGTTAAAGTTGCTCCTTTAAATCAGTATCTGCATGCATGAAGTTTCCTTTTGATGCAAGTGATGCCATGCCCTTTTTGAATCCTTCACTGCACTGCAAATAATTTTAGTTCTGACTCTTGACACAGGTAAGTTCTGCCAAATCAGTGCACCGATTGGTGACTTGGTGAAAAATCTTCTAAACATTGCATGCTAACGTGTCTTAATTACTTCGAAAAGCAGCTAATGTATAGAGAATATTTGCTTGAAACAAGTGAATAACAGATATATTTCATCAAGTGGTGAAAAGCTTGAGTCTTTCACCCACAAGATGAAATATATCTGTTATTCACTCAAAACAAGCAAATTTCTTTTTATTTTATGCTCAAACGTATTGGCTAGCAATATGTATAACAGATTGAAGTAGCAGATTTCTTACTGTATCCCGCATGATAATGTCAGCAGTTTACCATTTATGTTCTGCTGTGTTTTCTGTATATTCACACAGAAAATATCAGTAGTAACATAATTCTCTTTCCTAATTCAAGGTAAAACATCACATACAAAAAAATTGAAGAAAAAAAAATATATGCGCATTGTGGGATTTGAACTTGGTTCACCTGCATGCGAGGCAGCCATACTTACCACTAGAACAAGCAAGTGTCTAAACGTTGCTCAAATTTCTTAGTCATAATGTTATCGATGTCTATTGAG
Organism: Margaritifera margaritifera; assembly: GCA_029931535.1. Classification (NCBI taxonomy): domain Eukaryota; kingdom Metazoa; phylum Mollusca; class Bivalvia; order Unionida; family Margaritiferidae; genus Margaritifera; species Margaritifera margaritifera. The sequence continues at coordinate 1,135,112 of JAQPZY010001326.1, forward strand.
GGTAGTGAAAAAATATTTCAGGTATTCCACTCCAGTGAATTATCAGAATTATGTTTCTTGGAAAATCCAGTAATTCATGGCTTAGGATAAAATAAATACTATATATTTGTTCCATTTTTCTGTTTAAATACTAATTTCAAGGTAATTGCATTGACCCAAAAATCTATTCCTGTGCAATTTTAATAAAATATTAATCAAGAATTGATACAAATGACCTGTCTTTGTGTAGGAAAAGAAGTTTTATGGAGGAAGTCAGCAACTGTCAGAGAAGATGGCAGCCAAACTGGGACCTATTGTTTCACTCTCTAAACCAGTCATCAGAATTGAACAAGATGGGGACACCGTCAGAGTTACAGATAACCAGGGCAACGTATACATGGTACTTTGATTCAGCAATATCATAATCTTTGTACTGTATATACTAACAAAAAAGTTAGATCCAATGGCAAACAACATAGATCTTGATCTGCTGTCACATAAAATGTGTCCACAAATCAGGGCCTATAAATGTGTCCACAAATCAGGACCTATAAAATGTGTCCACAAATCAGGGGCTATAAATGTGTCCACAAATCAGGGCCTATTTTGTTGGTTCTACTGATTAGTCCTAACAAATTGCACAGACTCAGATGTGATGTAGATCTTGTTCTATGCTGTTTGCAGTTAAACCCAACTTGTACACAAGTATATTCGGTAGCTAAATGCTGATATCACATATGGGCTATTCTAACTTAGTTTCAATTATCTACACCACTCATATTTTATTAAATTAAGATCTTTTTACCTTCCTTCTTCCCCTTTAATTATGAATAGTCGTACTGTTGCCTGCAATAAAGGGATTAATGTAAATCAACAATTTTTTCACATGCTGTTTATTTATGAGTAGTTTGCAAATTAGATGGGTAAAAAGTGACAGATTCATAATAAATTCATCCCAAGTTCTAGTTATTTCTAGATGAAAATCATGCTGATCACACATCCTATATGGCCACAAAAGTGGCTGTCCTGAAAATCTTGTTATCACTAGTCTTTCTGAATGGATGGTCATATGAACATGGGGTTTTCACTAAAAGACTTCTTATGATGTCTAGTTGGTCCTAAATGAAAATGGTGCTGATCTGATGTCCATTATAGCAAGCATGTCAGCCATCTTTAAAATTATTGCTACTCCTCCTGAACAAAAAGTCATATCAGAATGGGGTTGTCACCAGAAGACTTCTTTTGATGTCTAGTTGGTCCTAAAAGAAAATGGTGCTGCCCAGACATCTAATTTGGCCATGAGAGTGGCCATCTTGAGCATCTTGTTATCACTACTTCATCTAAATGGATGGTAGTATCAACATCGGGTTTTACCAAAAGACTTTTTACAGTGTCTTGTTGGTCCTAAATGAAAACCGGTACTGATCTGACATACAGTATGGCCACCATAGTAGATATCTTGAAAATCTTGTTATTGTTACTCCTCTTGAATGAAAATTTATATCAACATAGGGTTGTCACCAGAAGACTTATTATGATGTCTAGTTGGTCCTCAATGAAAACGGTGACACCTAGATATCCAATATGACCAGCCATCTTGAAAATCTTGTTATCGCTACTCCACCTGATTGGATGGTCATATCAGCATGGGGTTTCTGCTAAAAGACTTCTTATGATGTCTAGTTTGTCCTAAATGAAAATGGTGCTAATCTGACATCCAGAATAGCTACAATGGCAGCCATGTTGCAAATATTGTTATTGCTACTCCTCCTGAATGGAAAGTCATATCAGCATGTGGCTTTCACTGGAAAACTTCTTATGGTGTCTAGTTGGTCTTAAGTAAAATTTGTGCCAATACGATGTCCAGTATAATCACCAGAGTGGATATCTTTATTTGTGCCGATACGATGTCCAATATGACCACCACAGTGGATATCTTTAAAATCTTATCACTACTCCTCCTAGATAGAAAGTCATATTGACATTGGGTTTTCACCAGAAGACTTCGTATGATATCTAGTTTGTACTGAATGAAAATGGTTGGCAGTCATCTTGAAAATCTTGTTATTGCTTCATGTCCTAAATGGAAAGTCATAGCAACATGAGGTTTTCACCAGAAGACTAATTATATCTAATTGGTTCTGAATGAAAATGGTGCTGATCTGACCTCAAATGTGGCTGTCAAAATAAACATATGGAAAATCTTGTAACTAATTCCCTGAATGGTTGGTTATAACAATATGGGTTTTTCACCAAAAGTCTCTTGATGGTGTCCAGTTTGTACTAAACGAAAATGGTGCCGATCTTACATCCAATGTAGCTGCCACAGTGGCTAATTTGAAAATCTTATTGCTCAAGAATATCAGAGTTGGTTTCAACCCTCAGCAATTAAAGGGAAGATGTGGTCTTATCTTGAATTCCTGGAGATTCTTTTCAGCAGTAGAGGATCATTCCCTTTGAGGGACTCTTGTTTTAAATGCCTGTTTATAAGGTTCTAATTTTGATTAATCTCATACCTGATGTTTTTTTTCTGGTTGTAATACTTACCACAAGCCATTTTGCTTCTATCATCTAACATCAAGAAAGCTAAGTTTATTTTTGTTTTGCATATTTCTGCCTTATTTCTGTGCCATTTATGTAAAAAGTGTATATTTACATGTTATGAATACATTTGAGAAATTGTCACTTTTTGTTTTTTTATAATATATCGTTTGCACATAATCTGGAATTCATTTAATTTTCATCTATTTGCATGAGCATGTCCATTTTAAATTATTAGATAAAAATACTAAATTGGTGCAGAAGCAGAATGAAAAACATAACTTGAAAGATGTCACAAAAGGTATATTGTTATTCTCTTGATATTCTAATATGTTTTCTATTTCTTTACAATTAATTATCATCAGTGGATAACATTTATTAAGGATTTTTAAATTCACAAAGAGAAATTGATTGATAACTTAGACAATGATATATGTTTCAGTCTTGGTATGTTATCAGTGCTGTGCCACAGGCCTTGTTAAACAGGATTCAGTTTGTGCCACCCCTACCCTCACAGAAACTACAACTCATACAGAGAATACCTATGGGCTCAATCATCAAAACCATCATGTTCTACTCAGAACCTTTCTGGAAAAAAATAGGTATAGCTCAGACCTAGCCATTCAGTTATTAATAGTTACAAGGTTGAAGCTGCCGTTGCAACACCCCATCTTGAGTTCATAAGAAAGCCTCCATTTTTACTGCAGAAATTACAGCCATACTTGAATCTTTGAACTACATTGAAACCTCTCAAAACAAATTTCTTCATCTTTTTGGATTACATTTCTACAATGAAAGCCTTGCAAAACGTTAAATTTGGCAACCCATTAATATACCAAATCTTACAGAAGCATGACTTGTCTATACAGTCTGGAAAAAGTATTCTGTACTGTTGACTGCCTAGTCACCTTACATTGGTATTAAGGGTAATTAAAGGGCAGATAAAGCAGCAAAAACTACCTTGCAGTCACCCATTTACAAATGGACAATTTCATATACTGACTTCAAATATTATATAAATATGCATGTTCTATGTACTTGGCAAAATATCTGGAATCAAAACTCCCCAAACAAGCTTCATAACATCAAACGCATCATTGGTGAGTGGCATCTCATATAGGGGTAGATGGCATCTCATATAGTGGTAGATGGCATCTCATATAGTGGTAGATGGCATCTCATATAGGGGTAGATCAAATTGCAGAGATTAGGTAGTATTGTGCCATTAACATATAGGACACACATACCTGACTTATGCATACCTCCTGAATGATGAAACTTGACCAGAGTACATAGCCTGCCAGTGTCCAGATAATTTTTATCTGACTTCAATTAAAGAACTTTATCATGATGTATCGCCAGAGCAAATCTGGTACTTTGTGAGTGAATACAGTTTATATACCAAATTATGACTCTATACATTTTATATTTATACTTTTTTCCTTTTTTTATATACATTTTATAAAATGTTTACTTCTTTACCATTTTTCTTTTAACTTGTAGTATTTCATGTTTGTGTTTATTTTGGAGGGTTATTTTTCCTAAAGTTGTTTGTGTTTATTTGGGAGGGTTATTCTTCCTAAAGTTGTTTGTGTTTATTTGGGGGGGGGGGAGGCGTAATCTTTCTTAAGTTGTTTGTGTTTTTTTGGGTGGGTTATTCTTCCTAAAGTTGTTTGTGTTTATTTGGGAGGGTTATTCTTCCTAAAGTTGTTTGTGTTTATTTGGGAGGGTTATTCTTCCTAAAGTTGTTTGTGTTTATTTGGGAGGGTTATTCTTCCTAAAGTTGTTTGTGTTTATTTGGGAGGGTTATTCTACCTAACGTTGTTTGTGTTTATTTGGGAGGGTTATTCTTCCTAAAGTTGTTTGCATTTATTTGAAAGGGTTTATCTTCCTCAAGTCTTTTGTGCAATTCTTTATAATGACTTCTTTACAACTTTACCTTTTTCTTTTGTGCAGAAATGGCATTTAAAGCATAATACTTACTCCTATAAAAGTACACATTAGAAGGCCTTACTCCTAACAAAGTACACATTAGAAGGCCTTGCTCTTATAAAAGTACACATTAAAGGCCTTACTCCTAACAAAGTACACATTACAGGCCTTACTCCTAACAAAATACACATTACAGGCCTTACTCCTAACAAAGTACACATTAGAAGTCTTACTCCTATCAAAGTACAGATTAGAAGGCCTTACTCCTATCAAAGTACACATTAGGCCTTACTCTTATAAAAGTATGCATTAAAGGCCTTACTCCTAACAAAGCACACATTAAAGGCCTTACTCCTAACCAAGTACACATTAAAGGCCTTACTCCAAGCTACACATTAAAGGCCTTACTCCTAACAAAGTACACTTTAGAAGGTCTTACTCTTGTCAAAGTACACATTAAAAGGCCTTACTCCTAACAAATTACACATTAAAAGGCCTTACTCCTAACAATGTACACATTAAAGGCCTTACTCCTAACAAAGTACACATTAGAAGGCCTTACTCTTGTCAAAGTACACATTAAAAGGCCTTACTCCTAACAAAGTACACATTAAAGGCCTTACTCCTGTCAAAGTACACTGTGAAAGACCTTATCACTTGGGATTTTTCCCATTTCGTTAGACTTGGTATTTTTCCGTCTTTTTGTTGATCTTCTTAAGCAGTGTTTAGCTCAATCCAAACCCAGCAGGATACCAAGATATTACAAAATGACATAAATAAACTTGGACAGTCTGCAAGAAAATGGGGCATATCATTCCAATATAAAAAAGCAATATAATGCAAATAACAAGAAAGAAATTCCATTAAATCAGTATGTCGTATTCATTGTATGATACTTCTTTAGAAAATCGTAATCAAGTAAGATATTTAGGAATCACAGTTACTCGTGATCTGAAATGGATCCTTCAGATTCAAGAATTATGCACCAAAGCAAATCGTACTTTAGGTCTATTAAGACATTTTTTCTAAATAAAAGACATTTGTAAATGTTGATGCTGCACAGTGCAACAATGTTATTGTGATGTAGCACTGAACTGATCAAGATGAAGAAGCTCACCTCTATGATGTAGAGGAGTGCAATTTTACTACCCAGGCATTGGCATCCTAAAATAAAAGGATATGCGCATGTTCAGCCTCACTACATGTCAACCATTCTTTCTTCTTAGGTTCTAGACAACAGTTTGGAGTGGATTTTGAAGCACCAACCCCAGTGAAGGGGCTAAGTGGGCTAACATTTTACATACATGTTCATTAGTTTTTCATTCTTGGTAAAGTTTTTGTCTTTAGCTCAGGTTTTTTTTCAGACTGTATAGTACATATTTTTACATCTGGAATGATGAAACTTGTTGAGTGGATGCATGTTGACTAGTATTACACCTGCATCACAAAAGTAGGTCACTGTGACCCATATTTCAAGCTTCACTGACTTTGATTAATTTTTTTTTGTCTTAAGTTTATTTATCAAGCTCCATTGATGCTAGAATCATCAACATAGATGATTGTATGCATTTCTATTAGTACAACACCCTTACAACAAACGAAGGTCACTGACCTATGTTTTACTGACTTTAGACTACGTTTTTGCATTTAGCTTATGACCAAAGAGGTTTTTGCATGCTGTATGTGTGCGTTAAGTCAGGCAGTAAAGTTTTTTTTATCATTTCCATAGACAAGTGTTGGAGGATTATCATAAAAGTTAGTTGTTGTTGCTAGTATCTTTTTCTTTTTAATTAAGGACCAGGCTACACATACTTTATTATAAAGGTCTGATATGAATTGACATCCTCACCATCCCTCCATCCCCACCCCACCCACAGAGCATAGTTAAAAAGCACATGGTGCGAGGAACTGATGTGATGTCTAGATTAAAAACCCTGTGCATTGGTTCAGCTATAAGTTTTTTTTATAAGTGCAGGAGATAAGCTTTCACACCTTTTGTCTTTTGTTTTTGGGCTTTAGAGTGTTGAAACAAATGGGAAAACATAATGACCAAATAGTTACATTGGATAATTATGGGCACCTTATGTTCATTGTCTGATATGTCAAGAAAATGATCATTTGAGCTCATCTTTGGTCAGGTCTGGCAAATACAGCCATATTGAGATCTCTGGTATTTCAGTATAGTGTAACTTATAATGTGGATCATTTGCATAACTTATAATGTGGATCATTTGCATTGACAGCGTTATAAAGAGGGAGTGCTGTAAGCTCTACTATGAACTTTTGGTTCTCTTTTATGTTTATATTACTTTATGGCATTAATGTTTTGTCATGAGGCTTTTAATGTAAGTTCACTAGAGGATACTGAAGCTCTAGACTTATACATAGTTCAAAGGTCAATTTAGGTGGTCGTCAGTGGTTACATTGATTGTAGAGAGAACAAAGATATTCTAATATAAGAATACATACAAACAATTGCAAATTCTTGATGCTCAAAGTAAATGTAGAACATTTTGTTGGCTGTGGTTTTACTGTCAAATTTTAGAGCTCCTAATTTAGTAATGTTTGGTCTTAAACCCACTGTCAATTTCCTCACAGCTTTTATCAAGTAATTTAATTAAAGTGTAATCATACATGTATGATTTCTTCTAGTAAATGTTTTTCTCTACAATTTAGACTTGTGTGGCAGTGCAGTAAGTGACAAAGGCCCAGTGTCCTATTGTATGGATGACACCAAACCTGACGGCTCCCACCCTGCCATCATGGGATTTATCCTGGCAGACAGGGCAAGGGAGGTAATCCACATGACCAAGGAAGAAAGGTATCAAATATAACTCAGGACTGCTGAAACCAGAGGTAGTTTTCTGATATGTAATCATATGATGCAAATGCATATATTTTCAGGCTGCAAAATAATGTTGAGTTATTGTGTATTTCTGTATTGTATGTAATAAAATTAAGGGGCTCAGCATTTTCCTATGTGTGTATAGGCTATCATTGAGCAGGTTTTTCTTCATTTCCTTTTTTTTCTAGCTCACCTGGCTAGGCTCACCTGACCATAAGATCAACAAGTGAGTTTATAGTATGGCTCTGCATCCTTCATATCTTATGCATCCATCAACAATTTTTATTTTGGACGTCTTCTCAAAAACCACAGTACCAATATTGACCATATTTGGCAGGGAGCATGAAAGGCTTTCAGGTTTGTACAGATGATGCTGATCTGCCATCAGATATGACTGCCAGTACAAAAAATAGAAGATAAAAACTTTAAATGAATTCTTCTCAAAAACTGTTTGACAGAATTTGACCAATTTTGACAGAAAGCATCCTGGCTTGAAGTACTGTAAAGTTGATACAAATGATGCCGATCCAGAATCAGTTATGACCAAGATTTCAATAAATAGAAAAACCTCCTAAATTACTTATTTTCAAACACTGCTTAAAGCTTTCTTGCATAAGGGGCTTTCAGATTTGTACAAATGATGATGGTCCATCATCAGATATGACTGCCATTACTAAAAATAGAAAAACCTTTTATTGATTGCTTCTAAAAACCTGCTCAACAGAATCTGACCAAAATTGCCTATAAGCATCCTGAATAAATAATAAGGATTTTAAAATGTTTACAAAGGATCCTGATCTGCAATCAAAAAATGCTGCTATTACTAAAATTAGAACAACCTTTAAATGACTTTTCCAACATTGCTCAGCAGAATCTGATGAAAGTTTACAGAAAGCATCCAGGCATGAAGATCTTTCAATTTTATTTAAATGATGCTGATCTGCCTTCAAATATGGCCACCATTACAAAAATGAATAAAAAAAAACTTTAAATGACTTCTCAACAAATGTTTTGGTAGATATTGACAAAATTTGATAGCATCCTGGCATAAAGAGCTTTTCCCATCAAATACATTCCCCAATCAAACTGACATTATTAAAAAGCTCTGCAACCTCTTGATTCCAACCCTCCTGGAAAGATGAAAATTGCGTCTTTCACATCTCTATACCGTATATACTAAGGTAATAAACTCTTTCCCATTACCTCTTCTCAGCACTGTTGGATGGCTACCCATCAACTGAATGTTTAACAGTTTGAACTTTCACTAAGTACAATCAACATTGTTCCACATTGCCTGTATATCAAAGAAAATCAGTGTTATTTGTACACATCCGTCTTGAAAATCGATATTCATTTCATTTTTTTCATTTCTCCCATAACCTTGCTGGTCATAGGGGTGCCACTGATGATTTTGCAACAATCTCTCCATTTCGCCCTGTTCTCCACTGCTCTTTGGGACTTTGCAAAGTCTATGCCTATCCACTCTTTGATATTGTCTAGCCCATCTCTTCTTCTGTCTGCTTCGTTTTCTCTTTCCTGTCACTGTGGGCTGTAGGATTGTCTTTGACAGGCCAGTTGAGCGTGAGACGTGACCATACCATCTTAGTTTGCGTTTCTTTACAGTGGTGAGCAGATCTTCATAAGGTCCAGTTGCACCTTGGATTTTAGTGCGCACCTCCGCATTAGAGACGTGGTCTAAGTATGAGATTTTCAGGATCCTTCGATAACATCTCATCTCTAAGGCATGGATTCTTCTCTCTAATTCTGTGGTTAGGGTCCATGTCTCACATGCATATAGGAATATAGACATGACGAGGGAGCGCATAAGATTGATCTTGGACCCAAGCTTGATGTTGCTGTCTTTCCAAATATGCTTGATCCTAGCCAGAGCAGCTGTTGTCTGCGCAATCCTGGAAAGAACCTCAGGTTTTGAACCTTCATCAGAGGCGATAGCACCTAGGTTCTTGAAGCTTGTTACTGTGCCCAGCTTCTGCCCATTCACTCTTATTTCCTTTTGGATGCCACTTGGGTTGTTTGTCATTAGGTTTGTCTTTTTAGCGTTGATCTCCATCCCATATCTTAGTGATGCTTGATTGAGACGGTTCACTAAGGTTTCCATTTCTTCTTCATCTCCTGCTAAGCCATTGATATCATCAGCGAAGCGCAGGTTGGTGATTGTTCTGCCTCCAACACTGACACTGCCCTCCTGGTCTTCCAAGGCATCGAAAAGCGGTATAGTATTGTTTTTAATGTATTTGCCACATGTTGGTAACTTTTATTTTTAATCAAATATTTGCATTAATTTTTTATAGTTTTGGACTTATTTTTTCTGATCTTGTGCTCCAGCAAACTTATGTTGTTGGTCATTGTTGGTTGTTTATTTTCACACACTGTCTGTAATTTTTGCTTGTGTAGTAATGAGTTTTATTATTGTTATAAATTATGTGAAACACTCATGGGTTGTTTTTTTCTGTTATTTTTTGCCATTCTTGTTGTTTTAGTTAAAACATGACTTCATGATTAAAGTGCAGGAGATTAAAAGTCATCGAGGATACACATGATACATGCCTTGCCTGCACTAAGTGTTCATCTCCTTCACCATGCAATGTCTGCTCAGAGTGGTTGGAGGGTCTGTCCATAGTTTTACGCAAGAGCTTGAAGAATAAAGGGAGACGTGAAGTCAAAATCAACTGAAGGCAACATCTTGAGCCTTGACTTGAAGATGTCATCAAATAACATGCAGTGGGGTACGCCATGATGCTGATGCATGCAATGCCCATTGCAACAGTTAATCTGGCCAGCTTGAATTGGAGGACAGTGTGCTTCGGAGATGTGAATGCTGCACCCATCCCAGATGCTAGTCGATTTCAAATGCATAGACTTGTGCTGGAAACAACAGTGCAGTTGCTGGCCTCAGGGACTTTCTGTCCCTGCATTCTTAGCATATCACCAATAGTGGTTTGGAGTTGATGGGAGAGTATCCTCACATTCTGTGGCAGCCCAGAGGGAGTAAGACCCCCAACATGTCTAAGCATAGCCTGTAAGTCTGGATACATGGGGTATAACAGTGACCTTGATGATCTGTACTGCAAGACTTCTATGCCATATATGTCACCTCTCTGGCTGTTGATCAGCCAGTTCAGTAGCCCAGTCTGTCATACCTTATGACTAGTAACAAGAGGTGTGTTGCATTGGTGAGCAAAGCTGCATACCAGCCAGCCATTCCATTGAATGTGGAGTTGCAGGGGGATGCAGCAAATTGGTCTGTCAATTTTGCCAGCCATCTGACTACCAAGCCGACCATCTAGTCTGCTGTCTGGCCACCCTTCTGAACCGGCAAGACAAGCTGTGTTGCTTGCCTGGCTGGCATTTCAACTGGCAGACCCATTATTCACAGCTTATCTGATGGGTAGATACCATGCCATGCACAGGGACACTGACTCTGCCTTGTCCAGATCACTCTTTATGATCCATGAGGACATGGAAGTAATGCCTGATGAGGATAAGTCACACAGTGAGTGCGGGGACATCCCTTGATCAGTAGGCTTACTCTGACCCCACCTTGAAGTGTACTGACTTCAGCTTCAAAGTGGCCATTACAGAAATTTCAGGAATTTACCACCTTTAGAGTGTCCACCACTGCTGTCAGTGAGCCAAGCCTATAAGGTTAAGGTTTCAGTAGGTTGGGAGGATTCGAATGAACATCCATCCTTCATTTTACTGTTGCTGTTGGTGAGGGTCAATGAGACCTTTGATCATTTGTCAGACATGATCTAGGGCTGAGGGAACTCGAAGGCTTTCTAGTTGAAAAGTCACTTACCAGCATTGTCCTCATTCCACTGGTACTACACAAATTTGGACTCATACGGTACAGACTTGCTGAGCTTGGACAAAAACTTTGTGGCGGTGAACATGTCAACCCCACTGTTCTGTAAAGTGGATGGACAGGTTTTCCACTCCACTTCCAAGATAGTGTGGAACATTGTGGCCACTTCTATGCTAGATCTGGCATCACTAGCAATATTTTGCCTTGCAGAAACATTGGGCAGTGATCATGCATGAGAGTCCACAGCCAGTATTGCAAAGTTAATTAACAGGGCTGTGAATCATTTTATGGCTAATGACCTGATGGCTTTAGGTAATTTGGATCTGGTGATATGAGATGCCATTCTCTGCTTGTCTTACTGAAGCAGCATCATTCTTTGCCTGCAATCAATGCTCACTGGTATGCCTTTTGCTGTTTGGTGGTAGAATTGATGATATAAGGAAGCATACAGCACAAGAGCTGGCTCTTCAGTTTACCTTGCTGCCTCCTCCTTAGGCCACATCTCAACTGCAATGGAGAGATGATCACCAGCAAAGAGAGAAAGGCCAGACATGCCCAACAGCAGCAGTTTTGGCCTCAGTCTAATTTCAGGTGGTAACAGGTCCCGTAATTTAGGAGGCAGTTTAACAAAGGGATATGAAGCAAGGTTTCTCATTCCCCAAGACTTCCAACAGCTGCCCACCATCACTATCCTCTGACAATCTGCCTATTGGCAACAGACCCCTTCATTTTCAGCAGGCTATGATGGACCTTTTTCTGCAAAATGAATATGCAATCAAAGTTGTTTCAGAGGGGCACAAATTTCATTTATCCAGTCCCCCTCCACTTTTGTCTTCCTCTTCGACGGTAAACATTCCATCCAATTAAGAGAAAACAGAAATTTGGCAGAAGGAGATCTGCTATCTACTTTACAAATGGCTGGAGGAGAGAGTTCACAATCTGAACTCTTCAAGGTTTTTATTCCAGGCTTTTCTTAGTGCTCTCCCATGCGGTCTCAACAATCAGCTCATGGGTGTTCATGAAGACCATCAACTGCATCATCATCCTCTTCATGTCAATCTTGTCAACATCAGCTGCAGCATATTTGGATGACATCCCTCAAAAGCACCTGGTAAATTTATCATTCACAGAGGACAGGAATGACCATCTTTCCCATTTCTCTCAGCTGGGATTTCCTGGTGAATTGGGAGAAGTAAAATCTAACCCCATCCCAGCAATGCATTTATGTTTTTAGGTAATTTTTAAATATTTCAACTTTGTTGATCTCCTGGTGCACGTGGCACACACTTTCAATTGACAGAGTTGATTTCCAACAAGGAGTGGATCTCAGCTAGAGAGTTTTTGCAACTCCTTGATTCTTCTTGGTCGCATTTTCATGCACCCTTTGCAGATTACCCTACTGGCCCACTGACAGCCCTTTTCAAGTCATCTAGATCATTGTATTATGATTTCAACTGAGACAAAACAATATCTGTATCAGTGGCAACACAATCTATGGCTTATGACAGGAATTCTACTGGAGAAGACCCAACAGGAGATTAATGTTTGTACTGACACCAACTCATATGGTTGTGGGGCCTAACCAGTTGCCATGCTTCACTATGGTCAGCAGCAGCTGTAGTCCAGAGGAGAAATCACTCCATATCAGCCTTTAGAAATGAAGGCTATAGTGAATGCATTTCATTTCTAGAAGGATAAATTTTGTGGGAGGGTAATTCCTATCATGTTGGACAACTTGGTGGTAGTGACCTACCTCTTCAAACTTTTGTGGATGAAATCACCCAACCTATGCCTTTTGGCTGGGATGGGCTTTGGTGCTACAATTACCCCTTACTGATCTGGTACTGAGGATGATACAAAAACCAAGGGGACAAAACTGCAAAGTGAATCTGATAACCCCTTTCAGGTGGGACTAATCCTGGGTAAATGGTCTGCTCAGTCTAGTGGTAGATATCCCCAGGAAGATTCAATTGAAACCCAACCTGTTAAAGCAAACTCGATCTCGGGTGTTTCATCCCTGCCTGGACAGGCTTCTTCTTCAAGCTTGGCTTTTGTCAGGAGAGCTGACATTCAAACCTTCAGTTGTGGAGAGAATCCCACAAGCAAGAAGGTTCTCCACTTTTAAGGCTTATGAAGGAAAGTGGCAGACTTTCAGGGACTGGTACAGGAAAGAAAGCATCATCCCTTGGAATGCGTCAACCCCTGAACTGACTCACTTTTTCCTCTGGCTACTTGATGAGAAATAGTTAGCACCTATTAGTATCAGAGGCTACCACCCCATGATTTCCAACACCTTAAGCTGTCATGGTAGAGGGAATATAGGCCATGATAAGAACCTAAGTGTCAGACTTACGGGACAATTTTGATGTGAATAGGTACAGATCACTCTCCTTTCATAAGTGGAATTTTTTGTGGGTTTTGACTTGGCTCAACTCGGATAAGTTTGAGCCTATAGTCAGAACCTCACTGAAACTCTCATATAAAACATGTTTTCTGATAGCCCTAGCTTTGGCATGCAGGGTGAGTGAGTTGCATGGCCTTTCAATGGACCCAAACAATCTCCAGTTCAGATCGGATTGTTATGTTGTCCTAATAATGCAACCAGGCTTCATAGCTAAGAATTGGTTGTCTTTGGTGGGCAACCATAACAGTGGTCATCAGCTTCCTCTCCTTGATTGATATGTTGAGAGAGGCAGTGATGCAAGACATAGTATGTGCTCTCACGCATTACTTGAAACATATGGAGAAGGGTCATAGAGCCCAACAACATCTCTGGTCTTCCAGTGAAGGTCAGAAAAGAGGACATAACCTGTCAAACCCTAGCATCATGGCTGAAGTGGGTAATATGCTTGGCATACTCTGAGGTCTCACATGACCAGATACACCTCATGAAAATGTCTGCTGATGAAATTAGAGCACTGTCTGCAAGCCTCATGTTCAAATGCAACGTTTTGAACTGAGACATTATAGAAACTATTGGCTGGCATGTACAGTCAACCTTCTTAAGTTTCTGTCTCCGAGATCAAGTGTCTCAGAGGCAAGAAATGAATCTGGTGGGTCCAGTGGTTGCAGCCCTGATGACCTTCAGACCTAGTTGACATCAGCATGACCTACCTATGGTCTTGGGTTTAGCACTTCACCGGATTCACCTGGATTTTTCTCAGTAAGAAAATGCCTTCTTTTTTTTCCCATCTATTGATGTCAAATTTTACGTGACTGTTGGTTGTGCTGCCTTCATGTTAGGAGAGTGAACATCAGCTATTTATCCCTCAAAGGCATATGTGGTAGAGATTGCCCCTCAAAGGCATATGTAGTAGAGATTGCCCCTCAAAGGCATATGTGGTAGAGATTGGATGCTCATGCAACTCCTACTCCTTATACCTATTATTCAAATTGGTGATGTGATTGGGGAATGTCTTCAATGGAGAAAGTAAATATTTTAGTAAATTGGTGATGTGATTGGGGAATGTCTGCAATGGAGAAAGTAAATATTTTAGTAAATTGGTGATGTGATCGTGGATTGTCTGCAATGGAGAAAGTAAATATTTTAGTAAATTGGTGATGTGATTGGGGAATGTCTTCAATGGAGAAAGTAAATATTTTAGTAAATTGGTGATGTGATCGTGGATTGTCTTCAATGGAGAAAGTAAATATTTTAGTAAATTGGTTATGTGATCGTGGATTGTCTTCAATGGAGAAAGTAAATATTTTAGTAAATTGGTGATGTGATCGTGGATTGTCTTCAATGGAGAAAGTAAATATTTTAGTAAATTGGTGATGTGATTGGGGATTGTCTTCAATGGAGAAAGTAAATATTTTAGTAAATTGGTGATGTGATTGGGGAATGTCTTCAATGGAGAAAGTAAATATTTTAGTAAATTGGTGATGTGATCGTGGATTGTCTTCAATGGAGAAAGTAAATATTTTAGTAAATTGGTGATGTGATTGGGGAATGTCTTCAATAGAGAAATGAAGATACAAAATATAGAGAAACATTGGAACAATTGTTTTCATTACATCATGTAGTCAACAGCATAGGAAAAAATGTGTACAGAAAGTATCTGACTGACCAAGATTTCTTGGACAGCTGCTCTTGTATTTGGCTATTAGGCATGTGCCAGCCAGCTCAGTGATCTCAGCCTCTCTTGGACCTCTTGTTAATCTTCTGCATAAGTTGTACTAATTGTAATTTGCCATTTTTAAAACCTCAATTATTATAAAATAAATGTTAAAACATTTTGAAATTTTGAACTTAACACTCAATTAATAATTCCTAGATGAAAAAGTCATTTTTGTTCCCCACTTAATGAATTGGACAGTAAATATAAAATTCACTTTGCCTGTTTGTCCATATTCCTGTCCATTCATCCATGCATATACCTGTCCATTCTTCATGTCTGGACTGCAACTCTTTATTTACTTTGCATATTGACATCAAACTTGCATGGCAGGTGCATGTTGGGATGAACATGTATCATGCACAAACACTGGGTGCCTATGATCTTCTTTCCAAATTGTTTTGAAAATTGCTTAAAATTGTTTGGGGCTTGGATTCTAATGTTTTTTTGCCTATTGACATCAAACTTATACTGAGACTGCATCTTGGAATGAAGGTATAATTGTATACCAAAACTGGCCAGTTACCTTCTTTCCAGAATTTACTGAACTGTGCTTAAAAATCATGTGCTCTAATTTAAAACCCTTGCACTTATTGCCACCAACTCGGCACTATGGGTGCATCTTGAGTTTAGTGTGTTGCTCACCAAAACTGGGCATCTGTGACCAACATTTTTTCACATGTATTGGCCTTTATTGAGTTTGGGATGGAGGTATGTCATGCACCAAAACTTAATCATTGTGACCTACTTTCTAGGGTTTATTATCCCTATACTCTATCGTGCAAAAACGTTGAAACCCTCTATCCACCCATTCATATGTCCACTGTCCATTATATTCTCTCCTCCTACTGCTTTATGAAAATTCACCTAATTTGGTACATAGGTTGCCCATATGGTAACTATCTGTGAAACGGGTATATGATATTTGGTCCCCCTTTCCGAGGAGCACCTGAGAGGGGTTCAAAGGTCATATATATGCAAAAATTGCAATTACTGACATTTTTTAATAGTTTTTGGACAAAACATTATTCACGAATTTGAACCAGGAGGTCACATAATTTTTTTATGTTAGGACCCCATTGATCATGGTCTGATGGTCAAGTTGCGGTTGGAGTTGGGGGGAACTTGTAATAAAAACCATGGGGATTTGTTATGACAAGTCATGGATATAGCTCTAGTTTGGGTTACAGCCCCATGGGTCATGGTCTGAGGGTCATGGTTGGAGTTGGATTTGATTGCAACATGTCATAAAAAGAAGGGGGTTTTGTCATGACAAATCATGGATGTAGCTTTACTTTGTGTTATGACCCCATGTGTCATGGTTCAAGGGTAAGGTTGGGGTTAGATTTGAGGGCAACATGTAATAAAAAGTAGGGGGATTTGTCATGGCAAGTCATGAATGTAGCTCAAGTTTGTGTTACAACCTCATGGGTCATGGTCTGACAGTCATGTCGGGGTTGGAGTTATGGGGAACATGTAATACAGAGTAGGAGGATTTGTCATGACAAACCATGGGCGAAGCTTTAGTTTGTGTTATGAACCCATGGGTCATGGTCAGGTCAGAGGGAGGGAGTTGTGAGCTTCTGCTCACTTACAGCATGGAGGATGTTATGTTGTGAGCTGCTCACTTAAAACATGGAGGGAGTTATGTTGTGAGCTTCTGATCACTTACGACTCCAGATTTTTTTCAAATTATTCCATGTGTTACTGTATTTTTTTATTTGGATAATATACCTGCAGTTTAGAATGATTATAGTAAGTAAGTTATACCATTTTTTTCTTACACATAAAGTCTGCTTTAGTATTTTTTAGTAATATTTCATTCTTGATGCATTAATACAAGAAAAATACAAATGATTTGGATTCTATGGTCCTATTTTGCAGGATCCATTTTGCATATTTTGCATCTAGAATTAGGCTACAAAGTCATGTATTTTTTCCATATTAAGTAGAGTATGAACTTTATCTTCATGTCTCCTAGTTTGTATCTTCGGTAAAATTCAGGATCTCTTTCTCTTGATTTCATGTTGTGACAGAAAGCAAGCAGTCTGTGAACACTATACGAGCCTTTTCAAATCAAACCAGTTTCTTAAGGTAAGTGTGCATATTAGAGTAATGCATGTATCTTATCCAATATATGGTAAACAAATTTGATAGCAGATGCATTTACCTCTGAATTGAACAAAACAAGTTTTTTTTCTTCTTCAAAACAAATTGAATTTGGTTACTTCCATTATTAAATCTGTGTCTCTGTCAGCAAGAGATGATGTTCTGAAATGAGGTGAAAAGAATATTCGACTAAGTACTGGTACAAAACATTTATGTACCCACAAAATGTGTTTGAAATGCATTTTTTTTGCATTTGCATTTAAGTCAACCATCTTATCATTTACCATTTTCCATCTCATTGTTTGCCATTTATCTTGTCAGGAGTTCTGCGTTTTTCATATACATTCATTCAAGAAAGGCCTGGAAATATTTTCATATGTTTGTGAGACTACACAAGGGAAATAATTTGGAAGGAATCAATTTCTCATTAAATAACCGATTTGTTGCCAACTGAGTTAGAAGATCACTTTTAATACATAGCCTAAATAGTTTTGTGGCAAAGGTTTGTAATGTTTTTGAGGAAGTCAAACAATTCGCTTCAGTATTTTTAAACTGAGTTTTTCACATTTCATTTAAATTAAACTTTTACTTCAACATATAACCAGTGACATCATCAGTAAAAATGGTGGACAGTAGAAGGTGTTTGGTGGCAATCAGAAATTTGATATTGGAGTATAGTCTAAAAAGGAACTTATTACATACAACTGATTTCAAAGCGGTAAACAAAGACTGTATGTAGAATCTTATTTCGTTCAGCATTTAGCATTTATTGCTCTAATGCTTTGCAAAGCAGCATCAGGCCAATACAGTTTATTGCTCATTCTTCATTAATTCTGCATTTACTCATCATTTGTTTAGCATTTGATTTCTGTTCATTTTCCGTTTGCTTACATTACATTGGCCTTTCAAAGGGTCATATAAATGTTTCAGGGTGTGTATCAGAAAGATAATTATCAGATGTGTAAATCTTCAGTCACTCTTGTGTAGAAGTATTGTATTGTGCATAATGAGAAATATTTGTTTTTAAAAACTCCTTATGAATTTCCAATTTTCAAACTCATTGTTTTTAATTTGTGTTATTTTATTATTGCATATTTTTCATCATAGTTAATTATGATCATATAAAACATTTTCATGCTTCCAATTTCAAATTGCGTAGTTTTGCAATTCATGATCCATTTAAGAAAGTTACAAAAGTCAAACTACACAGGAATTTCTCTACCTATGGTAGCTATAAAGGCAGCTGGTTCCTTTTACACACAATTGCTAAAGATAATTGCTACAACTGCATCTGCTCTCTTTACCAACCATATAACGGCTGGAAAATGTTAGCAGCTAACGGGAGGTAACTGTTTATGTGAGGTAAAATAGCAGCTTTAAAATATAACAAAATTACTGATTTATATCTGAATGACATTTTAATGTGACTTTTTGTTTTTTGTATAGCAAAACTCTGTTTTGACAAACTAATTTTACTGGCGTTTGTGACAGAATGGCTTCACTGTATTAAAATTGGTCATGCATAAAATGTTCCTGGATGCTAATTAGAAAGAAGATTAATGAGTTTATAGGTTGATTGAAAACACAGCCATCTTTCCATCCACAGACACCTGCCAACCCTTACAATTTGACTGTAAGTCTTACTGAAATTACCCTTAAATTATGGACTTACGGAATAGCAAAAATTACAAAAATATGATTGTTGCAATCAAATCCAGATACTGGCTTGTCCATGTTTGATCATGATCAGGGTTTCATATTAGATTCAGTGGAGTTCATCAGGGAACCAGTCTGACTTTACAGGAGTATCTCAGACACTTTAAAATGCCCATATTTTTCATGTAAAATGCTTGCATTATCAAGTTGTTGCTTATATAACATTTTCTAAAAAAGGTATCCAATGGACGAAAACATGTTGGAGATGAAAAAGACAAGAAGCCTCTTAAAAAAGTTTAAACAATCAGCACATAAGTATAGAAAGGAATAGAAATAGTAATATAGAAATAGAAATAATAATAAGTAATATAGAAATAGAAAGGAATATTCAGATGCTTGGGGAAAAAAGCAGGAAAGGCAACACTTACGTTTATTAGACATCATGTGTTGATTTCAGTCTCATGGCAGGAGAGATGATGGCCATCACCATGTGAATTTCATGATAAACCCAAAGATTATGTCAAGTTGGTACAATAAGCAAGAAGCTTATGAGCTCCATGGGGTTTGGAACTGCAGTTTCTGAAACTTTACTGGAGGTAATTACGGTCTAAGTATACTTTACAAACTTTTTCGTTGAACATAATGTCTGCCTTTGCTGCATCAGCCTCAGATCACACTTCTGAACTGTTAAATGCATGTTTTCCAAGTCGACAATAGCAGTTCATGATATTGTGTTATACCTTACTGAAAATTGGTCTAACTTGTAGAAAAATATTGACTGCCTTACTGAGAAGTCTTGTTAGGGTTGGCAGGTCTGCATCCACACCCAAGATTAACCTCAGTATTAAAGTTTTTATGTGGTCAGATTCACAAGTACAGTTGGGTGTAGAGTCATGTTTCTTGGTATGTGGATTCATCTTGATGTGTACAACACCAGTTTACCAAAAGCTTGGGGGCAGGCTCGACATTCAGGCTGTTTCCAGCTTCTTGTGATGAAAATAGGCCGGGTGTAAAACTAAGCTTCCATCAGTAATTTAGATGTAAATTTTACTGGAAGTGGACAGTGAATTGCTTCATAGATGTTGTACAATCCATATACTTAATTGCCCTGACCAGTTTTTTTTTTACAAAAGAACTCTCGATATAATTTATTTCATAAAAAGGCGAACAAAAAGGGCATTAAATTCATGCTCCCTTGCATTATAGACTTTGTTACATGTAGCAAATGCATACCAAATCAGCCCAATCAATCTCATTTGACATGAGAATTTGCCAAGAATTTCACATAAAAAATGAGTTTTTTCTATATGTATGTTGCAAGAGCATTTGCTTATCATACCAATATGTATCATACCAATATGTATCATACCAATATGTATCATACCAATATGTATCATACTAATATGTATCATACCAATATGTATCATACCAATATGTATCATCAGCCTGTTGGGTATATAGAACACAACTGGATGTCAGAAGAATACTCTGGGGGATGCTATGTCAGTACAATGCCACCCGGTACTATGACAAAATTTGGAAGGTAAGGGGAGGTAAACTTTAGTTTGCATTAGCTAACTGTTATTTTTTCCATAAGTGTTGTAGAAACAAATATGTCAGCTCATAGCCCACTTAATTTGATGTAACTTTGCATCCAAAATTCTATATATTCATTTCATATCTCTACATGCCATGCACCGATATTAACTTTTTGGTAGTCATGTCTGAGAAATTTAAACCAAACTTTTTTATATAAAAACTTTTGCCATTGATAATTGTATTGAAAAATAGTCCATTAGATTAAAACTATGTATTATTTGGGACACACTTTTTAATAATTAGTTTTAATTTTTTTAGTTATTTAATATTGTTTGATAATGATTGTAAACTTGCATGTTATTTGAAAGGAAACATCTTAATTTCACGAAGAAAACAAAGTGAAGTTCATTTAAAACAAACTGAGACTCATTAAATTCCAGAATATGGCAAAGTATTGATTATATAGTCCCAGTTATAAAATGATCTGAATATGGCAAAGTATTGATTATATAGTCCCAGTTATAAAATGATCTAAATATGACAAAGTATTGATTATATAGTCCCAGTTATAAAATGATCTGAATATGGCAAAGTATTGATTATATAGTCACAGTTATAAAATGATCTGAATATGGCAAAGTATTGATTATATAGTCACAGTTATAAAATGATCTGAATATAGCAAAGTATTGATTATATAGTCCCAGTTATAAAATGATCTGAATATGACAAAGTATTGACTATATAGTCACAGTTATAAAATGATCTGAATATGACAAAGTATTGACTATATAGTCCCAGTTATAAAATGATCTGAATATGACAAAGTATTGATTATATAGTCCCAGTTATAAAATGATCTGAATATGACAAAGTATTGATTATATAGTCACAGTTATAAAATGATCTGAATATAGCAAAGTATTGATTATATAGTCCCAGTTATAAAATGATCTGAATATGGCAAAGTATTGATTATATAGTCACAGTTATAAAATGATTTACATTCTCATTACTTTGATAAATTCTTCTTAAAACACAAACCTTTCAAAGGGCCCTGAAATAATATTATGAATAAATTCTACTGTACCTGAGAGATTGTAAAATACCTAAGTCATTACATGCACAGATATCTTCGTGAGCCATTTGGATTGATGCATTTTGCTGGTACTGAAAGTGCTACATACAGGGCTGGTTATATGGAGGGTGCCATAGAGTCGGGAGAAAGAGCAGCTAGGGAGGTGTGTATAAATTTCAGTATATTTTAGTATCCTATTCCTCAATTCATGAAGCTTTAGTCTTGGCCTTCCCGAACTGTATCTACATAAAGAATTTGCAGATATCAATCTGGGCAAAATATACAAATCAATGCCACATAGAAGTACATTTACTCAAGCTGATAGGCTCTGATCTCATCCCTTCAGAAAGTGTTGACATCATCAAGATTATGAGGTCATAATGTGCATGATATCACAAAAATGATGTTAGGCTCATATACAACTAAATCGATCTAGCTACAGTTTTCCTAATATCGATTTTACTTTTGTCTACCTAAAATGCATGAACTGACATGATTTTTTAAAATTAATTTATTTTATCTTGGTTAATGCTTACAGTACCATCTGGTGCCCCAACATTTTGGGAACCTTGTTTTATTTTGCCTTGGTTTTTTCTTCTTCTAGATTCTGGTTTGGCTGCCCATTGCATAGCAATGAATGTCAAATTGGGCCAGGTTACCCAGGCTATTGTAACATTTAAGCAGTCTGGATAGAATATTTTTAAAAATCTGCTGTTATATATATGGGCATCTGTTGTTACCAGTAACCTCAATATACATAAACTTCTTAAACAGATAGCTGGGATATAAACTCTACTGTAACTATTTGATTAGTTTAATTTTGTATTTTCATATACATTGTGTATTTAGTTATTATATACATTGTGTATTTAGTAATTATATACATTTTGTATTTAGTAATTATATACATTGTGTATTTAGTAATTGTGTATTTAGTAATTATATACATTGTGTGTTTAGTAATTATGATCCATAGGAGAGTAGTAAGAATATACAGTATATTAACATGTTTCCAACAGCCAAACCAGTTTATAATATTTACTCAGGCGAGTGTCTGAAAGTAGTCATTACAAATAGATGACTGCTGTACAGAGTTAAGTAATACAGAAAGAGTAGGTTAGACTCAGAACTAACAGTTTGTATTAGCAAATGTTTGCTGCAATCAGATAGCTTTTGAAGCAGGTTTGTATTTCCTAAAATATTAAACCTAAATTTGAACAATGTAAAAAAATTTACCTCAAGCAATAGCAAAAATGTAAACATGAATGCAAATTAATCATTTTCTCCCATTTTATATTTTTTAAATTACGTCTTCCATATCTGAACATTTACTTGCCTTACACTATATACTTTTTTGTTCTCATAGCCATTGTATGCTATTGCCTAGCCATTGCATGCTATTGTCTAGCCATTGTATGCTATTGCCTCTTCAACATGCATCTCGAGTTTACCTAACTCTAAATGAATTGGCTTGTTCTGTTTTTAGTACCATACCTATGCAAATGTGCCTAATGGGTTCTACCACAGCAGTCTTCAAAGGACTAGCAAACACAAAATTATATTAGCTATTGTCAGTCAGTTAATCAGTCTGTGGAGTGGTGATTGTTTAGAATAAGAATAATCTTACCTTTGAATTGCTTCTATGACAGTTAGTCATATAAACTGTCCAGGGGTAATTGTATGACTGTTTACCATAATTACAGGCTACAGTTTATGGGCATATATCATCGTGTAAAGAAAGGTCAATCTCTCTACCTCTTTTTTTTCCATGAAATTTATTTGAAATCATGTTTTCATAAACATTATCCTGTCAGGGTTTTTGGGAGTCAAAAATTGTGTGTGTCATGCGACATGGCATTTTATCTGGCAGGTATGCAGTATGTTTAGTCTTGTGTGCATAGTTAATACTTATCTACCCTTTGTCATATTACAAGGAATGTGGCTGTCGCAGATATTGCATTGGGTGTGTTTGATCAGATAGCTCAAGTGATATAGTGCCTGTCTAGAATGTGTGAGATATTGGTTTGAGCCCCTGTCTGGCTATGCACAATTTTCCATGTGACATTTGGTGATCACTATGGGACCGCATTTTTCCATTTGACATTTGGTGGCCAACATGGGGTCATGTTTTGACTGACAGACACTGAAGAGTGAGTTTTTCTAGTGGTTCATGTTGTGGATTAAAAAAACATACAGGGATGTGTCTCTGAAAAGCATAACGCAAATGTTGCAGGACAGGCCAGGAGTGTCAGCTCAGATAGTGACATCTGTCTAGGGTTAGGGGAGCCCCAGGTTTGAGCCCATGTCAGGCCTTTAATTTTTTTCCTCATGACATGAATAGCTCATACAATTAGTCATGTGCACAATACTAACCCTGTTTAGATGCGAGTTATAGAGGTACACAAAACAAAACAGTTGCAATTTTATATCTGATGATTATAATTCTATATCAAAGAACAACATGGTTTGCTAATAATGATCTCAATTTATTTCTCTTAGCACTAAAGTTAGAAATATAGTGTCATGTCTACATGTACCTACTGAAAACCATCTTTTAGATTCTTTGCTGCTGAGACAAAGTTACAAGTTAATATAGGAAAACTGAGTACCAGGTATTATTAGTTAAACCTGTTTGAACCAGATTCCTCTGGGAAGTGAGATAAGTGGTCTTTAAATACAGGTGGCTGCCTAATGGAGGTTTATTTTTGCAGTAAAGTGGTTTATGGGACTTTGAAAAAGTAACTGTTTAAGACATGTGATTGCTTAATACAGGCAACAATTAATATAGGTTTGACTGTAGTATTATAATGTTTTGCATTCAATCAGTATGTTCACTGATGACAGCTTCAGTCTATAACATGTTATTTAAATTAGCTTTGTGCATTTAACATAGTTATAATATTACTTAGCCCGGGTCACCTGGCCCACTTTGGTTTTCATCACTCTGCAATGGTTAGTCAAACCAGGGAAAAAAAAGTGAAACAGAAATGAGTTGGCACTATATGATTAAGGTAAATTAAGTTAATAAAGAAACCAAAGCATGCAAAATCACACCTTGAAGGTAAAGAAGAGTAAATTGATATCAGTCAGGAAGAATGTTGTAAAGAACACTGTTGTTGTATACAAACCTAGTGTATTTTTTACGTCATATACATAATAACATCATATTCTTAATACTGTCTGCACTATCTAAAGAGATGAGATCAAACATATCTGCTTTATGTTAACAAACTAGAAGGGGCGTAGTTTTGGTATTTTTTCTACAGACTGATCTCTGCAAATTCTCTACACTTATGTAGTCTGGGCATTTTTTCTACAGACTGATATCTGCAAATTCTCTACGCTGATGTAGTCTGGGCATTTTATCTACAGACTGATATCTGCAAATTCTCTACGCTTATGTAGTCTGGGCATTTTTTCTACAGACTGATATCTGCAAATTCTCTATGCTGATGTAGTCTGGGCATTTTTTCTACAGACTGATATCTGCAAATTCTCTACACTGATGTAGTCTGGGCATTTTTTCTACAGACTGAAATCTGCAAATTCTCGACACTGATGTAGTCTGGGCATTTTTTCGACAGACTGATATCTGCAAATTCTCTACACTGATGTAGTCTGGGCAGCCCCAGACTAAATATTACTCTAACATATGGTAATGTCTGTAATATTTTGTACCGTCTAAGTTTTCCCCCATTGAGCCATAAAAATTATAGTAAATGTTTTCCTAATTTTTTCATACAGAGAATAGTGTCCTTGTTATATTTTACAAATATTTGTACTTAAGAATCATCTGAAAATTATAATTTAATATTTCTTAATTAATATTCTTTTACCTGTAATTATTTGTGTAACCCATGACATAAATAGAGGATCTTAAATAAGTGCTTTTTTCAATGTCATCTTATGATGTCACAAATAAAGGCTTTTATCAATAACATC
The DNA here is from genome assembly GCA_029931535.1 of Margaritifera margaritifera. Lineage (NCBI taxonomy): Eukaryota > Metazoa > Mollusca > Bivalvia > Unionida > Margaritiferidae > Margaritifera > Margaritifera margaritifera. The sequence continues at coordinate 1,160,677 of JAQPZY010001326.1, forward strand.
TCATGATGTCACAAATAAAGGCTTTTATAGATAACAGCTCATGATGTCACAAATAAAGGCTTTTATCAATAACATCTCATGATGTCACAAATAAAGGCTTTTATCAATAACATCTCATGATGGCACAAATAAAGGCTTTTATCAATAACATCTCATGATGTCACATATAAAGGCTTTTATCAATAACATCTTATGATGTCACAAATAAAGGCTTTTATCAATAACATCTTATGATGTCACAAATAAAGGCTTTTTTCAATAACATCTCATGATGTCACAAATAAAGGCTTTTATCAATAACATCTCATGATGTCACAAATAAAAGCTTTTATCAATAACATCTCATGATGTCACAAATAAAGGCTTTTATCAATAACATCTCATGATGTCACAAATAAAGGCTTTTTTCAATAACATCTCATGATGTCACAAATAAAGGCTTTTATCAATAACATCTCATGATGTCACAAATAAAGGCTTTTTTCAATAACATCTCATGATGTCAGAAATAAAGGCTTTTTTCAATAACATCTCATGATGTCACAAATAAAAGCTTTTTTCAATAACATCTCATGATGGCACAAATAAAGGCTTTTTTCAATAACATCTCATGATGGCACGAAAAGAGTTTTTTTTTCAATAACATCTCATGATGTCACAAATAAAGGCTTTTTTCAATAACATCTCATGATGGCACAAATAAAGGCTTTTTTCAATAAGATATCATGATGGCACTAATAAAGGCTCCTTTTATACATGTCAAGTGCCCTTTTCCATTGAAACATATCAAATGAGTCAAATATTTTCTGTGAATCTTTCCAAGTGAGTAGTAGTAGTTGTAGGGTTTAATGGCATGTCAGCACAATACTGGCTATATGGTGCCAATTAAAAGTAAAGTTCTAACAATGTAAATATAAAGTATTGCCAAACAAAAGATAAATATAACATAAAAAATTTAAACATAAAGTACTGAATGATGAAAGTTAAAAGGTTAAGACGTTACAATTCTTTAAAAGGTATATAAAATAAAAGATAAAGGTAAAACTTGCAAAATTATTAAAGGTATGGTCAACATTTTTTATATAAACTGCATTTCCTCGAAAATTCCAGGATTTTCTCTGGCAGTACATTATCATTATGTTTTCTCTGTTGAGTTCATATAAAAAAAACTTCTCTCTCACAATGTTGAAATTGACAAACTCAACAAGAATGTGTGTGACTGTTAGTGGACACTGACAGGGTATGCATTCTGGTCAAGGTTCACCTTTCAGGAGGTATGCATGAGTCAGGTATGTGTGATTGAAATTATTAAATTAGTTTTATGAATATCATTTGAAATGAGAACAAAATAATGTAAGATTCAATTTATCACCGGACAAAGACACAACATTTATTCAATAAAACTGTAAGATAGTGTAGTGAAATGATTGTTAAATATATTCATCAATTCATATGCCTCGGACTTGATGCCTTTGCTTTTCATTACTGGGCTATTTAAGTTAATATGCCTAAATCATAATTATTCTGACTGTCACAATTATAATAACACCTCATTACATTATGATATCATATAGGCCAAATGTATAGTGACCAAGTATTGCAAATGTATTGAAAGGTAATTTCACTACATTATTCTGTAATTCTGTCAAATAAAAAGAGTATTTTTCATTGTGTGATATATAAAATCTTACATTTGTGGTCATTCCATATAATATTTTATCAAACTTGTCTAGTAATTTTAACCTTTGCTTGCCAAGGCTCCCAAAAGATATAAATTATCCAACTTATTTTAAAAATTTTATTTGAAAAGAACACTCATGTATTAAAAGAGCCTCTATTTGTGACATGATTAGATATTTGTACATGTATAATATGGATAAAGGTATAGGACCACTAATTATTTTACCGCCAGAGAACCAGTCTGATGGTGGGAGAATAAAATATAGAGTACTAAATATTTTGAGATGCACCCATTGGCTAGTAAATGGATTCATTTTTTTCCATTATTAATTTCATAAAGTTCAATCTACGTATTATAGTTGACAACAAAATATTTACTTTTATTTTGATATCCTGTATTTAATTTCCTACTGACAAAATAGCATATGAACTCTTGGTACGAGGCTATGTCATTAGGTGTAGACCAGGGAGTTTTCCTGTTTAACAGCATGAGGCTCAAAAAATGACGTGGGACACCTATTTTTCAAGGCTGAAAAAAATTCTCTAACTGTAATGAATGAAAGCATGTGTGGTTTATATGCCAAATCTAATACAGAAATTATTTTTATTCTCTAATATATTAACATTAGGTTCTATGGCAAATAAATTAGTGGTCCAATCCCTAAAATATGATTTGGCTATATAATATTGTAGTCATGTTATTATAAAAAGTGTCTGAAAAATTATAGACAATAAACTTAGCTAGCTGTAATCTTTGCTCTTACTGATATTAACTTGCATGGAAACACTGGGGTGAATAACACAAGCACACACTTGTAATGGATGAATGCATATATGTGATTCTACCGGCAGTAGGCCAAAAATACAGTTTTAAAGGCCGTCTACCGCACATACCGTTTAGGAGTTAAAATCTACCACTTTTGAAAATTAAAAGAATTTTTAATTTTTTAAAATAAAAATACCAAAACACGGTATTTTTACACGTTCTATCAACACATTAGAGAAACCAGCCAGAACCAGTGTACTGGGGACCGAAAATGTTTCACCAGTTTCACCAGTACAACGACCGGTGCGATGAGGCGTTGCAGATTAATAGGATTAGAATTGTTAAAGAACAGCTGACATGTGTACACAGCAAGCTGCTAATTGATTACGTTAATGTTGGAATTTGAGGAGTTTAAGGCAAAATGTGGGATTTTTTTCCGTTTTTATAAGTAATAAAGGGATGAAAGTTGGTCCATTATGTCTTCTGAGCCAATCCTTGGCAGAGGGGAGATAAAATGAAGAGACAGACCATAAAAAATGATTTTGGCAGACACACTAGAGTAAGTATTTTGATTTTTGTCTTGTTTAATTGTTATTGTATTGCCCCAGTGGTAAGAAACCACCAGCTAAGAAATATAAGTTCAACAGTGCTTGGATATCATAGTTTAAGTGTGTGCAGGTGAGAAGCAAAGGTCCAGAGTTTGCATTGTGTTTTTCATAGGCATTTATCTTTTGTATTTCATAAACTATTTGAAGTTTTCATGCACATAAATTGTGTTCAAACCCTATATAAAATATCAGTTCAAAATATATTACAGGATAATTAATTTTAAAGTTTCAATAAATTATTCATAAAAGCATAAATACATCATGTATTTTTTTTTCATTTTTATTTCAAGTCTAAATCAACCTTTATTTTTTTTATTTGCAATGGTGAAAATTGCAAACAGATTTGTGGATCTGAGCCATGAAGAGAAAGAAGCCCTTGAGGATGATGCTCAGGAATACATGTTAAATCCAAGTTAGGAAATTCATCCTTTGGGGTGAACATAGCTTGGAGGAGTATTGGAGAGTAGTCAGCAACCTTACAAACCCAGCAACAGGAAAACTGAAGTTAGAACTTCTTTGTAGACTGAGCGTGGTTGTCCTGTCATTACAACATTCTAATGCTGATACAGAGAGGACATTCTCCATTCTTTGCAAAATACAAACTGATTAAAGGGGAAATCTGGACCAGAGAACTCTTGAGAGCCTGTTAAGTGTGAAGCTTAATAATCACAATGAATGTCATCAGTGGTCACTAGACAATGATCTTGTGAAGGAAACTAAAAAGGCTATTGGATTTTATAAAAGAAAAATCTTGGCAGTGAACTATCAGATAAACAACTCATCCTTTTTCATTATTCGACCGTATATTGACTCATAATAAGTAATTATTATTGTAACATTTTCCAGCAGAATCGGAATCTATTTCATGTTCAGACTTGCTATTTTATTATAGTATGAAGAGAGTACATGTTATGGCACAAGAAAGCACTTGTTTTGTTTTCCATCCCCTTGAAACATTAAATTTATGCCGATAAAAAATCTACTGGTTTAGAGGCCAATCTACTGATCAAAATTGTTAAATCTACTGGTTTGAAAACCTAATTCTGTCACATGTATGTGAATGCAAGCTGATGGAATGTATATGTTATCAATTAGTTTTGTCTTGAGGTAAGAGGCTTGCTGCATGACTAACACAGCAGTATCAAATACATCTTCGCATAATTTGTTTTATTCACACAGTGGTCACTTTGCTACATGTATAACAAATGATCTTGGTTCCATTGTTTGTTATAATTAGGTCCTTGTGATAATTTGTAAAAAAAATGTATGTGTTAAATTTGCTTTTGGGTCTAAATAATAAATGGGACTGATTATCTTCAACATTCATTATGGCAAGACACAATTATAGCCTTTTTTAGCTAATTAATAATTTGTTTGTGCCAAGTAACATCAATGCATAATGAGGAACTCAGAATGATCATTATATTATGACATTATCAATATGACATCACTTGTTGGTATATCATAATGCTATGAAGTCTGGGAGACATTGTTGTTGGTATATCATAATGCTGTGAATTCTGGGAGAGATTGTTGTTGGTATATCATAATGCCATGAATTCTGGGAGAGATTGTTGTTGGTATATCATAATGCCATGAATTCTGGGAGAGATTGTTGTTGGTATATCATAATGCTATGAAGTCTGGGAGACATTGTTGTTGGTATATCATAATGCTGTGAATTCTGGGAGAGATTGTTGTTGGTATATCATAATGCCATGAATTCTGGGAGAGATTGTTGTTGGTATATCATAATGCTATGAATTCTGGGAGAGATTGTTGGTATATCATAATGCTATAAACTCTGGGAGAGATTGGACATAAAATGTTGTGGTTGTGTCTTCTTTTTCTTATGAAATAATGAAAAAGAAAAATCAATTTTAATGGTCACAAAAACAATTCTGTCAAAGAAAATGGTAAAGTCAATGAAAAGTATATGGGACCTTGGGAAATCTTTGGTGATTTATGACCTGCTGTAAATTGGCTGCACAGGATTTCTGTTGCAGAAAACTGATGTGATTTTGATAATTGTTCTATACCCAAAATATTCACTCGCCAAAACATACATTTAATTGTGTGTTTGATATGGAGAGTCTATGATCTTCAACCTGTGCAGATTTGACAAATTTTTCAATACTCATTCAGCTATTATTTTATGGACAAGTAGTCACATGGTACTTTTTTCCATACTTTTCTAGGTTATGACCCTTAATATTCAACTTAGAGTACTATACCAACCAGTACATTTTTAAGTCATGTTGGATTGCTTGGACCCTTAGCTATGTAAAAATAAAATATTTTCAGAAAGTTAAATACTCCAACATTTCAAAAGTGATCATTTTTAACGTTTCATTTTATGATGGCAGGGTAATAATTTTGATTTGAAAGTGCAGAGTTCTGCACACCCATGTACAGTTTATAATATGAAATCTGACAAGAAATAGACATCTGTATGGAATCAATGTACAACACTCACTCATTATAAAACTGTCGATGTTAACCTCACAATATACCACCACATACTGAGACTACTTATAATGCAGTACATGATACATATAATTTTTGCTACCACTTAATGAAATGAGATCCATGACCATACCCACCTTATAACAAGAACCACGTTACAATGAAGGACTTTATAGTGAGGGAGTGTTTACATGACTTTATAGTGAGGAAGTGCTATACAGGACTTTATAATGAGGGAATACTGCACAGGACTTTATAGTGAAGCAGTGCTGTACAGGAGTTTATAGTGAGGGAGTACTGTACATTATTTTATAATGAGGGTGTTGTAATGCCTTTATAGTGAGGGAGTACTTACATGACTTTATAATGAGGGAGTGCTTATGTGACTTTATAAAGAGGGAGTGTTGTGCATGACTTTATAATAGGGGAGTATTTACATTACTTTATAATGAGGGAGTGCTGTACATGACTTTATAATGAGGAAATAATGTACAGGACTTTATAGTGCAGAAGTACTGTACAGGACTTTATAGTGAGGAAGTGCTCTACCAGACTTTATAATGAGGAAGTGCTGTACAGGACTTTATAGTGAGGGAGTACTTACATGACTTTATAATGAGGGAGTACTTACATGACTTTATAAAGAGGAAGTGCTGTACAGAACTTTATAGTGAGGAAGTCCTATACAGGACAGGTCAATCACAATATTAACTTTTAAGTTAAAACTTTGTGTGAGGGACTGGTGAATGATGCAAGGTTCAAAGTACATTCAGGGTTATTCCAGAATTTAATGGTGGAGGTGGGAATTGGAAGGCACAGTTGGACTGGTTAAAACACATAAAACAATTCTGATTACGCACACCACCCATGTCGCAAGGAATACTGAGTGAAGACTGGATCAGAAATCCATTATCAAATAATACTTATTTTCAAAATAAATTTTAAAAATGGTGAATACAGACCTACTCTTTCATGAGTAATTTCTGACACCTATCTACACAATGAAGTATTGAAATGTTCCACATGCTACTGCTGTATTTATCCGCTGTTACAACTGGATGACTTTATGTTGCTTATTCAACAATATGCAATTATCTTGTACACACAACAAGTATATTAATCTGTTCACATAACATATATGAACTTATCTTTTACTCATGAACATAAAAAATTGTTCTGTTCACACAACAGGAATGAAATTATGAAGTTATGCTTTTAATATAAAAGACATAAAATTATGGAGTTGTGCTGACATGGATTATGGAATCATACTATTCATATAACAGCCTTGAAATTATGAATTTGTGCTGTTCTCATAACAGAAACATGAAAATACCCAATTGCATTTAATAGGGCAGAAACCAACGAATGAATCCTAACATGTCATTCTTTCCCATCTGCCAGAGAATGCCAGTGGGGACTTCTGTGCAGACAAAGGCTGGAGCATGTCTGGAAAATTTGACTCATAAGCTCACATGATACGGGACTGGGTCAAACACAGCATCCATATACCCAACACACAGTTTTATATGTATACAATGAACAGACTGTCCTAGTTATACAGTCAAAACTAAATCAAACACTATATGTGCAACCAGAATCTTTATTTGTTAAAGTACACTGAAACATTATCATGAAAGTGTTCTTTATTGTCAAGCAAGCATATAATACAACCAAGTGTACCTATAGACTTCCAAACAGCATTGTACTTCTTAGGTGCATTGAAACACAATTATGACAATAAAGATATTAATTTTCTGGTCAAAATATTCTGGAAAATGTATCATTTTCATTAGTATGTGAATTATCCAGACAGAGAGAAAAGTAATTCTTTTTTAGTGTCCAGATATCTAGATTATTGACAGTATTTACTATATTTAACATCGGTAATTCATACCAGCTTGTCAATTCAGATACAATATGACTGTAAATTGACAGCTTTGTGCTGTGTGAAATTTGACTGACATTGGAAATCTAGGAAAATTTTTAAGTCATCTAACAAAGCAAAATACTTTACTAAACACATGATAAAAAAGAGGGATGGTTAAGATTACATATATCTATAGCTGAAAGATATACACTGCCATGAGGGACACAGCATCCCAACAAGGCATCACACTATGTGCTATACTTAAAGATATACAATGCCATGAAGGACACAGCATCCTGACAAGGCATCACACTATGTGCTATACTTAAAGATATACACTGCCATGAAGGACACAGCATCCTGACAAGGCATCACACTATGTGCTATACTGAAGATATACACTGCCATGAAGGACACAGCATCCTGACAAGGCATCACACTATGTGCTATACTGAAGATATACACTGCCATGAAGGACACAGCATCCCGACAAGGCATCACACTATGTGCTATACTGAAGATATACACTGCCATGAAGGACACAGCATCCTGACAAGGCATCACACTATGTGCTATACTGAAGATATACACTGCCATGAAGGACACAGCATCCCGACAAGGCATCACACTATGTGCTATACTTAAAGATATACACTGCCATGAAAGACACAGCATCCCGACAAGGCATCACACTATGTGCTATACTTAAAGATATACACTGCCATGAAGGACACAGCATCCCGACAAGGCATCACACTATGTGCTATACTTAAAGATATACACTGCCATGAAGGACACAGCATCCCGACAAGGCATCATACTATGTGCTATACTTAAAGATATACACTGTCATGAAGGACACAGCATCCCGACAAGGCATCACACTATGTGCTATACTTAAAGATTTACACTGCCATGAAGGACACAGCATCCCGACAAGGCATCATACTATGTGCTATACTTAAAGATATACAGTGCCATGAAGGACACAGCATCCCAACAGGGCATCACAAAATGTGCTATACTTAAAGATATACACTGCCATGAAGGACACAGCATCCCAACAAGGCATCACACTATGTGCTATACTTATAGATATACAATGCCATGAAGGACACAGCATCCCAACAAGGCATCACACTGTGCTATACTGAAGATATACAATGCCATGAAGGACACAGCATCCCAACAAGGCATCACACTGTGCTATACTGAAGATATACACTGCCATGAAGGACACAGCATCCCAACAAGGCATCACACTATATGCTATACTGAAGATATACACTGCTGTGAAGGACACAGCATCCTGACAAAGTATCACACTATGTGCTATACTTAAAGATATAGGCCTTATATGCATGTACATGGCATCAACCATGGATGAAAAAATCATTCATTGAGACAAGTGAGACCATGATGCCACATTAAGTCAATCATTTGAGTGATAGTGATAGTTCAATAGAACCAAATCACACTGTAACACTGGCTAATACAGTTAGAACCAAAACATACACTGTAACACTGGCTAATGCAGTTAGAACCAACACATACACTGTAACACTGGCTAATGCAGTGCACATTAATACAGCAGGCAACATAACCTATATTATATTTGTCTTAAAATACAGTGGAATGGGAACTTGATGTACACAATTCCATAATGTCATGTTTAATTAAAGAGATTGCTTTCTGATCCCTCCTCCTTAAAATGCCCTCATTCACTGACATTTTGCCTTTATCACTTTCTATCATTAGATCTTGAGCAGGATATTTGAGATGCCCAAGTACCCATCAAAACTTTAATGTTGGACCAGTATCAAGGTATATGTTATGTCATGTTTAATGTTGGACCAGTATCAAGGTATATGTTGTGTTTAATGTTGGACCAGTATCAAGGTATATGTCATGTTTACATGCTTATATTTGTCTGTAGTTAGGAGCTTTTGTACTGTTTTTGATATGTGATATATGATAATTCTTTTCTGTGCAACTAGTCCCATGGAGCTTTTGATGAATTGCCTAGAAACTTTGCAGACAGTTTTGACACATGAGGTCAACATGTGCATATTGTTCTATTGACAGTTTTTTAGAAATATGTATAAAACTAATTATGAGATAAAAATCATAATTACTCCGAATTATACATAAAACAGTCTTTGGCTTTTGTCCAAATGAGCTTTGTAGTGAAGGATGTCCCAAAATTGTATGTTTTTTAACTGTTTCAAATTTCTGGCTCTGAGTCATTGGTTATTTTAGCATGTAAACCCCATTGCTCATATTAGCACAAAAACCCAAATTATGCACTTCCTATTTGTTAATACAGTGATCCCTCACTATAAAGCCCCTTGGTATACCTCTGCCCCTCTTATAACATGGATATTGCCTTGGAGCCCATTAAATTAGTCACATTTTATTTTATCATTGCTACATAATTTAGTTCAATTTATTTTAGTTCCTGGCTGATGTGAACCATTTATAATGTGATTTCACATAATTAAATAATATATATTTTTTTGTTTTATAAACTATCAATACACAGTCTTGTTGGAACAACCCTCTGGATAAGGTTCCATCACTCATTTTTATGTCAACCATGAACATCCCTGTGTATAAGGTTCCATCACTCATTTTTATGTCAACCATGAACATCCCTGTGTATAAGGCTCCGTCACTTATAATGTGGGACACTTTTATGTCTACCATGAACATCCCTCTGTATCAGGCTCCCTCACTTATAATATGGGACACTTTTATGTCTACCATGAACATCCCTCTGTATCAGGCTCCCTCACTATAATGTGGGACACTTTCAAGGCTCCCGTGAACAATATTATGAAGAGGGATCATTGTACCCCACCTATTGTTGTCAATTGTGACCTTATTCTGTTAATGTATCACATGCATGACTATTGTTGTTAATTGTGACCTTATTCTGTTAATGTATCACATGCATGCCTATTGTTGTCAATTGTGATCTTATTCTGTTAATGTATCACATGCATGTATTTGTGTTTTTTCATTAAAGTAAAATACATTAAGTTGTGAATGCAGTTGTCAGTTAAGCAACAAGAAGTTGGTTGTTTGCATGTCCTTGATCTTGATTGACAGGTATAGAATGAATGACAGACATATGTAATATTTGCCTCGCTTTCTTTTACTATAAACAAATTGTCAGTTTTGGTTTTTAGCAAAAGTAATTTTTACTAATTTCTCACAAGTATCACTGGAGCCTTCACAGATTTTACACATTACACTAACATGTTTTATTCCTAAAACAATATATGCCAAAGAAATTTCAGCATCTTTGTTGACATGTTTAAGTTGCAGAGTATTTGGCAACTTTTCGAGATATACTGGGTGGATCCCACCCGGGATTTTCATATTTTATCTCCTTACTGCAAATCTGTTTCTACATACTATCTGATCTGTACAACTGATCAGAACATTAGTTAATTCAGTAACCAATCTAGATCTTGTTTGTGCCTTCCAGTTTTTGCTGATGATGCTCATGCTGTTGTTAGCAATTCAGCATGCAGAGTGAAAGTGTGCGAGTTCATCCCCTGCCTCAATACAGGTGGGGGTTTATAGGAATCCTAATGTACATCCATCCATCTATCTGGCACACAAAATCTTCAAAAAGCAAACAGTCTGCAATATTTTATGGATTGCCATGAAACTTGGTAAATATTATGTTCATCAACTGAAGATGCACAAGTCAACAAACCACTGTGCTCTTGCAATTTTTTGCAAGAATTATTTCCCTTTTTGACTTGCAGCTGAATGCAGTGTATGACAAATTCTTCTGAATGCAACTGGTCTTAGAGTTTTTGATTGATCACTGTAAAACTCAGTAAACATTATGGTCATCATCTGAAGATGTGTATTTTGAAAAATCAGAGTTCCTGTGATTTTTGTTCAAGTTATTGCCTATTTGGACATGGAATCTGACGTACAGTATGATAGAACATTGTGAACGCAAATAGTCTCTGGGTTTTCAATGGATCGCCTTGAAATGCTGTACATATTATCTTTATCATTGGAAGATGCACATATCGACAAATTATTATCCTGTACTCCTGTGATTTTTGTTAGATTTGTTGCTCTTTTTGACTTGAAACTGGAAGTAGTATATGACAGAATTTTGTGTTCAAATCACTGTGTTCTTGCATTTTTTTTTAAAGTTATTGACTTGGTGCTGGATGTAGTGTATGACAGAATCTTGTGTTCAAATCACTGTATTCTTGCAATTTTTTAAAAAATTATTGACTTGGCAGTGGATGTAGTGTATGACCGAATCTTTTGTTCAAATCACTGTGTTTAGTGTATGACAGAATCTTGTGTTCAAATCACTGTATTCTTGCAATTTTTGTTGAAGTTATTGCCCTTTTTGACTTGAAGCTGGATGTAGTGTATGACAGAATCTTGTGTTCAAATCACTGTTCTTGCAATTTTTGTTGGAAGTTATTGCCCTTTTTGACTTGAAGCTGGATGTAGTGTATGACAGAATCTTGTGTTCAAATCACTGTGTTCTTGCAATTTTTGTTGGAAGTTATTGACTTGGCGCTGGATGTAGTGTATAACAGAATCTTGTGTTCAAATCACTGTGTTTAGTGTATGACAGAATCTTGTGTTCAAATCACTGTTCTTGCAATTTTTGTTGGAAGTTATTGCCCTTTTTGACTTGAAGCTGGATGTAGTGTATGACAGAATCATGTGTTCAGATCACTGTGTTCTTGCAATTTTTGTTGGAAGTTATTGACTTGGTGCTGGATGTAGTGTATAACAGAATCTTGTGTTCAAATCACTGTGTTTAGTGTATGACAGAATCTTGTGTTCAAATCACTGTGTTCTTGCAATTTTGTTGAAGCCCTTTTTGGCCTGCAGCTCATTTTAATGTAAGATGGAATTTTGTGAATGCAACTTGTCATGCAGTTTTTTGTATGGATCACTGTGAAACTGTGTTCATATTATTGTTATCATCTAAAGATGAACGTATTTACAAATCTTTCTGCTTGTACAATTTTTGTAAGAGTTTCTGGTATATATATGACAGAATTTTGTGAATGCAACTACTCTGAGATTTGCTGTTTTCAGTTGATTGCTTTGAAATTCAGTACATATTTTGGTCATCATCAGAAAATATGCATGTTGACCAATGATTGTTATTTCATTTCACTATTTTCAGAAGAGATAAGCTCATTTGTTTTACTATAGACTTACCTCAGTCATGGGGGTAGAATGGAATATGGGAGAGGACATACTGTCATGAGCAAATTGCTCACTGTTTGTCTTGTTTCTCTCAGTATTCTAAAGATTTCTTGTTTTTGTAAAACATGTTTCTAGCAATAATTTTCAAGTATTTTGTATGTTATAAAGTTGTATGCCTCATACAGAAATCATTGTAATTGTAATACATGCTGTTGTATTGCCTTCTACTGCTTGCTTGGATGTGTTGGATCCTGATGTATGTAATTTGGTTTGTATTCATTGTTTATCATTCATACAGGCCTATTCATGTTTTATTTAGCTTGCCGCTATAAAGTAGAGTCGAACTATTGCACTACCGCCAGTGTCAGCATAGGCATCAGTGTATGTACACTACCGCCAGTGTTAGCATAGGCATCAGTGTATGTACACATATAAAAACATATAAATATGTACAGCCTCACTGCATCCTGCATCACAACAATTCTTTCTTTCTAGGTCCTAGGCAGCAATTTAAATTGGGTTTCATAGCACCCACCCAAGGAAGGGTGGGAGGGGGGCTAAGGTGGCTAACCTTTGTAAATACATAATACATAATACATTATTTGTACATTCTCTGTGAAAAGTTTACATTTAGCTCGGGTGTTTGCACCCAGTTTGAAGACTGTTATTCCTGGAATCATAACTCTTGGTAAGGGGATGTGTCTTGATGAGTACTACACCCTCATCACAAAAGTAGGTCACTGTTACCCATATAGCACTCTTCACTGACTTGTGTACAATTTTGTGTTTAAAGTTTATTTCTCAAGCTCTGTTTATACTGCAATCATCAATCTAGATGATTATATGCATCTCTATTAGTACCACACACATGCAACAAAAGAAGGTCACTGTACATTTCACATTTTACTAGCTTAGGTTAAGTGTTTGCATTTAGCTCATGACCAGATTTTTTTTTGCATCCTGTATACATACTGTTTTGTCTGGAATAATGAAACTTTGTGAGAGGATGCATTTTTATGAGTACTACACCATCATCACAAAAGTAGGTCACTGTAACATATATTTTATGCATCACTGACTTTGTTTATATTTTGCCTTTTAACTGTTGATGCTAGAATCAATAATTGGAAAAGGGGATGACATTTTGTTGTCAAGACTACATTATCCTCAGTCTTTTTCCTGCATGATAATTAATGTTTACAATGGCTGCTGGAGAAAGCTTTGTAGAGGCATGCTATTAATTGTTGATTCTGTTGTAGAAATGTTGTTCAATATCCATTCATTCCCAGCTGAGTATTTAGATATGGCAGCTTATTGCCATATCTTTTCTTGTTACTGGCTATTGGCAATTACAAAAGCTTATTGACATATCTTTTCTTATTACTGGCTGTTTGCAATTACAGAAGGTTATTGCGATATCTTTTTTTGTTGCTGGCTATTGGCAATTACAGAAGCTTCCTGCATGCTTATTATTTCATACCACACTCTGGTACTTGTTTATAAATATGATGAAACAATTGGTCATGCATTTTGTTAATTTCTTCAGTCTTAATTACAATATTATTAAAGTAAAGCAGTGACGTGGGAAACAAAAATGCATATAAAATTAATATTGCTTAATATTTGGACAATATTATGCAGAATGTTTCATTTCAATGCTGTGAAATTCTAATATTTGTTGCCATGAATATCCAAAATAATGCATTATTCAAGTTTGCAGAATCTATTTCTAACGAAACAACCAATGTCCACATGCATGTAACTCCAAATAATTCCATCTTGACACAGTAATGTAAATAATGTCAAGTGAAGTTCATAAGAAAGATTCACAGATATTTCTGCAAGCATTAAATTGCTTTAGGGTCCATCATATGAAAGTGCTGAGTTGACATGTTTGTCCAGTTGATGATTTTATTTAAATGCGTTTTTTTCTAGTACCATAAGCATACCTGAATCAGTTTCAATATGTACCCTTTCATAAAAGAATTTTAAATACAAGTTTTCAAATTACTTTAGAAATCCATGTAATATTTTTTAAAACTTGTGTTAACTGAGAACAGAGTGACCATATCAAAATATTAGGGGCAAATGAAGTCATCTGTAAAGGGTTTGAGATGTACTTTTGAGTTCTTTTAAATTTAACTTTCTGTAAATTACTAAATTTTAGTGCGCATAAAATTGTTGTGATTTTAGCAAGGAAAATGATTTTTGCCAAAATTGTGTTCACATTTAATTTTAGTGATGAAGTTATACTAGTAATATGTAATCTATGTACCAATAAACAGTGACAATTTTCAACATGTACGAGTACTCAGCTCTTGTTTAAACAGGAGCTGCTTTTTTGTGGAGTCCATGTTTGTGCAAAGTGACTAACATTAGTTCTACACTGCATACCTGGACCAGACCTTGTGGAAAGCTTCCACTTGGGGTATGAAAGAAGCCTATCGCTTTGAGGTTCACAAGGTCAAATGTCAAAGTCACTTTGACTTAAAGAAGAAAATGTTTTTTGCACAAACTTTTCAGTTCTCAACTATGTACCTTCACCAGGATTTGTGGATAGCTGGCACTTGGGGTAAGGTAGAAGTCTACTCATTTTAGGGGTCAAAAGGTTCAAGGTCAAGATCACTGTCTGCAAGAAGAAAAATGGTTTCCACACAATAACATCAGTTCTATGTCACATACCTAAAGCAAACTTTATGGATAGCTTGCACTTTGGGTAAGGAATAAACATATTGATTTCAGAGTCAAAATGGTCAAAGTAACTGAAAGAATAATAATGCCTAATACGCAATAATATTAATTCTACATCACAGACCTTGACCAAACATAAGGGATAACTCCCATTTCAAGGTCACTTTAACAGAAAGAAGAAGGATGGTTTCTGAACACAAATTTCAGTTCTTAACCATGTACCTTCACCAAATTTTGTGGATGGCTTACATATTGGGTAAAAAGAAATCCAAAGACTTTGAAGTCAAAGGTCAAGGACACTGAAAAAAGAAAAAAAGTTTCCACAATAATTTGAGTTCTATATCAGAGATCTGGACTGTTTGTGGATGGCATGCACTTGGGTTACTGAAGAAGCATATTGATTTTGGGGGTAAAGCGGTCAAAGGGCAAGAGCATTGACGGAAAGAAGAAAAATGTTTTTTTTTCTTCATAATAACTTGAGTTCTAGACCACATACTGTGACCAAAATTGGTGGAGGGCTTGTACTTAAGGTATGGAAGAAGTCTGTTGATTTTGGAGTCAAAATATCAATGGTCAGGGTCATTGTGGCTCAAAGAAAAATTGGTTTTACAGAATAACTTTTATGCTAGAGTAAGTTCCTTGACCAAACTGTGTGGATTCTTACACTTAGGGTAATAAAGGAAGGTAAAGGTTCTGGAGTCTATGAACATGATGTTCATGGTAAGTCTGAGAAGAAAATAATGGTTTCTGTGTAGTAAGTTTAGTTCAAGACTGTATACCTTGACCAAAGGTCCCGATCATTGAGACCCATTGCTCAGTAATCTCCAGAGTCACCATTCTTTACTAGTTCCTGACTATTAAACATGGGTCAGGTTTATGATGTGCCATTCACAGTGCTCTTGCTTTGATGCTCATCAGTAATTTGTTAAAATTTTATGTCACTAATAAACCAAAATTTAAAATTTACTACAATTTAATGATACAGAAATATTTGGATTTACATTATTAGGTCTATTAATTTGTCAAAAGTTTATTAGTACTCTGGTAGAATTTTCATGATTAAAAAGTATCTATAATAATGGAATGAGTCATGATATGAAACTTTGCAGAGCAATAAAATATAATTTTTGCCAGTTTAGTCAACTTTACTCAGCCTGATTGATGCTGTAAACATGTCATTTCCACTGGCAATATGCTGTAAACTTGTCATTTCCACTGCCAATATGCAAAACTAATGACTTTTCTGTATTTATTTTGTACAATGTGCAGGCCAAATTAGCAGTTTTATTTACCAATAGAACTTAAGTCTGGTCTGAAATTTCAGTCATAATTCCAGCAATATGATTGGCTGAAATTTAAGTATGACTTAAAATTGACCAACCAAATGTCTTTATTTTAAGACTTATATAGGCAAAATTAGGGTCTGTTGTTGATTGCCTGCGGTAACACCAAATAAAATTCATGACATGGTTTAATTAGTATAAGCAAAAAAATTGCAAAAAGCATTTTTTTTTTTTTTGTAAATATGGTTTACAGTGAATTACATTAATAGAAAAGAATATCCATCCACTCATAATTGTAAGTAACAGACATGATGATGAAATCTAAATTTGTAACTGCTGTATTTGCTGTTGATATGAAATGTATGAACCATATTAATAGATTTAATTCCACAAGATTATTGCATACTGAAGACATTAAATTCTGCTTTTTCATTTCAGATTCTGTATGAGATTGGAAAGATAAGCCAACACCAAATCTATCAAGATGAACCAGAATCCCCTGACCACCCAGCTACATCCTTGAGAACCTCTAATATCGATTGGTTCCTCCCATCTATACCCTCACTAATTCTGTTTGCCATGGCAATGCTGCTAGGGGTGCTGGGCTTGGAGATTTATGGCTGGTGTCAAGGCTGGAGGTGGAATCTTTTTTACTGGTGGTACAGAAGAACACATACATGGGATGACTACATATTTGGCAAACAATAAAAGTTTAAAAGTTATATCAGGGAGGTAAAAATATATCTTGTCCAACAGCTGTGGACAAATTGAAAACCTTGCTGGGATTTAAAATTGTATGTCACCAGAATGCCCAGAATTTTGTAGAGAATATGAAGGAAAGAGCTAAATTTGTTTACAATTTCATGAAAATTCCAATTATTGGCAAGTCAACCATTTTATTAATTATTCAGCCCTACAAATAGATCAAAATGTGATTGAAATTTGTTTGATTTATATTGGACACAAAGCATAGAAGCCTTATGACACAGAGACTTAACGAAATGTAAGAATTTAAAAATTATTTCTGGAGTGAATTCATTTAAATTCACTGAAGATTTTTTGACTAAATGTTAAAAATAAACTGATTATGCAGCTACAAATTCTCTGATCGTAAATCTGTACACAATTTATAGAACACATCTGTTTATCTGTTGTTTTTGTTTCAAATGTACTTTTTATTTATATAATTTAAGTATATCTTTTTATTTCAAAATGGTAGAAAATTGGGAAACAGTGCCTTGCTATTTTGTAACAGGCTTGAGGCTCAATATTATTCAGTAAAATAACATGAAAATGTACAAGAAAAAATAGTTAAAAAAATGTGTCATGCATCTTGTTGAGAGGTGAATTCATTTAACCTTTATTTATCAAATAAACATGTGCCTAATGAACTGTAGTTTCTTGTAAAATCACACGTGGGACCTTCACATACCTTCATATTTCCATGTACATAAAATACATGTACTTATTGTGATATTAACGTGCATTTACCACCTTAATACATGTATTTATTGTGGCATTCACATGCAATTACCACCATAATACATGTATTTATTGTGGTATTCACATGCAGTTACCACCTTAATTCATTTATTTATTGTGGTATTCACATGCATTTACCAATTTACCCCCTTAATTCATGTATTTATTGTTTTATTCACATCCAATTACCTCCTTAATACATGTATTTTTTGTGGTATTCATGTGTATTTACCATGTTAATACATGTATTTTTTGTGGTATTCATGTGTATTTACCATGTTAATACATGTATTTATTGTGGTATTCACATGCTTTTACCACCTTAATACATGCATTTACAGTGTCATGTAGTCAAAGGAAATCAGTATCTTTTTTATGCCCCCTCCCCCACTGTAACTGTACTGATCCATCTTGATTTGCTTTTGTCCATGTGTCTGTTCATTTGTCTGTCTATATGTACATCTGTCCACCATGTTAGTACAGTTACATAGTATTATTTTCATGTACACATCAAGTGAAAGTCAGTAGGCATGGTTCTATGGAAATGGCGAAGACCTTAATAAATTGCATGCTTACACGATTTTTTTGCATTCATTTTCTAAAATCTTTCATGTGCACTTTTTGGACTGGACTTTTTCAGTAAAAAGGTTGTTTTACCATGATTATGCAGGAGCCTCATCACCATGGCAGATGTATTTATCGAGATGACCTCATGAGATTTTCACATTTTTTTACTACTTTTTTGCACTTCCTGAATGTAAACCTTTTAGTGAGAACCTTTTTAGCACAATTTCATAGAAACACATAACCTTGGCAAATGATATTTAGTATGCATTTTATATGCATACAGTATGCATATGTAGATGACCTGATTAGATTTTGCGCAATTTAAATCAACCTTTCAATTTTATTATTTTTTTTCTCAAAAAAATCTATTCAGAAAGTTTTTGATAATTTTAACATGTCTTTTTATATTGTTTTCATACAGTGTCTTTATATCAATATATATATATATATATATATATATATATATATATATATATATATATATATATATATATATATATATATATAGAATATATGTATAGTATGTACTCTGTATCATTGATATACCACGAGATGTATAAATTTTTCATTAAAAGGAAATGAGGTTTGACGAGTTTCCTTTTAATGAAAAATTTATACAACGAGTGGTATATCAAAGATACAGTGTACATACTATACATATATTTTATTTATATCACATACAAATACACATACTTGCATTTCCAACGGAGTTAAGATTGACTACAGGAAACTGTGTATTGACGGAGTGAACTCTTAACATCCCTGCCAAGTGTGTCGGCTACAAAATGTAGTTCTGTTACTGTTGCTACTATTCACAATTCTCTTTGCAAATTTATAAGTTGCTTCTTTGAATTTTTTTGGCTTCTATTTTCATTTATATTGATTAAATAAATATAAGACGCACTTACGATTTAAACATGAAAGATGGTTTAAGTGAAGAAAGTAGAGCACTACAAACACAGCATTGTTAGCTTCTTGAACACTGAACGCGAGCTATTCAGTCACCGTCGAGTATATTAAAACGAGTGTGGAATATAGACTAAGCAAAATGACGAGCCAACAAGAGGTAATTCAACATTTAAATTTATTTACAGTTTATCCAAGTCATTATTATGCTTTAATTAACATTGCTACCGAACACAAGATTGTTTTTATCCTCCATCTCTCTCTTTCCCTTTTCTGTTGGTCGGTTTATCTGTAAATTTTACCATCATTCACAGGTCCAGAGACATCGTCGCATGACAGGCGAAAATCCGCTACGCTCGTTTTTTCACGGATTTTCGCACGTATCTTGCGACGATGGTCCAGAGAGAGAGAGAGAGACTGTGGTAAAACTGATAAACTGATATGCTGAGACAGATCAACCAAGAGAGAGAGAGAGAGAGGTGGGGTGGGGGGTTTCGAGAGTCTTAGCACAAGATATTTTTTTTTATTGTCCATCCCTATGTTTCTCTGTGAGTCGATTAGTCTTCTGCCTGACCAACCAACAGAGAGAGAGAGAGAGAGAGAGTGAGAGCGGCCTTCGGATATTGTAATAATTAAAAATAATGTTTTTAGAGCCCTAATATAGGTTTAAAAAAACAAAAACAAAGCATTAAATACATTACAGTATGTGTGTGCCTCCTAATCAAGAAATGTACCGCACAGTCTCAACAGGCTATTGCAACTTTGTATAATTTTTATTGTGAACACTGTAGGATAAACCCCATGAAAAGTGTAAGCATACCATTACGACGACCCAGGTTCTTCTAGGTTATTTGGTGTAAGTTCAAATTCAAGGGTTTCATCCAGCTCAAATTCTTTTTTTCTCTCTCTACATAGATTTCCACCTATGTGTGTCCCTTATGCATGAGAGAGAGAGAGATAGAAGGGAAAGCAGAGGGGATTTCAATGAAATTGTGTACCATGTTTAATTCATTTAGAAAACGGGGATTATTAATATTTTTCGCGTTATTTTATTATGTCAATAATGATTAATAAGTGGAAATTTAGCACTGATCTAGAGAGTATAGAAGCATAACCACTGTTGAAACCATGTTTATATATGCGTATTCATGCGCCATGGGCGGATCACAATTTGATATACCAACAGTATTGGTATATCAAATTGCTTTATACCAACACTTTAAAAGGCATGTTATTTTCAATGTATGTGGTATAAATATATATATATATATATATATTGTAATGTGTCAACTGATGTCCAGGATAAATAATTTTTAACTTGCGTATTGTTATGCATTGAGTAGCACATGTACATGAATCAGCATTGCAATGCTGATGAAAATCCCAATGATATATGCATAAATACAAGGACCTCACCTTTTTTAGTTGTTGGACAGTATTATTACACTTCCAGCCATCCAGTATTGGGATATTTGTTTCATGTCATTTTCATTAATTTTGAATAACGATGTATTTTTGATTGCTTCAACAACGCCTCGTTGGTACCTTTGTCCTTAGCATTTGACCTCATTCAGGGTCATACCTTAGTCAATAGTATACCTATGTACCATGTTACTGCAATCTTTAAGGTACGCGTGTGTTAGAAATCGGGACAAAAGTCATTTAAGTGAAATTGTTCATTCAGGCTCTTAAAATTTTTATTACTGGTAGAATTGACAATAATAATTAGTTTTGAAGATGTTTTATTCAAATGATTTACTATGGATATATGATATTTGGTTGTTATGTTACAGTGTCAATCATATTTTAGTCTTGCTCACAGGTTTAAGTGAAGTTCACATAGAACTGCAAGCATATCAGTTGTGAGTATAAAAACCGCGCACATTCGCTTTTCCGTCAGATCAGTGTCAGACTGAACTGAATCTCACTGAGCATGTATTGGAAAAGGGAATTTGGGTAGTTTTAGATGTGACAAAAAGGGATAATTTATACAGATTTTATAGTAAGTTCATAAAAAGCAGAGAAGTAATTTGAAATAGGTTATATAGTAAGCACAAAGTGTTGGAGAAAAAATTTATTGTTGTAAGATATGAAAAATTAAGATTTAAAAAGATAAAGAACTAGATAGGCAGAATTTCTATTTTTATTGAATATTGCGAGGTAATAAAGAAAAGATGAATGAACAAATTCTTTTATATCTGGATTATCAAACTTGTATAATAAAAGTGTAGTTTGTCTTGTATATTTATGGTGAAGTACAGGGAATAAGCTCTGCTTCACCATTTTAAATATCAATTGAATTTTGCCCTGTTCTTCTACTAAATTTTATTAGTGAAGTGCATCAGTAAAGGGAACTGTTTCTTCTGGTGCTCTGATTGAAGGATATTTCACAAATTTGCTCTATGATATTGTTACGGAATTATATATCATTTTTCTTTTAATAATGGTATAGTTTATTGGTTTATGATTTATAAACATTGGTACATTGGTACTTTAGAGATGTCACACATAACCTAATTTCTGATTGGTTTGGAGAGTGTTGTAATATTTCGAAATGCCCAGTTGTTTATCAAAGAAGGAAAACAAAACCGATCAGGGACCGAGGGTAAATAGACCAGCCCAGAAGATGGAAGGAAACGCCTCCTCATTCCTTTAAGCAGTACCTTCTTCTAGTTTAAACTTCATCCGAAGTGAATGCGGCCATCTGCGGGACACCAGTCTAATAAATCCTAAATCCACCAAGAGCCCGATGAGCCTCTATGGGAGTGGACGACTCGGTTTAGAACACCAAAAAGCCAAGCATTTGTTACTTTCACTTACTCCCTTTCATACAGGAGACTAGAAAAATACTATGCAAGTATGTTATGTTACAAAAGGTGGCTGACTACCTTCAGGACTCACGGTAATAATTCAGCTCCCATAGTAAACCTATGAAAACACCATGATATTAAAAATTCAATTTCTGAATGCTTATGATGAATGCTTATGTTGAAATCTATATTTTTTGGTGTAGATCCATCCTTGGTGCAAGCTTCTCTGTGAAGAAAGTTAAATATCCCGCGGCATTGTTTTATTCACATGTGTTTGAAACACGTGTTTTAAATTCCGCACCTAAAGAATCAGGTGCTAAGTTCAGTAAAGAGTGTTCCAAAGTCAATTCTGTACAAGGACTGATTTTCCATCAATAAAACACTGTCTCTATTTTTTTCAGTTACAAAAAAGATAAGATCTCTAAAGATTCTTTTTACTAAAAAATATTTTACTTTTCATTATCAACCAATCATGGCCAGCCAAACCCATATATACTTTATTTTGTCTTCACCCATTTCTAGACTGGTTCCCATTCTTCCACCTAATTAGTACCGTGAGTCCTATATTCACCCTTGATCGACTTGATGGACCTATGTATACTAGCAGAATGTATAAGTAAACAATGCGCATAGTTCCGCTTGCAATGAGGCATTTCAGGCAACATGTAAGTATTTGAGCTTCATTTCAGAAAATCTAAAAAATATTAAAAATAAATCTGTCTAGTCAAGAGCTAACTTGTTTCCTATCACCACTTATGTCTCTTCAATTTAAGATTGAAATATATTATCAGCCTTGTTATTACGCAACAAATGAGTAAAAACTTAATGCCACCTTCCATATGTGCATATATATCTTCAGAAAATTAGATTTAAATGACAAAAATTACATAAAATTCATAATTTGAAAATGAAGTAAGGTAGGCATAAGCCAATAAAAATACAAAATATCAAGTTCCAAAACATTCACTGAATGAAATTGATGGGACGCAAAATCATGAGGGGTAATCAGCATTAAGCATGGTGGTAGAAATCTAAGTGATCATATCTGTAGCATAATGCTTCAAACACAACCAGGAAATATTAAATTAGTGACGATATTTACTTTATAAATGGTAAATTGCCTAGACTTTATATATTTGATTGCATATATATTAATCAATGTGCAAAACACCCCACTCAGCATAGTCTAATCTACACACTCTATACACTCCCCACCAACCCCCACTTTCATGGCAACAGTTGCCATATCTGAAAGTGTGTTTATCCCGCTGAAAATCATTCTGAGGTATTCCTTGTGGTTATTATCCACAAACAACCAGAATTTATAATATATAGTAACCTTATTATACATGCATATATGGAACCACTGTAAAGATGTTATCTATACGACTTGCGGTACTAATTCAGCTTCCATAATAAACCTATGGAAACACCATGATATTATAAATTCAATAACTTTAAATGTATGAATGCTCATGAGAAAACCTATATCTATCAGTATAAATCTATCCTTAATGCAAGCTTCCCTGTGGAGAAAATCATATGTCCTGCGCATTTTTTGAAACGTGTGTTTTCAATTCCGCACCTAAAGAATCAGGTGCTATCTTCAGTAATGTATGTTTCAAAGTCAAGTCTGTAAAAGAACTGAATTTCCATCAATAAAACACTGTCTCTATTTTTTTCAGTTACATATAGGATAAGCTCTCAAAATATTCATTTTATTAAAAGTTTACTTCTCATTATCAACCAATCATGGTCAGCCACACCCATATTTACTCTATTTTATCTTCATCCATTCCTAGACTCTTTCCCATTCTTCCACATAATTTGTACCGTGAGTCCTTCAACAGTGCAATCTTAGAGGCAATATAGTGAGACGTCTATAGATCAACTTGCGCCCAAAGTTTACAAATTGCTCTGAATTTATATCCTCTTGGAACAATAGCCTGTGTGAAATCTGGAAAAACAAATAACGATATAATAACAATGCAGTCTAACCTTTACCCATACACTCAACACAGTGGATGAGTATGAAGTGGCCTTTCAAAGGGCTAGAAAGACTCTTCGAGATAACAACCCAACCGATTTACTTGAAAATACATAAGCCACATTGAAATTTATGTTTGAGAGACTCTCTAAACGTTTTACCAATCCAAATATGGTAAACAATACATCCTGATGTGCCAGTAGGCTTGAATGTCCTGATACGCATGAATGATGTAATGCTGTAAACAAGAGTATCTTTGAATGAATTCATAAAAATCCTAAAGTCCTGTATTAATCCCAAAAATCTATGAGCACTTTAGTATTTCCAATGAATATTTTAAATAAATAATTCCTCTCTCTAAATTTGCTCTGATTTTCACAACACAACTATAAACTGATTATTAAACCATATTCTTTAAAGACTGATAGTTAGCATAGGAATGAAATACTGCTTACCAAACTTTCTATATATAAACACAGGTCACCTGACAATTTTATAGAAAATCATATGGCTTACCTGACAAATATCAGTAATTCTGGTGGAAAAGCATTATAATTGTAAAAAAAAGCAACCCTGACCTCGAATTCTAAGTAAATAACTTGTTTACATCTTATATCCAAAGACAAAGTTAAATATGTTGTACAAAAGTTAAATATGTAAACATTATACATAACACCTCCCGTCATAAAGAAGAAAGAAAGATTTATGCAATAAAGGTTACTTTTAAATAGCATCTGATACTATAAAGATCAAAATTACATAGGAAGATGTCTTATAAATGTCACCAAGCTTAATTTAAAAAATAAAGCAAGATAGTCTATACACGTGAGAGTGCATCTGCGATCACACTGTCTTTTTCCTGCTGTGTCGAATGTCAATGCTATATTCCTGCGGTATTAAACTCTATCTCAACAATCTCCGGCTTGCATCTTTCATTTTGTTGATGAAAGTAAAGGGATTGTGATCACTGTATACAATAATCGGAGAAAGAGCCGAGGTAACACACATTTCAAAATTTTGTGAAGCCAATATCAAAGCCAAACATTCCTTCTCAATTGTGGAATAATTTTTCTGGTGCTTGTTTAGTTTTTGTTTTAGAAAAATAGCAGCACACTGGATGATCCACACCATTTTTGTCTTCAATCAATACTCCTCCAACCCCTACATCACTTGCATCAACTTTCATTTAAAATAATTGACTGAAATTTGGTACAGAAAGAGCTGGTGCATAACGACGTCATCAATGTACGCGTCACAACTATCTAGACCAGATGTTACCATAATAATAAGAAGCTGGAATATTGCCGGATAATTTTTTCATACCAAAAGGTATCACATTATATTGATAAAGCCTATCTGGAGTTACAAATGCTGAAATTTCTTTTGCCCTATCCGTGAGTGGAATTTTTCAGAATCCTTTTTCAAGGTCAAACTTGGTAACATATTTCGCATTTCCAATTGTATCAATGCAATCATCCATTCTTGGCATTGGAAATGAGTCCGTTTTGGTGACACTGTTGACTTTTCTATGTTCAGTATTATCTGGTTTAGGACAAGAATTCATGGTGAACTCCAGTTACTTTTACTGGTTCTATGAAATCGTTCTCCAATAAATATTGAATTTACTTTTTTCAAATATTTCTGCTTGAGAGGATTCATCCTGTAAGGATGCTGTTTCACAGGTGTAGAATGTACAATGTCATGACAGAATTTACTTGTTCGAGAAGGAACATCAGGAAACAAGTGCTCTTATTCAATTAATAGCTGTTCTACTTCATTTCTTTCCTGTTGTTGTTGATGTGACATTTCCTGTTCCAGATTGTTCAATATTTCTGAATTCCAAGGTTGGTTAAACCAGAATCACTACAGTCAGATTGTATTCCATCGCTGACATCCTCCCTGTGTGGAACAGGTACAACCAGATTGATTGAATAATTAACTGGGTTATCTCTGTCAAATTACACATTTAGCATATTTATGTGACAAAGTTGTTTCTGTTTCCGTCTCTCAGAAGTGTTATTGACATAATTTAAGTCATTTGCTTTCTTTTAAATGGTATAATGACCATACAATTTAGTCCGAAGAGGATTTTGAGGTATGGTCAAGATAGCCAGAACTTTTTCACCAGGATTAAAACTCCTTTCCTGTGTATTTCTATCATACCTTAATTTCATTTTTGACTGGGTAGAGTGAAGATTAGTTCTTGCTACTTCACAAGCCTTTGACAACTTATATTTGAAATCTGAGACATAGTCTAGAATATTAATCTTTGGATCCTCATATCAAAGAAGTTTCTCTTTCAATAACTCGACAGTATGTCCAAAAACCAGTTCAAAGGGACTGAAACCCAATGACTCTTGAACTGATTCCCTTACAGCAAACAAACAAATGAACACCCTAATCCCAATCTTTCCTGTATCAAAACAATATGATCGAATCATATTCTTCAAAGTTTGATGAAACCTTTCCAAAGCTTATTGACTTTCAGGGTGATAGGCAGAAGATTTAAACTGTTGGATACCTAATTCATGCATAACTTGTTGGAAAATTCCAGACATAAAATTTGACCCTTGATCTGACTGGACAGATTTGGGAAGGCCAACAAGTGTAAAATACTTCACCAAAGCTTTCACAATAGTTTTAGTGTTTATATTTCTCAGAGGAATTGCTTATGGAAATCTTGTAGATGCACACATGATGGTCAACAAGTATTGGTTGCCTGACTTGGTTTTAGGTAAAGGACCAACACAGTCTACTATTATTCTACCAAGCCAACAAGTGTAACAATATTCACTGAAGCTTTTACAATGGTTTTAGTTTTAATATTTCTCAAAGGAATTACCTCTGGAAATCTTGTAGACGCACACATTATAGACATTATAGACAACACGTATTGGTTGCCTGACTTGGTCTTAGGTAAAGGACAGACAGTCTACCATTATTCTGCTAAATGGTTCGTCAAATGCAGGAATAGGTTGCAGATGAGTCTTAGGTATCTTTCATTGGGTTTTCCTACTATTTGGCAAGTGTGACAAGATCTACAGTGTTTAGAAACATTAGTTTTAAGTTTCGACCAATAAAAATGATTCAAGATCTTGTGATAATGCTTATTGACTCCTAAGTGACCAGCCAAGGAAGTTTCATGCGCTAGACTAAGAATTTCCTGTCGATATGACAGGGTTTGATAGTTCAGTAAACACTCTTCACCATCTGGTACCTCAGGTGGTCTCCATTTTCTCACAAGGACCCCATTTTTCACCAAGTAACACACTGGAACTTGTGTGGCTTCAGTTTCATTAATAGCCCTTTAAACAAACAGGAGATTTTAGGATCCTGTTCCTGTTCGACAACGAGTGATTGTCTTTCGTCACCATGATTAGAATAGAGGGAATGAGTTGTAAAGATAGGATCACTGTGATCAATACCTTTTGATTGATTAATATCAGGAGAGAAAGTGACCTCGTCAAAATATTGACCAATAAATGTGTCAGCTAAAGGAATAATGTCCTGATTAACATCATTCTCAAGAGCTCTTTTTGCCATAGCTCTGGCAACTGAACAAGCAGTATACAAATCGGGGATTTCAATCTCAATAGGATCAACTTTTTGATTCAAACAAGACTTTACAGTTACAAGTGGATAACCAAGACCTTATAATGAGCTTGGTCATTGCCTAGTAACAAATGAACGCTTTCTATGGGTAAAGAAGTCAATGCCCCAACAGTCAGGTGTCCGGAAACTAAGTCTGAGCCAAATTGATACAATGGAGAGGAACATTTACATAGCCGCGCTCTACTCCCTATATCAGTACACCTTCACTTAAAGAAGACTCCTCAGACAAAGGCAAAGTACCTGATAACAAAAACTCTGAAAAGCTCCTGTGTCCCTTAATATTGTAACAGGGATAGGTTTGGCAGACTCACCAATATGTGATATAAAAACTTCTGACATGAATTGTTCATAAATCTCCAAAATAGAATCAGACTGGGATTTAACTGACCAACAACTGTATTGCTTTCAATACAAGACCGTGACATTAACCCTTTGAAATAAGAGCGTTTGGAATAGATCTATCATTATTCTATCGCTTATTTTTCAACCTGAAACAATCAGAAATAACGTGCCCTTTCCTTTTACAATAGGTGCAGGCAGGAAGAGATAAGGATTTCTGATGCTTACTTTTCCAAGCTAATGCAATCAGAAATAACTTGCCCTTTTTTACAAGAAAAGTGCACGTAGGAACAGATAAGGATCTCTGATCAGTCTTATCAGTTGTGCTGTTTGAAATTTAGAAGTACTTGTTTGAGACTGATTTTTTTTACAGAAAACTGCTGAGAGGGAGACTTATTGACAAATACAATTTTGTGAGTCAAGGAATAATCATCAGCCATACGAGCAGCATTTTCCAAATTATCCCCTTTCTGCTCGTCAAGATCGGTCTTCACATCACTATGGATGAACCTCTTGAACTCTTCAATTAATACGAACTGACTGAGGTTATCATAATCTTGATACACCTTCTTGGCTGAGAACCACCTATCAAATAGTTAGTTTTTTTTCCCCCTGCAAATTTGACATGAGTTTGTCCAGTTTCTTTTCTACAAGTCCTTAACTTTTGTCGATATGCCTCAGGTATAAACTCATAGCCCTTCAAGATGAACTCATTAACCACATCATAATCAGTGCTTTGTTGTACTGACAGTGAAGTGTAGACTTCACGAGCTTTGCCAATAAGTACACTTTATAATAACAAAATCCAATGCTGTCATGGCCATTTCAAGTTTCAGCAATTTTCTCAAAGTGAAGAAAGTATATATCTACTTCTTTTTCCTGAAAAGGGGGTACTAACCTAATATATCTGGTAACATTAAAACCTGAACTTGTGTGTAAGGGGTTGGGGGGAGGGATAGAATGCTCCACTTGTCAGTTCTAATTCTTTTAATTTATGTTGCATTTCCCTTTCTTCTCTCTCTCTCTCTCTCTCTCTCTCTCTCTCTCTCTCTCTCTCTCTCTCTCTCTGCATTTTCCTCTTCTCTTTCTCTCTCTACATTTCTCTCTTCTATTTCTCTGCATCCATATTTCCCCCTTCTTCTCCTCTTTCTGAATTTGTAGTTCCATAATTTCTTTCTGAAGCTGAAGATATCTTAATTTTAATTCCATCTGGGTTTTTTTTATAGCTGTAATTCCCTTTATTTCCTATATAAAAAAACAGATACAGACTTATCAATTAAACCCAAAGCACTATTATCCCAAAATCTTTTTCTCACCAAATATGGAATTAAAATATTCTTTGTCTCTTGCTTTGTCAAAGACGCTTTCGCTTCAGAAATATCATTATATCTGGCAGGCTCAGTCAACTCGTCCCCTTTCATAGACTTTAACCCTACTAGGCAGGACTTGAAATAAAGTTCTCAACCTTGGATGACATTGTGAATGCTTGCTGGTTTCACTAAAGATTTCTTAAGTTAGTAAAGGAAAAATCTGTACCAGGGACAATGAAAATTTCAAAACAGAGTCAATTTAAATTGTAATTTAATGAAATTTACATCCCTAATGAGCCACCAATTTATGTTACGACTCTGTGGTTTAAAAATATGTTACAGAAAGAAAGTTAAACCAATAATGTAAGTAAAATCAAAAAGCCATTTATTTCTAGACAATAAAAGTGAAAATTCAAAAGACCTTTACAATATTGTGAATTAAAATCCAAATCGTCTAATAATCCCACGTGTCCTAATCACAAGTCTAATATATACAATGTTCCGAATTCCAGTACCCTTGAATGTTATGATGCGCCAGTAGGCTTGAATGTCATAATATGCCTGAATGACGTAATCCAGAGTATCTTTGAATGAATTCACAACAATCCTAAAGTCATGTATTAATCCTAAAAGGTCCTAAAGTTTATGAGCACTTTAGTATTTCCATTGAATATTTTAAATAAATAATTCCTCTCTGTATTTGCTCTGATTTTGACAACACAACTATAAACATCTGATTATTAAACCAAATTTCTTAAATACTGATCGTTAGCATAGGAATGAAATATTGCTTACCAATCTTCCTTTATATAAACACAGGTCATCTGACCTAATTTTATAGAAAATCATATGGCTTACCTGACAAATAACAGCAATTCTAGTGGAAAACCAGTATAATTGTAAACAAAATCAACCTTGACCTCGAATTCTAAATAAACAACAAGTTTACATCTTATAACAAAGGACAAAGTTAAATATGTAGGACAAAAGTTAAATATGTAAACATTATACATAATAACACGTTTAGGAATCGCCAAAGATTTTGGTATTGTATCGCCAACACCACCCTGGTGTATCCTTGTAAAATATGGTAATGGTTTCACTACGTTGACGAAATGATCCTTCAGGTTTGTTTGGCAGTAGAAACAGAAACATTTCCCATCTCCCTCGTTCACTTTCCATTTGTATCTTAGTCCTTTATGTTTGAAAGTATTGCCTCTTAAGCATATTCGAAAGTGGTCACTACCACAGAGGTCGTCACCACCTTCCGAAGAGAAGTCAAGCAAGTATAGCGCATATACCTCTAGCATTTGATGTACCACAAGGGATTTTTATAAAAGGGTTTACTGGGATATTCAGGAATCTAGCTCTGATCGATGCAAGCAAAGTAGCGCAGTCAAACGTCAGTATGTAAATGTTGGTGGGATTCAACTTGCCGTTACGGCAAACGTTGAATCGCTCCCAAGCGGGAAACTTTCTGAGCTCTGGGATTTCGTGCATTTCAGTCTCACTGTAGCCATCTACATCTCTAGATCGCATGGCACATCTGCATGTGTTAAGAGATTTAAACTGATGGGTATATCCACAAACCGCTTGCAGCGAAGCAGGTTATACGAGTAAACTCTGGAGCTGCACTTTATATGTATTTGGCCCAAGCTACCTTTTGTAACACCCTTTGGTTCTGCAGGCAGGTCATCCAGTGCGTTTGCTATCACGAACGGTGAAAGCTTGGTTGGCTTCTGATTCTCATCAGTTGACACAACGATGAACGTTGAGGCCAATATCCATGACTCAAAGCAATTTCCTCTTCTGAGACACTGGATGAATAGAGAGGACAGATATTTTTGCTGATTTATTGTGTTTCTCATGTAAGGGCTACAGGGAGTGATATACTCTATATACTCTAGTGAAGTAGAATCCTTTCTCGATTGACCCTTTCTACCACCCTTAAGGCCAGATCCTTCATAAGGTTTTACTCTGCAGCTGCATACGTCTCCTTAAACAGAATGGTGACCTCTAAGGGTGTATAGATCAATGAAATTGAATCTGTCATTAACGTAACCTCCGAAGCTTGGCGTGATTAGTCGATTGATCAGACCGGACCCTTCTGACCACCCGTCTAGCTGCAGTTGAGGCCAAAATAGTGTAACGGAGTGGCAACAGTCTGACCTCTCCTCTGATCAACTAACAGGAGCCTCTCATCCAACGACACGGGACGGAACCCATAGCAAACAGGTTGCCTCCGTTTATTTGCTACAAAAGACATACAGAAGGGCGCATCGGGCCTAGTCATCGTCTCCGAATTAGCTAGGGGACGAAAGGAATTACCATTCTGCAATAATTTTAAATTGACATTGCATTTTAACATATGAATGAGATAACCTGATATTTTATAGATTTAGAATGTTCCCAGCCTAGAAACTGTAAAGTGTTTTAAATGAGACCTAATAGAACAGCTAATGTTGATATCCTATAAAGATTAGATGATTGATCACATGTATATGTATTCTTAATCCTAGATAAGCTTACTTATTTAAATGGTCAACTGTAATTATATCAACCACGTGAGCCCTGCATGTATCAGGCACTCTATAGCTTCTTTTTCTTATTTCAAAGTTGACAAATATAAAAGAAGAAAATATGTCCAAAAGTTAGTTAATCATAATTATATTAAACAATTACCACCTTAACGCAAGACAGCGTAAGAGTTTTAAATACTGGTAGTTAAAGAATGTTTTGGCTACATGGAAAGGTCAGTGCGTCCGGATTTTATTTTTTATTTTATCTTCCACAACGTGCGGTGAATTCAGCCAAATAGTGTAACCTTTTTCGTCTCGTACGGAAGGAATACATAGATACGTTCTGGGAGATGCGAATTTTAGTCTCTTTTAGGAAGGACTTGAGTCTTCCGAATCGGTTTAATAGCCTCAAAAGTAACCCCCGTGCAGTTCAAAGTCTGTTGACTTGAACCTCGAATCATAGTTAGTTTATCCTTCTAAGCCTACTGATTTTCCATTATAGACATTCATTTGATTATCCAACTGTCAAATTGTACACAGACTGAAGAGTTGAAGCGTTCTCCTTCAAACACAACAGAGAAATCACCCAAAGAGACATAAACCAGAAAACCTTCTTGACTCTAAGGGATATATCAGACTTGTTTGTATACCTCAAGATTTGTACCTTCTATAAACAAGTACATTAGAGCACTAAGCATACTTCCAGCTGGCTGGTGTTTAGAAAATGGTAGATACAAATATATCACAAATATTAAGCTTGACCGTATGTATCGCCCGTGCAATATTTTATACCCCGGCACCTTTTCTAACTTGGAAAACTTTAATGAAAATAGAGGTACAAATATAAAATTCGTAAAAGATTTAGGATAAAACTAAGTGTTCCGCATTTCATTACAAAGTCCAAGATTTTCTTAGGTGGTACATCATCATAAGTTTCTTAACTGAGTTTACATCAAAAACCGTCTTTCTCACAGAGTGGAAATCGAAACACTCGACAAGAATGTGTTCCATCTTTAGTATATACTGGCATGGTATGCATTCTAGTCTAGGTTCACCTTTCAGAGGGTATGCGTGAGTAAGGTATGTGTGTTTAATACGCGATCGGCCCAATACCACCTTATTCTTTGATACGTTATATATAAAGTATCCCATACTCCTATGATGGATTCGATGTTCCAAAGTTTGTTTGTGGAGTTTTTGTGACTTAGCAGTCAACAGTACAAAATGCTTTCTGAAGATTGTATCAGCAAATCATATTTTTATAAGATTTGGGATATTCACGGGTTGTCAAATTTAAGGTCTTGCAAGACTTTCAGTGTGGAAAGAGAATCTGAAAAGATGATGCAATTTGTTTTGGAGAGATTTCAATGTAGTTCAAAGGTTTTAGTACGTCTGTAATTTCTACGGTAAAAATGGTGGCTTTATCTGGTATCCGAATCCAGATGGTACCATTGCAACATCTTATGTAACCTTGTATCCATCTTTCTAAATACAGGGATATATGGACACAATATAAGGCTCTGATTCCAATTCCCTCTAAAAAAACAAAAGATTTGTAGAGAACTCTTTGAATCGGCTATGATCAAATATTATTATTCATTTTTCTTCTTTTGTGCGTGTGTGTGTGTGTGTGGGGGGGGGTTAGGGGTTGATAAGCATTTTGTTGATTTGGGAACACAAAATTGTGCAGTATTGATTTTGCTGCTTCTATATGAGGACGAATTCGTATGCCAAAAGGTTGAATGAGCTTTAGTTCCTGGGTGTGGGCGTACAGGTTTGGTGTTTGGACCGAAGAATACATCATATGCAGATTTGATGGATTATATAATAGTTTGATATTTATACTGAAGAGCCAGCTTCGTTCGTCTAAGGTTATGCGATGGTTTGTTTTTCTCAACAAGCATATGCAGGTAAGATTTACAAGCCGATCTGTACACAGTTGAGCAATAGTCAAGTTCATATCTTACTAAAGACCTACATAAACGAACTAAGACCTTCAGATCTGATCCCCAATATATGGTTGCATCGACTGGTATGAAACCGACGGAAAGTCCGAAACGCAGGGAGGTCAGGTTCCCGGTGCATCCAACTTACTAAAGAGGAACCAAATAAACCTGCAACAACAAACAAATATTCCCAAAAGCAAAGTCATCGGAGATGAGAGTAGACCTGGGGGAAAACTCATAATCCCGGAAATTGTGCAGACATCACTTTGGCAAGACATCATAATATGGTCTGAGACTGCAAAGAGGATCATTTTGGTGGAACTGACAGTCCAGTGGGAAGAACGAACGTAAAATGCATATGAGAGGAAGACGAAGAAGTACAAAGAGTTGATTGAGAGCTGTGGAGCAAAAGGGTGGAAAACTTGGCACTTCCCGGTGGAAGTAGGATGCAGAGAGTTTCCGGCGCAGTCGACCTGGAGGATGCTCAGTGAACAAAGAATACGACGAAGAGCGCGAAAAACATCAGTGCAGACACTGACCAAGGAAGGAAAATGAGCGTCCAGTCGGATCTGGCTGATTCGTGATGAAAAGAACTGGCAGTCGACACAGACGGGCAGTGTCTGATTAACCCTGTCGCCCCGCCATGTGGAGGGTGTACAGAGATAAGGGGAGAAACAATCGGAGAAGGATGGGAACTAGACTAATGATGTCTGTGTAACCGCAGTCCAACTGCAAAAACAACACAAACCCAGGTTAGTTATTTTATATTTATTTATCCGTGAGGTCTCTAGTATGAGAAAAGAAAGATAGTTTACGTTAAAAACACTAACAGCTGTTTCTCCTTCACAAGAGGGATGAAAGAACCATGAAAATGGAGTCGAGGGTCATCTTGAATTCTCTGTGATCGGTAGAAGTGCATGCAAACAGCTTCAGATTTCGAAAATTTGTACTCGTTTTCTTCAGCCTATTGCTGAACTATATTTAAGCATATCTGTAGTTGACATTCAATAATATACACACTCTTTAATCCATAGCAGATCTAAAGTTAGTGTTCAGACAATGAGCAGTCAGTTTATGGATTAAGATATTTCACTATGTTGTTATTTTTTATGTTGAAAAGGGTGACAGGCAAAATGCTGATCCGTGGTACATCCATATCATGAGGAGAGCTTACAGAAAGTCTGGTACCTACCGTAACGATGAAATTTGTATCTTTGATAGTAATGGAGAAAGATTGGTAGGCGACCATTTATACACAGGTTGAATATACCATTCATTATGCCTTACTTCAATGTGGTGTCATAATCTTGATCCACGTCAGAAAAGATGGGTATTATATGTTATTTCTTTATAAAGCTTCTGTAATAAATGCTTCAAGTAATACTAGATACTCAATTGTGCTTCCCTTTATTGGATACACCAACTACAGACTCTACAGCCGGTAGGGATCAACATCTCTGTTTAAACGGGAACTCAGGCATTTCATACTTGATTAATTTATTTCCTCCCCTGCAAACATAGGTGTTCACGTCCCAATGTCTTTTGCAGGAAGTAAATCAACTCTTTTGGGACGCGCTCTACAGATACTATGTACTTCTGAGAATGTGACACGTGTAAGGTGAAGTTGTTTGAATTTGCAACATGCACAATGAAGAGAATGTTGGCATACCTCTATGCTATTTTCATGTACTGTGGCTGAAATTACTTTACATATTGTACTTGAGGAAATTGTACATGATCTAATCACACAGCTGACAAAAATGGATGCTGCCATGTGCTCGAAAAATCAGCCTAAATTAGTCAAAAGTACACTAATTTTAGCAGTTTTTAAAATAGGGAAAACGAATCTTGCCAGAGTAGGTAATACCAGCTTCTGAAAGTACAATGAACGAATTAAAAAATATGTTCAAGGTAAAAAACAAAGGTTATCGGCTGTTGTTTTTAGAATTTACCTTTGAGGTCCAGAAAGTGAAAATGACCAAGCGGAGCTAGCAGTTTTTTGATAGGTGCACATCTGAAGTAAGACCAAGCTGTATACCCTATAACCCAAATTGCATCCATCAATCATGCACAAAAATAAAGGGAATTAAAAGTTATTTTAATAATACCTAAGATATACAATTTAAAAAAAAAAAGCCAACATAACCAGTGAGGAAAACCTGAGAAATTCCATCTCTTTAAAAACCTAACCCTATGCAAAGTACAAAACTGTAGAGCCCATTTTAAAGTGTCACTGAAGATGCTTCGCCAACATTTTGAAGAAGTCGATATATTCTGTGGTCAATTTAAAACATTTTCGCATATAATACATGGTATTTACTTCCAAAATGACCATCACATAGCCAATTTAGTCCACCCAACCGAATTAGCTTGAATGTAGCTTCATGGGGTCAAGAATGTAGTGTAACATCATTGGAACATGTTATAATTTTGTCATAAAAGAAAGATATTCAAGCGTAAATGCCTATGAAGTATTTGTTTAATGTTTCAATTCATACATTAAATAATGTATTC
Organism: Margaritifera margaritifera; assembly: GCA_029931535.1. NCBI lineage: Eukaryota > Metazoa > Mollusca > Bivalvia > Unionida > Margaritiferidae > Margaritifera > Margaritifera margaritifera. The sequence goes on from JAQPZY010001326.1 coordinate 1,197,244, forward strand.
TGAGCATTTTCTGAGTTGTCTACAATCATTTGGCCATGTCTACAATTTAAACAAGAGAGCACAGAGGGAATAATTACTTAAATTGTGAAGTAATAGTGCAATAATTGTCTAACACTGCATTTAGAAAAGCAAGTTATTGATGCTATAATTTCATTGCTCAAGAGAAAATATATTTCTTGTAAAAAATAACTTTTTTCTTCTGTATTGGAAACCTAATTTGAATCTGTACTAATGATTTTATACCTATATGTTGAAGTGATATGTTAAGGGGAATTAACCCCTGTTGTGACCATTCAGTGCACAATAAAAGGGGATTGATAATTACATCTATAATAATGGATTACAATGAAAATGAAAGAACAAGTAGACTGCTTTTTATGGTAAAATAAATAAAAACCTCATAACTTTACACTTTGTTAAAAATGGGGGAAGGGGGGTGTTCATAACAATTTCAAGCCCCTGCCTGGTTGTGATATCACTTCCTGTCTAAGATCCATCACAACCAGGAACAATTGGCAACCATGACGTTGTTAGTACTACATCAACCTACATTTCCCCAAAGAAAACATGGCTGCAGGAAGACATAAGAAAAGACCTAGGCGTCATCAAGAGTTTATACAGCACAGTATACCATGGAACTACGATGTAGGGGATATCCACGAGTGATCCACCTAGATCTAGCCTGTAATCCGGCTCTGTCCCTTCGCTAACAAAGCGCCCAAGATTTGATGTATACGAAGAATCACTATCTTCCTGTAGCCAAAGTGAATTGCCGTCCAAGCTGCGTTCTGATAAGAAGAGAAAAAATGAAGAAATGTTCTTCAGTGAGTCACATGAGGTAAACGGTCTTGACGACACAAGTGGAAATATGATTATAAATATATCAAAAGTCAAGATTATACTGGAAACATTACGCAAAATGCATAAAGAAATTGGAAATTGTGCAAGATACAGTCCACAAATGGTTATAAGCAAAACACAAGGACTGTGTGCTTTTGTAAAAGTGAAATGTGTCAAGTGCAATCTTCTGGAAGTGGAACAGCCTGTCTTTACAGAGAAAGGTCAAGAGTGGAGAAAGAGAGGCCCAGTGACTGGAAACTTAAACGAGATGTTGGCATTTTCTTGCTTCAAAACCAAAGTCGGAGTGACTGAACTCCGATTTATTCTGTACTGCATCAACATTCAACCTCCTTCTTGTAGCTTTTTATATAACAAAGTTAATGAACTCCATAGTAGTATAATATCTGTCAAAGAATCTGTTTTACTATAAAATTAAAAATTTGTTTATGAGGTTAACCTACTAATACTCACAGGTATTCATGTACAGACAGACGGCGCATACAAACACAGATCACAATGTTTGTGTGTGTGTGTGTGTTGGGGGGGGGGTGTTTGTGGGAGTCTGCCACGCAGTCTGTGGCTATTGTCACGGAACACTCCACGAGCAGAGAACTCCAACTCTGTGTGTCAACTGCAAACAACCGCTGCAAAAAAACTTACGTTACAGAAGACTCAATGTCTTCAACCAACAGAAACCAACTTAGCAAATGAAAATTTAACTAAGCTCGAAATTGCAAACATACTGGAAATTGATTCTGCAACTTGTGATGCAAGTGCTCAGCTTGAAAAAAACTGTCAGGAAGCATTCGGCTAAGTTTCAACGACATATACGGCAATACACGTGCTTTGTGCATGTAATGCGTACACTTCATAAACATGTAAAAAATGTCAATTCAAATGGTCCTTTCACGGGTAAGGAAAGACATCTCTTTCTGCAAAAATTGGCAACTGCTATTAGGACAAGATTGCATTTTGAGCTTGTACGCATACAACGATATTTCATTTCTGAAGAAATAGTTTTGGCAAAGGCAAAGGCAGCAGTCAAAATTGTTATTCCATGTTTCAGCAATAGGCATGGACACCGCCGACAAAATTCCATTGTCTGCCTTGCCCATTTGGCATCCTATTCACCAAAATTTCTGCCGTATGGTAAACATTTGAATCTTTGTTGTCAAGACAGTGAAAAGCTTGTATCGGTCTTAAAAAAAATTTCTCAGATGTCAAACTAGGTAAAGTCTCACGTCTTCTCAACACAAATAAGCGTGAGAGCTTGCACGATAGGAATTTTACATATTCACTTAAAACATCAGTGCGGAGCAGACATTTTGATGCTTTATGTCATTCAGCCCTTCACAATTCTGTGTTTGGTACAGGAAAATCTATGCTCCTACTAGCTCAATCTCGTGGAATTGTTTCTAATCAGACTGATCCAGTAATTCAGCGCACGGTAGAACGAGATCGAAGAATAGTAAAAGACAGGGAGAGGAAATCGAATCTTCAATTCAAGTATACACGCTACATCAAACGCAACATAAATGCAACAGAACACTTAACCAAAATTCAGTATTTGCCAATTCAACAAATAATTTGTAACCGATGAATACGAACTAAATGAGCCAATATCAATACATACAACACATAATTTAACTCCATGGGTACACATCCTAATCCCCTTTATGGAGGCGCTCTACAGATACTATGTACTTCTGAGAAAGTGACAGGTGTAAGATGAAGTTGTTGGAATTTGCAACATGCACAATGAAGAGAATGTTGGCATACCTCTATGCTATTTTCATGTACTGTGGCTGACATTTCTTTACATATTGTACTTGTGGAAACTGTACATGATCTAAGCACACAGCTGACAAAAATGGATGCTGCAATGTGCTCGAAAAATCAGCCTAAATTAGTCAAAAGTACACTAATGTTAGCAGTTTTTAAAATAGGGAAAACAAATTTTGCCAGAGTAGGTAATACCAGCTTCTGAAAGTACAATGAACGAATTAAAAAATATGTAAAAAGTAAAAAAAAGGGTTAACGGTTGTTTGTTCTTTTAGAATTTACCTTTGAAGTCCAGAAGTGAAAATTACCAAGCGGAGCTAGCAGTTTTTTGATAGGTACACATTTGAAGTAAGACCAAGCTGTATACTCTATAACCCAAATTGCACCCATCAATCATGCACAAAAATAAAGGGAAGTCAAAGTTCTTTTAATAATACCTAAGATATACAAGTTTTTTTATAAAAACAGCCAACATAACCAGTGAGGAAAACCTGGGAAATTCCTTATCTTTTAAAACCTAAACCTATGCAAAGTGCAAAACTGTAGAGCCCACCTTAAAGAGTCACTGAAGATGCTTTGCCAACATTTTAAAGAAGCTGACATATTCTGTGGTCAATTTCAAACATGTTCGTATATGATACATGGTATTTACTTCCAAAATGACTTTACTCCACCCGACTGAAGTCGCTTGAATGTAGCTTCATGGCGTCAAGAATGTAGTGTAACATCATTGGAACATGTTATAATTTTGTCATGAAAGAAAGATATTCAAGAGTAAATGCCTATGAAGTATTTGTTTAATGTTTCAATTCATACATTAAATAATGTATTCTGAGCATTTTCTGAGTTGTCTACAATCATTTGGCCATGTCTACAATTTAAACAAGAGAGCACAGAGGGAATAATTACTTAAATTGTGAAGTAATAGTGCAATAATTGTCTAGCATTGCATTTAGAAAAGCAAGTTATTGATGCTATAATTTCATTGCTCAAGAGAAAATATATTTCTTGTAAAAAATAACTTTTTTCTTCTGTATTGGAAACCTAATTTGAATCTGTACTAATGATTTTATACCTATATGTTGAAGTGATATGTTAAGGGGAATTAACCCCTGTTGTGACCATTCAGTGCACAATAAAAGGGGATTGATAATTACATCTATAATAATGGATTACAATGAAAATGAAAGAACAAGTAGACTGCTTTTTATGGTAAAATAAATAAAAACCTCATAACTTTACACTTTGTTAAAAATGGGGGAAGGGGGGTGTTCATAACAATTTCAAGCCCCTGCCTGGTTGTGATATCACTTCCTGTCTAAGATCCATCACAACCAGGAACAATTGGCAACCATGACGTTGTTAGTACTACATCAACCTACATTTCCCCAAAGAAAACATGGCTGCAGGAAGACATAAGAAAAGACCTAGGCGTCATCAAGAGTTTATACAGCACAGTATACCATGGAACTACGATGTAGGGGATATCCACGAGTGATCCACCTAGATCTAGCCTGTAATCCGGCTCTGTCCCTTCGCTAACAAAGCGCCCAAGATTTAATGTATACGAAGAATCACTATCTTCCTGTGGCCAAAGTGAATTGCCGTCCAAGCTGCGTTCTGATAAGAAGAGAAAAAATGAAGAAATGTTCTTCAGTGAGTCACATGAGGTAAACGGTCTTGACGACACAAGTGGAAATATGATTATAAATATATCAAAAGTCAAGATTATACTGGAAACATTACGCAAAATGCATAAAGAAATTGGAAATTGTGCAAGATACAGTCCACAAATGGTTATAAGCAAAACACAAGGACTGTGTGCTTTTGTAAAAGTGAAATGTGTCAAGTGCAATCTTCTGGAAGTGGAACAGCCTGTCTTTACAGAGAAAGGTCAAGAGTGGAGAAAGAGAGGCCCAGTGACTGGAAACTTAAACGAGATGTTGGCATTTTCTTGCTTCAAAACCAAAGTCGGAGTGACTGAACTCCGATTTATTCTGTACTGCATCAACATTCAACCTCCTTCTTGTAGCTTTTTATATAACAAAGTTAATGAACTCCATAGTAGTATAATATCTGTCAAAGAATCTGTTTTACTATAAAATTAAAAATTTGTTTATGAGGTTAACCTACTAATACTCACAGGTATTCATGTACAGACAGACGGCGCATACAAACACAGATCACAATGTTTGTGTGTGTGTGTGTGTTGGGGGGGGGGGTGTTTGTGGGAGTCTGCCACGCAGTCTGTGGCTATTGTCACGGAACACTCCACGAGCAGAGAACTCCAACTCTGTGTGTCAACTGCAAACAACCGCTGCAAAAAAACTTACGTTACAGAAGACTCAATGTCTTCAACCAACAGAAACCAACTTAGCAAATGAAAATTTAACTAAGCTCGAAATTGCAAACATACTGGAAATTGATTCTGCAACTTGTGATGCAAGTGCTCAGCTTGAAAAAAACTGTCAGGAAGCATTCGGCTAAGTTTCAACGACATATACGGCAATACACGTGCTTTGTGCATGTAATGCGTACACTTCATAAACATGTAAAAAATGTCAATTCAAATGGTCCTTTCACGGGTAAGGAAAGACATCTCTTTCTGCAAAAATTGGCAACTGCTATTAGGACAAGATTGCATTTTGAGCTTGTACGCATACAACGATATTTCATTTCTGAAGAAATAGTTTTGGCAAAGGCAAAGGCAGCAGTCAAAATTGTTATTCCATGTTTCAGCAATAGGCATGGACACCGCCGACAAAATTCCATTGTCTGCCTTGCCCATTTGGCATCCTATTCACCAAAATTTCTGCCGTATGGTAAACATTTGAATCTTTGTTGTCAAGACAGTGAAAAGCTTGTATCGGTCTTAAAAAAAATTTCTCAGATGTCAAACTAGGTAAAGTCTCACGTCTTCTCAACACAAATAAGCGTGAGAGCTTGCACGATAGGAATTTTACATATTCACTTAAAACATCAGTGCGGAGCAGACATTTTGATGCTTTATGTCATTCAGCCCTTCACAATTCTGTGTTTGGTACAGGAAAATCTATGCTCCTACTAGCTCAATCTCGTGGAATTGTTTCTAATCAGACTGATCCAGTAATTCAGCGCACGGTAGAACGAGATCGAAGAATAGTAAAAGACAGGGAGAGGAAATCGAATCTTCAATTCAAGTATACACGCTACATCAAACGCAACATAAATGCAACAGAACACTTAACCAAAATTCAGTATTTGCCAATTCAACAAATAATTTGTAACCGATGAATACGAACTAAATGAGCCAATATCAATACATACAACACATAATTTAACTCCATGGGTACACATCCTAATCCCCTTTATGGAGGCGCTCTACAGATACTATGTACTTCTGAGAAAGTGACAGGTGTAAGATGAAGTTGTTGGAATTTGCAACATGCACAATGAAGAGAATGTTGGCATACCTCTATGCTATTTTCATGTACTGTGGCTGACATTTCTTTACATATTGTACTTGTGGAAACTGTACATGATCTAAGCACACAGCTGACAAAAATGGATGCTGCAATGTGCTCGAAAAATCAGCCTAAATTAGTCAAAAGTACACTAATGTTAGCAGTTTTTAAAATAGGGAAAACAAATTTTGCCAGAGTAGGTAATACCAGCTTCTGAAAGTACAATGAACGAATTAAAAAATATGTAAAAAGTAAAAAAAAGGGTTAACGGTTGTTTGTTCTTTTAGAATTTACCTTTGAAGTCCAGAAGTGAAAATTACCAAGCGGAGCTAGCAGTTTTTTGATAGGTACACATTTGAAGTAAGACCAAGCTGTATACTCTATAACCCAAATTGCACCCATCAATCATGCACAAAAATAAAGGGAAGTCAAAGTTCTTTTAATAATACCTAAGATATACAAGTTTTTTTATAAAAACAGCCAACATAACCAGTGAGGAAAACCTGGGAAATTCCTTATCTTTTAAAACCTAAACCTATGCAAAGTGCAAAACTGTAGAGCCCACCTTAAAGAGTCACTGAAGATGCTTTGCCAACATTTTAAAGAAGCTGACATATTCTGTGGTCAATTTCAAACATGTTCGTATATGATACATGGTATTTACTTCCAAAATGACTTTACTCCACCCGACTGAAGTCGCTTGAATGTAGCTTCATGGCGTCAAGAATGTAGTGTAACATCATTGGAACATGTTATAATTTTGTCATGAAAGAAAGATATTCAAGAGTAAATGCCTATGAAGTATTTGTTTAATGTTTCAATTCATACATTAAATAATGTATTCTGAGCATTTTCTGAGTTGTCTACAATCATTTGGCCATGTCTACAATTTAAACAAGAGAGCACAGAGGGAATAATTACTTAAATTGTGAAGTAATAGTGCAATAATTGTCTAGCATTGCATTTAGAAAAGCAAGTTATTGATGCTATAATTTCATTGCTCAAGAGAAAATATATTTCTTGTAAAAAATAACTTTTTTCTTCTGTATTGGAAACCTAATTTGAATCTGTACTAATGATTTTATACCTATATGTTGAAGTGATATGTTAAGGGGAATTAACCCCTGTTGTGACCATTCAGTGCACAATAAAAGGGGATTGATAATTACATCTATAATAATGGATTACAATGAAAATGAAAGAACAAGTAGACTGCTTTTTATGGTAAAATAAATAAAAACCTCATAACTTTACACTTTGTTAAAAATGGGGGAAGGGGGGTGTTCATAACAATTTCAAGCCCCTGCCTGGTTGTGATATCACTTCCTGTCTAAGATCCATCACAACCAGGAACAATTGGCAACCATGACGTTGTTAGTACTACATCAACCTACATTTCCCCAAAGAAAACATGGCTGCAGGAAGACATAAGAAAAGACCTAGGCGTCATCAAGAGTTTATACAGCACAGTATACCATGGAACTACGATGTAGGGGATATCCACGAGTGATCCACCTAGATCTAGCCTGTAATCCGGCTCTGTCCCTTCGCTAACAAAGCGCCCAAGATTTAATGTATACGAAGAATCACTATCTTCCTGTGGCCAAAGTGAATTGCCGTCCAAGCTGCGTTCTGATAAGAAGAGAAAAAATGAAGAAATGTTCTTCAGTGAGTCACATGAGGTAAACGGTCTTGACGACACAAGTGGAAATATGATTATAAATATATCAAAAGTCAAGATTATACTGGAAACATTACGCAAAATGCATAAAGAAATTGGAAATTGTGCAAGATACAGTCCACAAATGGTTATAAGCAAAACACAAGGACTGTGTGCTTTTGTAAAAGTGAAATGTGTCAAGTGCAATCTTCTGGAAGTGGAACAGCCTGTCTTTACAGAGAAAGGTCAAGAGTGGAGAAAGAGAGGCCCAGTGACTGGAAACTTAAACGAGATGTTGGCATTTTCTTGCTTCAAAACCAAAGTCGGAGTGACTGAACTCCGATTTATTCTGTACTGCATCAACATTCAACCTCCTTCTTGTAGCTTTTTATATAACAAAGTTAATGAACTCCATAGTAGTATAATATCTGTCAAAGAATCTGTTTTACTATAAAATTAAAAATTTGTTTATGAGGTTAACCTACTAATACTCACAGGTATTCATGTACAGACAGACGGCGCATACAAACACAGATCACAATGTTTGTGTGTGTGTGTGTGTTGGGGGGGGGGGGGGTGTTTGTGGGAGTCTGCCACGCAGTCTGTGGCTATTGTCACGGAACACTCCACGAGCAGAGAACTCCAACTCTGTGTGTCAACTGCAAACAACCGCTGCAAAAAAACTTACGTTACAGAAGACTCAATGTCTTCAACCAACAGAAACCAACTTAGCAAATGAAAATTTAACTAAGCTCGAAATTGCAAACATACTGGAAATTGATTCTGCAACTTGTGATGCAAGTGCTCAGCTTGAAAAAAACTGTCAGGAAGCATTCGGCTAAGTTTCAACGACATATACGGCAATACACGTGCTTTGTGCATGTAATGCGTACACTTCATAAACATGTAAAAAATGTCAATTCAAATGGTCCTTTCACGGGTAAGGAAAGACATCTCTTTCTGCAAAAATTGGCAACTGCTATTAGGACAAGATTGCATTTTGAGCTTGTACGCATACAACGATATTTCATTTCTGAAGAAATAGTTTTGGCAAAGGCAAAGGCAGCAGTCAAAATTGTTATTCCATGTTTCAGCAATAGGCATGGACACCGCCGACAAAATTCCATTGTCTGCCTTGCCCATTTGGCATCCTATTCACCAAAATTTCTGCCGTATGGTAAACATTTGAATCTTTGTTGTCAAGACAGTGAAAAGCTTGTATCGGTCTTAAAAAAAATTTCTCAGATGTCAAACTAGGTAAAGTCTCACGTCTTCTCAACACAAATAAGCGTGAGAGCTTGCACGATAGGAATTTTACATATTCACTTAAAACATCAGTGCGGAGCAGACATTTTGATGCTTTATGTCATTCAGCCCTTCACAATTCTGTGTTTGGTACAGGAAAATCTATGCTCCTACTAGCTCAATCTCGTGGAATTGTTTCTAATCAGACTGATCCAGTAATTCAGCGCACGGTAGAACGAGATCGAAGAATAGTAAAAGACAGGGAGAGGAAATCGAATCTTCAATTCAAGTATACACGCTACATCAAACGCAACATAAATGCAACAGAACACTTAACCAAAATTCAGTATTTGCCAATTCAACAAATAATTTGTAACCGATGAATACGAACTAAATGAGCCAATATCAATACATACAACACATAATTTAACTCCATGGGTACACATCCTAATCCCCTTTATGGAGGCGCTCTACAGATACTATGTACTTCTGAGAAAGTGACAGGTGTAAGATGAAGTTGTTGGAATTTGCAACATGCACAATGAAGAGAATGTTGGCATACCTCTATGCTATTTTCATGTACTGTGGCTGACATTTCTTTACATATTGTACTTGTGGAAACTGTACATGATCTAAGCACACAGCTGACAAAAATGGATGCTGCAATGTGCTCGAAAAATCAGCCTAAATTAGTCAAAAGTACACTAATGTTAGCAGTTTTTAAAATAGGGAAAACAAATTTTGCCAGAGTAGGTAATACCAGCTTCTGAAAGTACAATGAACGAATTAAAAAATATGTAAAAAGTAAAAAAAAGGGTTAACGGTTGTTTGTTCTTTTAGAATTTACCTTTGAAGTCCAGAAGTGAAAATTACCAAGCGGAGCTAGCAGTTTTTTGATAGGTACACATCTGAAGTAAGACCAAGCTGTATACTCTATAACCCAAATTGCACCCATCAATCATGCACAAAAATAAAGGGAAGTCAAAGTTCTTTTAATAATACCTAAGATATACAAGTTTTTTTATAAAAACAGCCAACATAACCAGTGAGGAAAACCTGGGAAATTCCTTATCTTTTAAAACCTAAACCTATGCAAAGTGCAAAACTGTAGAGCCCACCTTAAAGAGTCACTGAAGATGCTTTGCCAACATTTTAAAGAAGCTGACATATTCTGTGGTCAATTTCAAACATGTTCGTATATGATACATGGTATTTACTTCCAAAATGACTTTACTCCACCCCGACTGAAGTCGCTTGAATGTAGCTTCATGGCGTCAAGAATGTAGTGTAACATCATTGGAACATGTTATAATTTTGTCATGAAAGAAAGATATTCAAGCGTAAATGCCTATGAAGTATTTGTTTAATGTTTCAATTCATACATTAAATAATGTATTCTGAGCATTTTCTGAGTTGTCTACAATCATTTGGCCATGTCTACAATTTAAACAAGAGAGCACAGAGGGAATAATTACTTAAATTGTGAAGTAATAGTGCAATAATTGTCTAGCATTGCATTTAGAAAAGCAAGTTATTGATGCTATAATTTCATTGCTCAAGAGAAAATATATTTCTTGTAAAAAATAACTTTTTTCTTCTGTATTGGAAACCTAATTTGAATCTGTACTAATGATTTTATACCTATATGTTGAAGTGATATGTTAAGGGGAATTAACCCCTGTTGTGACCATTCAGTGCACAATAAAAGGGGATTGATAATTACATCTATAATAATGGATTACAATGAAAATGAAAGAACAAGTAGACTGCTTTTTATGGTAAAATAAATAAAAACCTCATAACTTTACACTTTGTTAAAAATGGGGGAAGGGGGGTGTTCATAACAATTTCAAGCCCCTGCCTGGTTGTGATATCACTTCCTGTCTAAGATCCATCACAACCAGGAACAATTGGCAACCATGACGTTGTTAGTACTACATCAACCTACATTTCCCCAAAGAAAACATGGCTGCAGGAAGACATAAGAAAAGACCTAGGCGTCATCAAGAGTTTATACAGCACAGTATACCATGGAACTACGATGTAGGGGATATCCACGAGTGATCCACCTAGATCTAGCCTGTAATCCGGCTCTGTCCCTTCGCTAACAAAGCGCCCAAGATTTGATGTATACGAAGAATCACTATCTTCCTGTAGCCAAAGTGAATTGCCGTCCAAGCTGCTTTCTGATAAGAAGAGAAAAAATGAAGAAATGTTCTTCAGTGAGTCACATGAGGTAAACGGTCTTGACGACACAAGTGGAAATATGATTATAAATATATCAAAAGTCAAGATTATACTGGAAACATTACGCAAAATGCATAAAGAAATTGGAAATTGTGCAAGATACAGTCCACAAATGGTTATAAGCAAAACACAAGGACTGTGTGCTTTTGTAAAAGTGAAATGTGTCAAGAGCAATCTTCTGGAAGTGGAACAGCCTGTCTTTACAGAGAAAGGTCAAGAGTGGAGAAAGAGAGGCCCAGTGACTGGAAACTTAAACGAGATGTTGGCATTTTCTTGCTCCAAAACCAAAGTCGGAGTGACTGAACTCCGATTTATTCTGTACTGCATCAACATTCAACCTCCTTCTTGTAGCTTTTTATATAACAAAGTTAATGAACTCCATAGTAGTATAATATCTGTCAAAGAATCTGTTTTACTATAAAATTAAAAATTTGTTTATGAGGTTAACCTACTAATACTCACAGGTATTCATGTACAGACAGACGGCGCATACAAACACAGATCACAATGTTTGTGTGTGTGTGTGTGTGGGGGGGGTGTTTGTGGGAGTCTGCCACGCAGTCTGTGGCTATTGTCACGGAACACTCCACGAGCAGAGAACTCCAACTCTGTGTGTCAACTGCAAACAACCGCTGCAAAAAAACTTACGTTACAGAAGACTCAATGTCTTCAACCAACAGAAACCAACTTAGCAAATGAAAATTTAACTAAGCTCGAAATTGCAAACATACTGGAAATTGATTCTGCAACTTGTGATGCAAGTGCTCAGCTTGAAAAAAACTGTCAGGAAGCATTCGGCTAAGTTTCAACGACATATATGGCAATACACGTGCTTTGTGCATGTGATGCGTACACTTCATAAACATGTAAAAAAATGTCAATTCAAATGGTCCTTTCACGGGTAAGGAAAGACATCTCTTTCTGCAAAAATTGGCAACTGCTATTAGGACAAGATTGCATTTTGAGCTTGAACGCATACAACGATATTTCATTTCTGAAGAAATAGTTTTGGCAAAGGCAAAGGCAGCAGTCAAAATTGTTATTCCATGTTTCAGCAATAGGCATGGACACCGCCGACAAAATTCCATTGTCTGCCTTGCCCATTTGGCATCCTATTCACCAAAATTTCTGCCGTATGGTAAACATTTGAATCTTTGTTGTCAAGACAGTGAAAAGCTTGTATCGGTCTTAAAAAAATTTCTCAGATGTCAAACTAGGTAAAGTCTCACGTCTTCTCAACACAAATAAGCGTGAGAGCTTGCACGATAGGAATTTTACATATTCACTTAAAACATCAGTGCGGAGCAGACATTTTGATGCTTTATGTCATTCAGCCCTTCACAATTCTGTGTTTGGTACAGGAAAATCTATGCTCCTACTAGCTCAATCTCGTGGAATTGTTTCTAATCAGACTGATCCAGTAATTCAGCGCACGGTAGAACGAGATCGAAGAATAGTAAAACCCCTGGAGAGGAAATCGAATCTTCAATTCAAGTATACACGCTACATCAAACGCAACATAAATGCAACAGAACACTTAACCAAAATTCAGTATTTGCCAATTCAACAAATAATTTGTAACCGATGAATACGAACTAAATGAGCCAATATCAATACATACAACACATAATTTAACTCCATGGGTACACATCCTAATCCCCTTTATGGAGGCGCTCTACAGATACTATGTACTTCTGAGAAAGTGACAGGTGTAAGATGAAGTTGTTGGAATTTGCAACATGCACAATGAAGAGAATGTTGGCATACCTCTATGCTATTTTCATGTACTGTGGCTGACATTTCTTTACATATTGTACTTGTGGAAACTGTACATGATCTAAGCACACAGCTGACAAAAATGGATGCTGCAATGTGCTCGAAAAATCAGCCTAAATTAGTCAAAAGTACACTAATGTTAGCAGTTTTTAAAATAGGGAAAACAAATTTTGCCAGAGTAGGTAATACCAGCTTCTGAAAGTACAATGAACGAATTAAAAAATATGTAAAAAGTAAAAAAAAGGGTTAACGGTTGTTTGTTCTTTTAGAATTTACCTTTGAAGTCCAGAAGTGAAAATTACCAAGCGGAGCTAGCAGTTTTTTGATAGGTACACATCTGAAGTAAGACCAAGCTGTATACTCTATAACCCAAATTGCACCCATCAATCATGCACAAAAATAAAGGGAAGTCAAAGTTCTTTTAATAATACCTAAGATATACAAGTTTTTTTTATAAAAACAGCCAACATAACCAGTGAGGAAAACCTGGGAAATTCCTTATCTTTTAAAACCTAAACCTATGCAAAGTGCAAAACTGTAGAGCCCACCTTAAAGAGTCACTGAAGATGCTTTGCCAACATTTTAAAGAAGCTGACATATTCTGTGGTCAATTTCAAACATGTTCGTATATGATACATGGTATTTACTTCCAAAATGACTTTACTCCACCCCACTGAAGTCGCTTGAATGTAGCTTCATGGCGTCAAGAATGTAGTGTAACATCATTGGAACATGTTATAATTTTGTCATGAAAGAAAGATATTCAAGCGTAAATGCCTATGAAGTATTTGTTTACTGTTTCAATTCATACATTAAATAATGTATTCTGAGCATTTTCTGAGTTGTCTACAATCATTTGGCCATGTCTACAATTTAAACAAGAGAGCACAGAGGGAATAATTACTTAAATTGTGAAGTAATAGTGCAATAATTGTCTAGCATTGCATTTAGAAAAGCAAGTTATTGATGCTATAATTTCATTGCTCAAGAGAAAATATATTTCTTGTAAAAAATAACTTTTTTCTTCTGTATTGGAAACCTAATTTGAATCTGTACTAATGATTTTATACCTATATGTTGAAGTGATATGTTAAGGGGAATTAACCCCTGTTGTGACCATTCAGTGCACAATAAAAGGGGATTGATAATTACATCTATAATAATGGATTACAATGAAAATGAAAGAACAAGTAGACTGCTTTTTATGGTAAAATAAATAAAAACCTCATAACTTTACACTTTGTTAAAAATGGGGGAAGGGGGGTGTTCATAACAATTTCAAGCCCCTGCCTGGTTGTGATATCACTTCCTGTCTAAGATCCATCACAACCAGGAACAATTGGCAACCATGACGTTGTTAGTACTACATCAACCTACATTTCCCCAAAGAAAACATGGATTCAGGAAGACATAAGAAAAGACCTAGGCGTCATCAAGAGTTTATACAGCACAGTATACCATGGAACTACGATGTAGGGGATATCCACGAGTGATCCACCTAGATCTAGCCTGTAATCCGGCTCTGTCCCTTCGCTAACAAAGCGCCCAAGATTTGATGTATACGAAGAATCACTATCTTCCTGTAGCCAAAGTGAATTGCCGTCCAAGCTGCTTTCTGATAAGAAGAGAAAAAATGAAGAAATGTTCTTCAGTGAGTCACATGAGGTAAACGGTCTTGACGACACAAGTGGAAATATGATTATAAATATATCAAAAGTCAAGATTATACTGGAAACATTACGCAAAATGCATAAAGAAATTGGAAATTGTGCAAGATACAGTCCACAAATGGTTATAAGCAAAACACAAGGACTGTGTGCTTTTGTAAAAGTGAAATGTGTCAAGAGCAATCTTCTGGAAGTGGAACAGCCTGTCTTTACAGAGAAAGGTCAAGAGTGGAGAAAGAGAGGCCCAGTGACTGGAAACTTAAACGAGATGTTGGCATTTTCTTGCTTCAAAACCAAAGTCGGAGTGACTGAACTCCGATTTATTCTGTACTGCATCAACATTCAACCTCCTTCTTGTAGCTTTTTATATAACAAAGTTAATGAACTCCATAGTAGTATAATATCTGTCAAAGAATCTGTTTTACTATAAAATTAAAAATTTGTTTATGAGGTTAACCTACTAATACTCACAGGTATTCATGTACAGACAGACGGCGCATACAAACACAGATCACAATGTTTGTGTGTGTGTGTGTGTGGGGGGGGTTTGTGGGAGTCTGCCACGCAGTCTGTGGCTATTGTCACGGAACACTCCACGAGCAGAGAACTCCAACTCTGTGTGTCAACTGCAAACAACCGCTGCAAAAAAACTTACGTTACAGAAGACTCAATGTCTTCAACCAACAGAAACCAACTTAGCAAATGAAAATTTAACTAAGCTCGAAATTGCAAACATACTGGAAATTGATTCTGCAACTTGTGATGCAAGTGCTCAGCTTGAAAAAAACTGTCAGGAAGCATTCGGCTAAGTTTCAACGACATATATGGCAATACACGTGCTTTGTGCATGTGATGCGTACACTTCATAAACATGTAAAAAAATGTCAATTCAAATGGTCCTTTCACGGGTAAGGAAAGACATCTCTTTCTGCAAAAATTGGCAACTGCTATTAGGACAAGATTGCATTTTGAGCTTGTACGCATACAACGATATTTCATTTCTGAAGAAATAGTTTTGGCAAAGGCAAAGGCAGCAGTCAAAATTGTTATTCCATGTTTCAGCAATAGGCATGGACACCGCCGACAAAATTCCATTGTCTGCCTTGCCCATTTGGCATCCTATTCACCAAAATTTCTGCCGTATGGTAAACATTTGAATCTTTGTTGTCAAGACAGTGAAAAGCTTGTATCGGTCTTAAAAAAATTTCTCAGATGTCAAACTAGGTAAAGTCTCACGTCTTCTCAACACAAATAAGCGTGAGAGCTTGCACGATAGGAATTTTACATATTCACTTAAAACATCAGTGCGGAGCAGACATTTTGATGCTTTATGTCATTCAGCCCTTCACAATTCTGTGTTTGGTACAGGAAAATCTATGCTCCTACTAGCTCAATCTCGTGGAATTGTTTCTAATCAGACTGATCCAGTAATTCAGCGCACGGTAGAACGAGATCGAAGAATAGTAAAAGACAGGGAGAGGAAATCGAATCTTCAATTCAAGTATACACGCTACATCAAACGCAACATAAATGCAACAGAACACTTAACCAAAATTCAGTATTTGCCAATTCAACAAATAATTTGTAACCGATGAATACGAACTAAATGAGCCAATATCAATACATACAACACATAATTTAACTCCATGGGTACACATCCTAATCCCATTTATGGAGGCGCTCTACAGATACTATGTACTTCTGAGAAAGTGACAGGTGTAAGATGAAGTTGTTGGAATTTGCAACATGCACAATGAAGAGAATGTTGGCATACCTCTATGCTATTTTCATGTACTGTGGCTGACATTTCTTTACATATTGTACTTGTGGAAACTGTACATGATCTAAGCACACAGCTGACAAAAATGGATGCTGCAATGTGCTCGAAAAATCAGCCTAAATTAGTCAAAAGTACACTAATGTTAGCAGTTTTTAAAATAGGGAAAACAAATTTTGCCAGAGTAGGTAATACCAGCTTCTGAAAGTACAATGAACGAATTAAAAAATATGTAAAAAGTAAAAAAAAGGGTTAACGGTTGTTTGTTCTTTTAGAATTTACCTTTGAAGTCCAGAAGTGAAAATTACCAAGCGGAGCTAGCAGTTTTTTGATAGGTACACATCTGAAGTAAGACCAAGCTGTATACTCTATAACCCAAATTGCACCCATCAATCATGCACAAAAATAAAGGGAAGTCAAAGTTCTTTTAATAATACCTAAGATATACAAGTTTTTTTATAAAAACAGCCAACATAACCAGTGAGGAAAACCTGGGAAATTCCTTATCTTTTAAAACCTAAACCTATGCAAAGTGCAAAACTGTAGAGCCCACCTTAAAGAGTCACTGAAGATGCTTTGCCAACATTTTAAAGAAGCTGACATATTCTGTGGTCAATTTCAAACATGTTCGTATATGATACATGGTATTTACTTCCAAAATGACTTTACTCCACCCCACTGAAGTCGCTTGAATGTAGCTTCATGGCGTCAAGAATGTAGTGTAACATCATTGGAACATGTTATAATTTTGTCATGAAAGAAAGATATTCAAGCGTAAATGCCTATGAAGTATTTGTTTAATGTTTCAATTCATACATTAAATAATGTATTCTGAGCATTTTCTGAGTTGTCTACAATCATTTGGCCATGTCTACAATTTAAACAAGAGAGCACAGAGGGAATAATTACTTAAATTGTGAAGTAATAGTGCAATAATTGTCTAGCATTGCATTTAGAAAAGCAAGTTATTGATGCTATAATTTCATTGCTCAAGAGAAAATATATTTCTTGTAAAAAATAACTTTTTTCTTCTGTATTGGAAACCTAATTTGAATCTGTACTAATGATTTTATACCTATATGTTGAAGTGATATGTTAAGGGGAATTAACCCCTGTTGTGACCATTCAGTGCACAATAAAAGGGGATTGATAATTACATCTATAATAATGGATTACAATGAAAATGAAAGAACAAGTAGACTGCTTTTTATGGTAAAATAAATAAAAACCTCATAACTTTACACTTTGTTAAAAATGGGGGAAGGGGGGTGTTCATAACAATTTCAAGCCCCTGCCTGGTTGTGATATCACTTCCTGTCTAAGATCCATCACAACCAGGAACAATTGGCAACCATGACGTTGTTAGTACTACATCAACCTACATTTCCCCAAAGAAAACATGGATTCAGGAAGACATAAGAAAAGACCTAGGCGTCATCAAGAGTTTATACAGCACAGTATACCATGGAACTACGATGTAGGGGATATCCACGAGTGATCCACCTAGATCTAGCCTGTAATCCGGCTCTGTCCCTTCGCTAACAAAGCGCCCAAGATTTGATGTATACGAAGAATCACTATCTTCCTGTAGCCAAAGTGAATTGCCGTCCAAGCTGCTTTCTGATAAGAAGAGAAAAAATGAAGAAATGTTCTTCAGTGAGTCACATGAGGTAAACGGTCTTGACGACACAAGTGGAAATATGATTATAAATATATCAAAAGTCAAGATTATACTGGAAACATTACGCAAAATGCATAAAGAAATTGGAAATTGTGCAAGATACAGTCCACAAATGGTTATAAGCAAAACACAAGGACTGTGTGCTTTTGTAAAAGTGAAATGTGTCAAGAGCAATCTTCTGGAAGTGGAACAGCCTGTCTTTACAGAGAAAGGTCAAGAGTGGAGAAAGAGAGGCCCAGTGACTGGAAACTTAAACGAGATGTTGGCATTTTCTTGCTCCAAAACCAAAGTCGGAGTGACTGAACTCCGATTTATTCTGTACTGCATCAACATTCAACCTCCTTCTTGTAGCTTTTTATATAACAAAGTTAATGAACTCCATAGTAGTATAATATCTGTCAAAGAATCTGTTTTACTATAAAATTAAAAATTTGTTTATGAGGTTAACCTACTAATACTCACAGGTATTCATGTACAGACAGACGGCGCATACAAACACAGATCACAATGTTTGTGTGTGTGTGGGGGGGGGGTGTTTGTGGGAGTCTGCCACGCAGTCTGTGGCTATTGTCACGGAACACTCCACGAGCAGAGAACTCCAACTCTGTGTGTCAACTGCAAACAACCGCTGCAAAAAAACTTACGTTACAGAAGACTCAATGT
Organism: Margaritifera margaritifera; assembly: GCA_029931535.1. Taxonomy (NCBI): domain Eukaryota; kingdom Metazoa; phylum Mollusca; class Bivalvia; order Unionida; family Margaritiferidae; genus Margaritifera; species Margaritifera margaritifera. Next base: position 1,216,025 of record JAQPZY010001326.1, read on the forward strand.
CTTCAACCAACAGAAACCAACTTAGCAAATGAAAATTTAACTAAGCTCGAAATTGCAAACATACTGGAAATTGATTCTGCAACTTGTGATGCAAGTGCTCAGCTTGAAAAAAACTGTCAGGAAGCATTCGGCTAAGTTTCAACGACATATATGGCAATACACGTGCTTTGTGCATGTGATGCGTACACTTCATAAACATGTAAAAAAATGTCAATTCAAATGGTCCTTTCACGGGTAAGGAAAGACATCTCTTTCTGCAAAAATTGGCAACTGCTATTAGGACAAGAGTGCATTTTGAGCTTGTACCCATACAACGATATTTCATTTCTGAAGAAATATTTTTGGCAAAGGCAAAGGCAGCAGTCAAAAATGTTATTCCATGTTTCAGCAATAGGCATGAACACCGCCGACAAAATTCCATTGTCTGCCTTGCCCATTTGGCATCCTATTCACCAAAATTTCTGCCGTATGGTAAACATTTGAATCTTTGTTGTCAAGACAGTGAAAAGCTTGTATCGGTCTTAAAAAAATTTCTCAGATGTCAAACTAGGTAAAGTCTCACGTCTTCTCAACACAAATAAGCGTGAGAGCTTGCACGATAGGAATTTTACATATTCACTTAAAACATCAGTGCGGAGCAGACATTTTGATGCTTTATGTCATTCAGCCCTTCACAATTCTGTGTTTGGTACAGGAAAATCTATGCTCCTACTAGCTCAATCTCGTGGAATTGTTTCTAATCAGACTGATCCAGTAATTCAGCGCACGGTAGAACGAGATCGAAGAATAGTAAAAGACAGGGAGAGGAAATCGAATCTTCAATTCAAGTATACACGCTACATCAAACGCAACATAAATGCAACAGAACACTTAACCAAAATTCAGTATTTGCCAATTCAACAAATAATTTGTAACCGATGAATACGAACTAAATGAGCCAATATCAATACATACAACACATAATTTAACTCCATGGGTACACATCCTAATCCCATTTATGGAGGCGCTCTACAGATACTATGTACTTCTGAGAAAGTGACAGGTGTAAGATGAAGTTGTTGGAATTTGCAACATGCACAATGAAGAGAATGTTGGCATACCTCTATGCTATTTTCATGTACTGTGGCTGACATTTCTTTACATATTGTACTTGTGGAAACTGTACATGATCTAAGCACACAGCTGACAAAAATGGATGCTGCAATGTGCTCGAAAAATCAGCCTAAATTAGTCAAAAGTACACTAATGTTAGCAGTTTTTAAAATAGGGAAAACAAATTTTGCCAGAGTAGGTAATACCAGCTTCTGAAAGTACAATGAACGAATTAAAAAATATGTAAAAAGTAAAAAAAAAGGGTTAACGGTTGTTTGTTCTTTTAGAATTTACCTTTGAAGTCCAGAAGTGAAAATTACCAAGCGGAGCTAGCAGTTTTTTGATAGGTACACATCTGAAGTAAGACCAAGCTGTATACTCTATAACCCAAATTGCACCCATCAATCATGCACAAAAATAAAGGGAAGTCAAAGTTCTTTTAATAATACCTAAGATATACAAGTTTTTTTATAAAAACAGCCAACATAACCAGTGAGGAAAACCTGGGAAATTCCTTATCTTTTAAAACCTAAACCTATGCAAAGTGCAAAACTGTAGAGCCCACCTTAAAGAGTCACTGAAGATGCTTTGCCAACATTTTAAAGAAGCTGACATATTCTGTGGTCAATTTCAAACATGTTCGTATATGATACATGGTATTTACTTCCAAAATGACTTTACTCCACCCCACTGAAGTCGCTTGAATGTAGCTTCATGGCGTCAAGAATGTAGTGTAACATCATTGGAACATGTTATAATTTTGTCATGAAAGAAAGATATTCAAGCGTAAATGCCTATGAAGTATTTGTTTAATGTTTCAATTCATACATTAAATAATGTATTCTGAGCATTTTCTGAGTTGTCTACAATCATTTGGCCATGTCTACAATTTAAACAAGAGAGCACAGAGGGAATAATTACTTAAATTGTGAAGTAATAGTGCAATAATTGTCTAGCATTGCATTTAGAAAAGCAAGTTATTGATGCTATAATTTCATTGCTCAAGAGAAAATATATTTCTTGTAAAAAATAACTTTTTTCTTCTGTATTGGAAACCTAATTTGAATCTGTACTAATGATTTTATACCTATATGTTGAAGTGATATGTTAAGGGGAATTAACCCCTGTTGTGACCATTCAGTGCACAATAAAAGGGGATTGATAATTACATCTATAATAATGGATTACAATGAAAATGAAAGAACAAGTAGACTGCTTTTTATGGTAAAATAAATAAAAACCTCATAACTTTACACTTTGTTAAAAATGGGGGAAGGGGGGTGTTCATAACAATTTCAAGCCCCTGCCTGGTTGTGATATCACTTCCTGTCTAAGATCCATCACAACCAGGAACAATTGGCAACCATGACGTTGTTAGTACTACATCAACCTACATTTCCCCAAAGAAAACATGGATTCAGGAAGACATAAGAAAAGACCTAGGCGTCATCAAGAGTTTATACAGCACAGTATACCATGGAACTACGATGTAGGGGATATCCACGAGTGATCCACCTAGATCTAGCCTGTAATCCGGCTCTGTCCCTTCGCTAACAAAGCGCCCAAGATTTGATGTATACGAAGAATCACTATCTTCCTGTAGCCAAAGTGAATTGCCGTCCAAGCTGCTTTCTGATAAGAAGAGAAAAAATGAAGAAATGTTCTTCAGTGAGTCACATGAGGTAAACGGTCTTGACGACACAAGTGGAAATATGATTATAAATATATCAAAAGTCAAGATTATACTGGAAACATTACGCAAAATGCATAAAGAAATTGGAAATTGTGCAAGATACAGTCCACAAATGGTTATAAGCAAAACACAAGGACTGTGTGCTTTTGTAAAAGTGAAATGTGTCAAGAGCAATCTTCTGGAAGTGGAACAGCCTGTCTTTACAGAGAAAGGTCAAGAGTGGAGAAAGAGAGGCCCAGTGACTGGAAACTTAAACGAGATGTTGGCATTTTCTTGCTTCAAAACCAAAGTCGGAGTGACTGAACTCCGATTTATTCTGTACTGCATCAACATTCAACCTCCTTCTTGTAGCTTTTTATATAACAAAGTTAATGAACTCCATAGTAGTATAATATCTGTCAAAGAATCTGTTTTACTATAAAATTAAAAATTTGTTTATGAGGTTAACCTACTAATACTCACAGGTATTCATGTACAGACAGACGGCGCATACAAACACAGATCACAATGTTTGTGTGTGTGTGGGGGGGGGTGTTTGTGGGAGTCTGCCACGCAGTCTGTGGCTATTGTCACGGAACACTCCACGAGCAGAGAACTCCAACTCTGTGTGTCAACTGCAAACAACCGCTGCAAAAAAACTTACGTTACAGAAGACTCAATGTCTTCAACCAACAGAAACCAACTTAGCAAATGAAAATTTAACTAAGCTCGAAATTGCAAACATACTGGAAATTGATTCTGCAACTTGTGATGCAAGTGCTCAGCTTGAAAAAAACTGTCAGGAAGCATTCGGCTAAGTTTCAACGACATATATGGCAATACACGTGCTTTGTGCATGTGATGCGTACACTTCATAAACATGTAAAAAAATGTCAATTCAAATGGTCCTTTCACGGGTAAGGAAAGACATCTCTTTCTGCAAAAATTGGCAACTGCTATTAGGACAAGAGTGCATTTTGAGCTTGTACCCATACAACGATATTTCATTTCTGAAGAAATATTTTTGGCAAAGGCAAAGGCAGCAGTCAAAAATGTTATTCCATGTTTCAGCAATAGGCATGAACACCGCCGACAAAATTCCATTGTCTGCCTTGCCCATTTGGCATCCTATTCACCAAAATTTCTGCCGTATGGTAAACATTTGAATCTTTTTTGTCAAGACAGTGAAAAGCTTGTATCGGTCCTAAAAAAAATTTCTCAGATGTCAAACTAGGTAAAGTCTCACGTCTTCTCAACAGAAAATAAGCGTGAGAGCTTGCACGATAGGATTTTTACATATTTACTTAAAACATCAGTGCGGAGCAGACATTTTGATGCTTTATGTCATTCAGCCCTTCACAATTCTGTGTTTGGTACAGGAAAGTATATGTTCCTACTAGCTCAATCTCGTGGAATTGTTTCTAATCACACTGATCCAGTAATTCAGCACACGGTAGAACGAGATAGAAGAATAGTAAAAGACAGGTAGAGGAAATCGAATCTTCAATTCAAGTATACACGCTACATCAAACGCAACATAAATGCAACAGAACACTTAACCAAAATTCAGTATTTGGTAATTCAAGAAATAATTTTTTAACCAATGAATATGAACTAAATGAGCCAATATCAATACATACAACACATAATTTAACTCCATGGGTACAACATGTACAATGAAGAGAATGTTGGCATACCTCTATGCTATTTTCATGTACTTTGGCTGAAATTTCTTTACATATTGTACTTGTGGAAATTGTACATAATCTAAGCACACAGCTGACAAAAATTGATTCTGCCATGTGCTAAAACCATCAGCCTAAATTAGTCAAAAGTACACTATTTTTTAGCAGTTATTAAAATAGGGAAAACAAATTTTGCCACAGTAGGCAATACCAGTACAACGAAAGAATGACAAAACATGTAAAAAGTAAAAAGAAGTTACCGGCTGTTTTTTTTTTTTTTTTTTTTTTTTTTTTTTTACAATTTACCTTTTAAGTCCGAGTGAAAATTATATAGCCGAACTTGCAGTTTTTTTTTATAGGTGCACATGTGAAGTAAGACCAAGCTGTATACTCTATAACCCAAAATAGTACCCATCAATCATACACCGAAATAAGGGTAATTAAAAGTTCTTTTTTTATAATACCTAAGATACACAAGGTCTTTTTTAAATAGCCAACATAACCAGTGAGGAAAACCTGGTAAATTCTTTTTCTTTATAAATTTAACCCTATGCAGAAACTGTAGAGCGCCACCTTTGAGAAAAAACTTTCCTCCAATTACCGCCCTTGCGTTTAAATGAGTACACCATAAACAGTGACGTGATCAGCCACCATCACGACCGCTACAGATTAAAAATGAACCGTCAATGTGTTATATGTGAAGCGACGTATAAACATCGCCAATCTTTAGAGCGACGCGTTAATATTACACACTTAGGTTTGAAACTAACCTGCCACCAGAGTCATAACAATTTGAAAAAGGAAAGTAGATCTCATAAAACATGAGAAGAAGCATCCCATTTTTCAACGGACGTCTCTTCTATTGGACCCCTAAATCAAATTGATAGGGGTACGGATACAATCTGTGATCCACTCCTTTTACATCCTGCTTTAGGTCATGTCTCAGAAGCCATGGAAATCGACTCAAATGAAGGATATTCTTTTGAGGACATAATTTGTCCTACATTTAATTGGAACATTCTGCCAGTCGAGACATTTGTACTCAATCTGGTCGTTTTCTCCTGGGAAAAGATTCGAGAAACAGATTCCTCATTCAAGGACTCATTGAACGATGCTAAAGTTCGCCCTTTCATCAACCCTGTGGACAGTCTCATGATTCCACCAGGATTGGTATTACACATACAATACGATACCCCGGCGAACACAAAGACAACCACGAACCTATAAAACACCACGGCGGTTTTATGTTTTTCAATTCAAGCGTTAACTGTGTTCATTCACAATATAAAGTATAAAAAATCCCTGTAATTACAAAAGAAATATTTCAAAGCCACTTCATTTTTTACCCCGATCTTTACGTAAAAACTTATTTAGGTTTTTATGTTTAAACGCCACTTAAGTCGACCCCGGCTGCACGAAACACAAATGTCATTCGAAACCCGGCTGAATCTAACATTAATGCAATCCGGGGTACAGTACACCGGCTGCAACAATAGGGTATGAAAATACATCATCCTGAAAAGGGAGATAACTATTGTTACATAACCCAATAAGCGGCTGCAGCGGCTGTACCGGCGGCAAGGGGTATATAAATTCCACACCGACAAGGTACGGTGATCAGTTGAAAAAATGAATCAACAAGACTAAAGCCCTCTGATGAGTTACAAAGATAACGAAACCGGTCAGGGACCGGGGGAGGCTAGACAACCCCAGCAGATGGCAGGGAACGCCTCCACATCCTATCAGGCAGTACCTTCTTTCAGTATAAATTCTATCGGAAGTGAAGGCGACCCTATGCTGGATTCCAATCTTTTAGATCCCAATTCCACCGAGAGCCCGATGAGTCTCTACGGAAGTGCATCAGCGCTTCTATCAAGCTCTTCCACAAGCACAGGGATTAGAAGAGATACGAACATCAACAAGAAGAGAAAACTGGACGACCCGGTTTCAGAACGCCAACACGTCAAGCGTTTGCTACTACCAAACCAATCAATCCCTTTCTACAAAGAAGCTAGGAAACTACTATCAAAATTTGTCAAACTACAAAACGTAACCGACTATCTTCAAATGTGCAGCCAAAACGACAGAATAGCTCGAAGGCTAGAGATCAACTTGCCCCCGAGGTTTAAAAAATTGCCCAGAATTTGTAACCTCGCGGAACACTATCCTTTCGGATACCTCGAGGAAACTAACTAGCATTACTTTTACCTATACACTCAACAAAACAGATGAGTGCAAAGCAGCCTTTCAAAAAGCCAGAAAAACTTTCAGAGATAGTTAACTGCTCTCCGGATAAACTTGGTAACACGGAAGCAGCATTTAAATTAATCTATGAACGATTGTCCAAGTTTTACCAAGCCAAATATGGTAAACTACTAAATGATAATCCTGAAGTGAGAAGTGAAGTAAAACAACCAGGACCTAAACAAAATAAGTCCTGAAAGAAAAACAGAGACCGCAGGAGAAATGGCAGAAGGAACAACACCCATGCTGGAATCTTCAAAATTCTAAGACTATTTGCTAATTTAGCAAATTTTTAATATAATTCTATCAATAAAGATAATAATCTTTATGTTTCCGATTTTGTCATAAGTCTCTCCAGTTTTGCACTTAATAATTCTCATGTCAGTGTCTTAAATAAGGGATTATCTTCAGTCCCACTACTAAGGAAATTAACCTAGGTCAAGTTCATAAAGACTTGGACAATATCTTTCGACAAATCAAATTTAAACACTTTTTTCATAACTCACCGAAACCGAATGATGAAACAAACTATTTCGAAGAGGAAATAGTGCATCAATTCAGACAAAAAGCACATGGATACCTCCAAACCACAATGAATACATTAAGGCTTTCTTTAATGAATACATTGAGGCTTTCTGTAATGAATACATTGAGGCTGTCTGTAACTGGTAAAGTTATCAATGTTAAATTTTAAACAAAAAATGAGAAAGCGTCTTTAAAAACTATCATAAAAATGGATTTTTTGCACGTTTAGAATGTATGTATTAGGGTTTAGCGGCACATCAGAACAATATTGGTTATATGGTGCCGGTTAAATTTAAGTTAAAAAATGTAAATATAAAAATTTTTACCAAAAACATTTTAGGAAGACAAACCCTTCCAAATCAACGTAAACATGATGTACTACAAGATAAAAGATAAAAGACAAAAATGAAAATATAAAGAAAGGAAAATTCTTTAGGAAGATAAACCCTTCCAACTAAACGTAAACATGAAAATCTACAGCATGCATATGATATACAAGGAAAATATGTTAGAATTTTAAAAAAATGTTTACCAAATAAAGCTATTGGTAAAAAAAGAGTTAAATCGTTAAATTATAGGATCAATATATGTTATATAAACCTCATTCCATCAGAAGGTGCAAGTTTTTTTTCTAGTGGTACTTCATTGAAACGAATTGAGTTCACAAATTGAAAGAAAAAAAACCGCCTCCTCCATCCAAACTCCCCCCCCCCCCCCCAAAAAAAAAAAAAAAGAAAAATGCTTTTTCCTTACAGGGTGTAAGTCGATACACTCGACAAAAACGTGTTCCACTGTAAGTGGACACTGGCAGGGTATGCACTCTGGTCGAGGTTCACCCTTCATGAGGTATACATATGGTTTGTGTGTCCTATACGCGATCGGAACAATACCACTTCATTTCTGCTATTTATTCTATACGAGGAATTCCACTCTTCGATGATAAGTTTGATGTACCAAAGCTAGTTTCTGAAGGTTTCTTACCACATATTTTGTCAAATGTATAGAACATTCCGATTTATATAATACTAGAATTTAGTATATACAATATTTTATTTGGAAATGGATAACTGCATGGCAGCTTTGGCCGTATTATTTTGTCCTTTCGTTACCCTAAATATCAATGTGACTAGGTATCCGAACTACAGAATACTGTTTTCCAGATTTTGTAAGCAAATCATTTTTCTGTCAGATTTGTGATACTTATGGGTTGTCAAATTTAAGGTTTTGCAAGTCTTTCGTTGTGGAATTGGAATCCGAATTATGAAATTTGTTTTTGGAGAGGTTTCATTGTAGTTCAAATATATGAGTATGCCTGAAATTTCTGCGGTACAAATAGAGGCTTTACCCCTGTATCCGGTTCGAGATCTTGCCATGAGGTGTTGTGACGGCATCTGCAACCTTGTATGCATCTTTCGAACCGCCTGTATACAGGGATGTATGATTATGATACGAGGCTCTGATTTCATTGATTTTTCTCTGAAACGACAATATAATTGTGTGAGGACTTATATAATTGGCACATATCAAATATTATTTTCGTGGATTTTGATAACTAAGATGGTGATTTTGGAATATATAATGTTGCAGTTTTTGTATCATTGACTTTTGCTGCTTCTAGGTGAAGACAAATTCGTATGCCAAAGGGTGCAATGGAATTTGGTTTGGTGTGATATTTGGGCCTAAAGACTACATCATCTGTAGGATTAGATGGATTAGAAGATTGTTTGGTTGTATACTGAAGAGCCAGTTTTGTTCGTTTAAGAGAAAGTGATATTTAATTTGCCTCAGCATAGAGGCTTTCTGAAGGAGATGTTTTAAAATGCTCCCAGAATGGTGGCCTTTACAAGTATGGAGATCAATGAAATTGAATCGTTGATTATCATAGCCTCATAAGCATGGCGTGACTAGCCGAGTTACCAAACTGACCACCGTCGAGCTGCAGTTGAGGCCAAAGTAGTGTGTTCCATCGGAGTGGATCCGCACTTCCAACTATACTGGACGCAAGCCACGGCAAACGGGTTGCCTCCATTAGTCGATTCTTACGACATGCAGGAGGTGACATCGGTTGTAATTCTTCGTCCACATATCGTGAAATTAGTCTAAAGCGGAATGTCAAGATAGCACTGCACAACTGCATTCTCTTGTTGGTTTAAGTGTGGATGAAGTTTAAGATATTGTTTAAGCTACATCCCTTGTTGCCAAGTGGTTGATCGAAATGTTGTTCTGTGTAGACTGCGACCTGCAAAAGAGAGAACATATTATGCGGACGCCACTTCGACAGTAATTGAAGGTAGTAATTATGAAGAAAACTGTATCATTAACTTTGATAAACAAATAGACCTTATTCATTTATTCAAACCCCATCAGTGTAAAAATGCTGCATAGGTTGTTATAATGCCCACGAGGCAGGGATTGAGCATATCTGCTGCAGTACCGAGAAGCAAAAGCATATTTTGTATCAGAAAATTGGAACTCTTCACTAAAATAAAGAAAGCAAGAGGCTCAGAAGTAAACACTCTTAATGATTCTTTGATGATGCCGGTCCTTAAACCCAAAATGGGGATATCGGATATTTGTATCCTAATAAGCTGCTTAAATATTAAAGCGTCGAATATACGAGGCTTCAAGTGGAAGTTAAATTGGTTAGCGGACAAAGTAATAGAACAGAATGAGCAGCAGATTATGGAAGACCAGTGATATTTGAAAGAATTAATGCAGCCGCAGAAGTGGGGAATCATGTTCATGTTGAAACCGATACATCTTTTAGCAAACGGTCTCAGTTTGGATGCGAAGCTGCCGCAAAGAGATTCTCTCCACTGATAGAACAGAACACCACCACCACCACCAACAACAACACAATGCTTCTGTCACTATCCACTGCTAGAAAACCGCGGTCAAAGAGGAACTTTAGTTACAGAGTCCAGTTAAGGTAGATAAAATGTCTGAAAAAAAGGGTAGAATCTAAAAACCACAGGTCAGAGTAAGAAGAGCATTAGTCACTGCTAAAAGCGCTTTCACTTAGAGGCAAGGTTTTAAGTCAATGTGAAAAAGTTATCAGCAACATTTTGGCAACTAGTAGTAATTGAAGGGAAATTTCACTGGTCTCTACAGCACATTTTGCCTCATATATTACACAGTGTCTACCATCTGAAAAGCATGCAGTTATTGGTGTGACAGATGTCAATAAGATACAGGTCATCCAAGTCAAACTATTTTCATTTGGCAAACTATAAAAGTTATCTCGCCTTTCAACAACAAACAAACCAGAAAGTCAACACAACAAAATGTTGCCTTTTTCACCAAAGAACACGATTTGGAACAGATAATTTTCTAGTTTATGTCATTCTGCAGCATTCATCTGTTCAGCAGGCAATGGCAGATCAACTTTTATTTTGCCAAAGGCAATTGGTCTGTCTACAAGCCAAAATGATCCTTTATTAAGATAAATGATACATAACGATACAAAATATTAGTACCATAGCATCACTGAGGAAATCGAGCTTTTGATACAAATAAATCCATTATGATAACGTAAGAAGAAATGAAACCGAAATCTGAGATATGACTAACATCCGTCATAAATAGTATACAACAAATCAGAAAGCATATAAAAACAAATACACAGGTTGCAATTTTACTTATATTGTCAATCTTATGAAGGAATATGAAGAAAAGACAGATTGTGTACATGCAATCTGTGACACGTAAAATGTAAACAAAGGGAGTTGTTTTCGTGTACCATAATAAGTTTATATAGTGGAAAGAGATGGGCTAATTACTGAAAGCAAGAGGCAGTATAATTTGCATGAAGCACAATTATTATTTCAATGTTACCTAGAATTGGAAAGTGATAGCAGTTATGCATATCTGTAATAATGCCTAAATAAATATTATCTTAAAGGTAGCAAGAGGGATACAGCTTACACCTATACAATATCACAATAAATATAAAATGTTAATGGGGTCTCAAAAGTATGTATTTATGGGCATCTAACTTTCATATACATTTGACAGGATAAATTAATTAAAGCTGATAGCCTCTATTTAGATTGTGCTGTGAAAAATATCTGTCTCTCATCGCAAAAAATGATACATGGATTTTTCATGGCCGAAGCTGATCTTTGGAGCTCTGTAACACACTTATTTCCAACACAAGTCAGTCTAGTGTGTACTAATTTAAAAGATCAATGTGAACTGACTCTTTTAAAAGTATGCTGAATAGTTTCCATCCATCGTTTTGTTAAAAAAAAAAAACTTTGTACTTGCCTTCAACACGGCGTCTAGAGCTATATGTGGCTTGAATGCAGAGCTAGCAACACACGAGTATTTCAGTACATGGGTACTGCACTGTGACAACAGCAGGTACACATGGCTCATATTAGTTTCACGAAAAACTCACTATTCAAACTCCTAGCACACAAATATATAGCCCTATTTTAATTTATTAAACACTTACACCAATGAATCATACACTTTACCCTTAAAATACAAAACTATCAATTGCTTACCTTAGCCAAAGTGGCATCGCCAAAATAATACAGGTCAGAAACTTATTCGGAACATTCGCATCTCTTTCCGTTGCGAGTCGAATAACTTTGACCATCTGAAAGAGACTCGGAGGTAATCGTAATGGTACTTCCGAAATTGGTACGTTTTTGGAAGACGAACATCGAGCTAGATGTGCTAAAAACATATTCTTATAAAAGGATAAGTGTTGAAAATAACACTCGACGACGTTTCAACGATCAATAAAATAGCTGCACTTTTAATTTGTATTGTTATTCGTGCAACTTTGTAATTACAAATACCCAAGAAATCATTCGGTCTCAATAGCCTGAAACTGTGACGTCAATTAAGTTATTATGACGTAATAACAACCACAGGCTTGAGGGCAGTTCAAAATGGTCATTATTTACATATAGGTTTGTTTCTAGTATGTGATGGAAAAGGCCGAGGACGTTCCGATTGGTCAGTAGCTATATCATACGAGAGTATTTTATCACATTGGTACGATCTGTATGATATAACAATGACACGAAACAGACATGCGAATGACGTCACTGTGACGTCACACAACAGCCAACGTCAATTGAGTACCTAAACACTCACACGTGGACCAATTGTATTATTTCCGTACAAGCTAATGATCTGTCTCTAGTTTTATTTGAGACAGGGGTTCAGCCAAGACAGAACCATGACGCCATGATGCAGAAAATGTCCCTTGGTGATGATGAAAATCCTTATTTAAAACTTCATTGTGAAATACAAATTTACACTTAAATATTTACTCAGAAGGAGATTTTTCACTGTAAGGAAGATGTGTACATACTGTTTTGGGGGAATACTATTAAAAGAGGAATGGTATTCAAGTTGATAAATTTAATTTGGGAAAGAGGTAGCGAACATGTCATCATATTGAAGATCATTTGGATCATTTTGTGATTTGGATGAATATAGAGAGTAAGCAAGAAAACATTTGTTTTGATTGTTTATTTACGTTTCTGTCTGTTTGAAAGACAGGTGGAATAGACACTCATTTGTTAAACTTTAAAAGTGTTTAGTTGCAATAGAGAAGGCAAAACAACAAAAAAGATTCTGTCATCCCTTTGCAATATTTATTTGTTTAATAGAGAATAACCACTGTCTCCTTTGTATTTGAGTACAACTAATGGAGTCTGAAAATGTTACAAGAAAAAAAACATTTAGCACAATTTCTGGCAACCAATCTTAGAAAGTAAATACTCCTTAGAATAAATTGCTTGTTAATAAGCATCGCAGAAAATAAAGATCTAGGAAACGATGTGTTATTTGAGACCTCAATACGAACTCACGTATATCCTATTTATAATAATGCATCAGTATTCCTGAATGTATAAACAAGACTATGATATACTGGTAAGTCAGAAGTCACTGTTCAAAGAAAAACTTTCTTTTTATCATTACCTTTAGTAAATCGCAAATAGTTTGTAGTAGATAATGAATTTGTACAATAAAATTTTTTGTATGTACTAATGGTTTAGACAGAGAAGGACAAGCTTGCTATTTTCATATGCTTGTTACAATTTAAACACATAAAAATGTTAATACCATTTTCTTTGAACTCTTAAGTGGTCAATGTTAAACTTAAAAATCCATTTTCCATTTCACGCGGATAAATCTAGAATACCTCACCCATGGAAAATTCAGTCCATCTTTACTAGTTCATGACGTCCATAGTAGGGAACTGTTGCATTGTATTTCCGGTAAAGTGTTCATGACTGCAAAAATACTAGTATTCTTTCTCGATTAATCGAAGAAGCATGTAAATGTCTGTAAGTAGTGAAGTGTTACCATTTCCTTGTATTAATCACTTGCGTTTGCCAAACATATCTCTTGCTTAAAACCTGCGCTCGTTATAAAAATGTATAGAAAGTTTAAGATGCCTTTTGATATCCTTTTATACCAGGGTTTTACCGATTTCTGCGATTTTCTATTTTTTTTTTTATAAATTTTTTGTTGGTAAATTCGATTCATGCTGACAAGTTCTAACGTCACATGGTAGGAAACTATTAACTCGCGAATCCGGTAGAGTTTTAATGGCGGCGAAAATACTAGTACTCCTTCTCGTTCAATGGATATAACAGCAAAATTTCTGTGAGCAGTAATGTGTTACCATTTCCTTTCATTACATCACTTGCTACCAAACAGATCTCTTTCTTAAAACCTTCTCTCGATACAAAAATATATAGGTGGTATGAAACGTATTATAATGTCTTTTCAAACCAGTGTTTTACCCATTTCTGCGATGCTTTGATTCTTTTCAGCGAATTTGAAACCGAGATGCTCATTCAACTAATTTTCACGACCCGCTCTACTATTTTCAACTGGCGTATATTACACCAATATCGGCATTGCTTACAAAATTCCTTCTGAAATCTCGATTTTGTAACTCCTGTTGTAATATTCTTTGACATCACTGTGATAGGGTAAAAAAAAGATCATATTTATGTAACTAATCTGCACTGAGGCGCAAAATTTGGCGTTTTTTCCCCTAGAATAGAATCTGCATTTTTTCTGTGCTGATACAGTCTGGGCAATAATAATAAAAGATCGCCGATTGTAACTGAATTATATATACTGTAGACATTTCTCTTGCTAAGTACGATCTCCCTGCATACAGGGTATCAGATTAACACACAACAAAGGGTAAATGTTATGAAATAATATTATATAATGACGCAAGTATTTTAACAAAAGCGTCAGAACACAAATTGCAGCTTGTCTAACTTTAAAAATGGACCATACACTATGTGACATGCACGGAAACTCAAACTTAAATTTCCCTGTTGTAATCCTAGCGTTAGAATGTTGACCGTTCAAATACATAACGTCATAATATGCCGCAATGTACTTCGATGACGTCATAATACTTAACGCTACGTTATCACATACCAGTGATGTACTTTTTTTTCTTCCATTTTTCTTCCCGGATATTTTTTCACGTGTAGTTGTTTAAATAAACAAATGAATATTTTTTTCTTCTGTCGTATTTCCATCCCGGCATAATTATACACTAAAAGTGGTTTCTCATTCACACAACAAAATGCAGATGATGACCCAGGCATGGTTTCTTGTTCGTCGGTATTCTCTGCTCTATTTTAAATTGCCAAGAAAAAATATGGAAGACGTACTTTAATTCTTGCGCGATTGCCTGAAAAACAGATAAGGTATGAATATCTTCTTGATTTTTTGTAAAGAGAGGTGTAAGAAATAGTGTTATTCCAAATGAATTTACTTTAAAATGGAAATCGGAACTGGATGCAAAGAGGGTAGAAATGAGAAAACTTATTTAAGGGTACCTCAACGTCTTTATGTAGGCATCTGTATTTATGTTAAATAAAATATTAATTGTTTTTCTAAAATTGAATAGTAATGTGGTTTTACCAAAGTTTTTTCATTTCTGATTGTTGCTTATTGTTGTGTGATCTGCACCTTATTTATCGACACAAAACTTCCAAACGAAAAAGTTTGGATCGCTACAAACTGTTACAAAGGCGAAAGGCACTAAACTGGATCAAGAAAAGTCGACGTCGGGTCTTACCATTACTTGTGCAGCGCAATACATTTTTTTTTCAATACGCGATGCTTTCATTGTGACATATCGCGACATTCAATCCGGTTTACGCTGAATCACCCACCTTGGTTGGCCTTGTCCAAACATGTTGACGTACTTTAACACTGATGATGTCGATGTATTTCCTGGGGTGGCTATATAATGATATTGCAAGGAATATTGATCTATGACGAGCGAAATAAAGCGAATAATCACTATTTAAAGGCATGTGTAATCAAATTCTCTAAAATCACACCTATAGCTGTCTAAACGGTACCCCACGCCTACACGACATGTTCGATTCATATTTCAGTTGATCTTACATAATTGTTTATGGTCTACAAAACCTAAGAGTATTGTATCCTTTATTCTATTTTATTATTTTTTTTTCTGCTTTATTACATTTGTAAGGCCTGTGTTTAAGCCAATTAAACATGTCAAGGAGATGTAGCCTCCCACCCTACCCACGCTTACTATACCTTCTGCTTGAAAAAACAAAATCCAGTTAAGTGTAGAAGCATCTCACAGTTTGGGTGATTAAGACAAGATTTATAAATATGCAAGTCTTTCTTCCTTTTCCAAAAACAAGTGGTAAGTGGTTGGGGACGAAGGGAAGCTGGAAAGGTGGGGTAGGTGTAGGGTGGGGGGTGGGGGGAGGCTATTAAAAACCATATACTGTTCGAATATCCCGATTATCTCTATTGTCTTTTTGTAGCACCTCCTCAGACCCCTACTGGCTTGTACTGCCAGTGCTACTGTACAGTGGCGTTTTTACTGAAGAAGCAGCCACTAACGGAAGGACTCGCCTTTACAATCTCCAGGTAGCACAGATTCTACTTTTTGTTTGATAAATCCGCAATTAGTAATCCGCAAGATAGTGTGAACGCAACTAAGAAAGTCAAGATATATATATATATATATATATATATATATATATATATATATATATATATATATATATATATATATATATATAAGATAAGATAAAGGCAAAAATTGCAATATAACATCCTTAAAATATAGGGTAATTTTTTTAAATTTAAATAATCCGCATCCCCTCTCAGTTGGTATATCAGTATGTTCCTCAACTAAGATCACATCAATAACCTTCTGTCTCACAAACGTGAAGTATATACACTCGAAAGAATGTTTTCTACTGTCAGTGGGCACTAACAGGGTATGCACTCGGGCCGATTTTCACCCTTCAAGAAGTATGCATGTGTTATGTGTGTCCAATACGCAATCGGCTCAAAACCTCCTCATCTCTTTGTTCTATGCGAAGAATGCCTCACCCCTATGACGGGTTTGATTTTACGAAGCGTTTTAGAGGATCTTCCTGAGACCCTCACCCATATTTCGGTTCAAATCATCTGATTTCAAAGTTCAAAGACCTGATTTCAAACTTCCAAAAGCGCACGTGACATCACAGATTTTCTTTTCTTAAAAAAAGGTAATCTCATTAAAAGACACAAAGGAAAAGGCGAGAATTGACATATCAAAAACTATGCATCAGCAACGCCTTATCAGTGACCAATGTTACTGCCATCTGTACAGCGCTGTATCATTTCTTGTTTGCCGGTTGTTTGTCCAAAACCAAGAACTGTCAAATAGGGAGAACTCTGACACCTTGATAAACTTTACTATATAACATGTTCAAGTCCACGTCGTAATAACTTCGCTCATTTTTACCCAATATATACCAAAAATGTATTAGTTATGTATTTGTTAATTTTGAAAGAAAAATCCTGAATTTTGTAGAAGTTGGTGCTAATGGGAAGGCGCAGCATAGTGGAGGTCAATTAACAAACATTAGCGTAGACGCAATTGCTATTGGCTTTTTCTGTTGGATGGAGTAGCGATTTCACAATGGTTCTGTGCAATTTAGCAGTATACGTGTGTGCGGATGTTCTATATCTCATTGAAATGAATTAACTTCCTTGTCTTTTTGTTTACCCTAGAAAATATGCATCAGTTACATTGTTTACTTCAAGTGACCTAAATTACAGTGGCGTTTCTTTTACCTGAGGTGTATAAAAATAAATGCAACGAAATTTTAGGTGTCATGTGATCCACATAGAAACTTAATCTTAAAGGAGTGTCTCTGTTATGCCAATAGTGTTTAAAAATAAATCTCATGAACTTCGATGTGTCGAACAATCCAGATAGATATTCAAAGAAAATATGACGGCTCTTTCAACTACGTTTTGTTTTCTTCTTTGTATTTTGTGTGTTTCTATTGATTTCACAATTGAATGGGGTATATGTGTTTTAAGTGTTATTTCTTTGCTTGCTGCGTGTATTTCCGAAATTGAGACGGGTATATAATATAGGTTTCAATTGTAATTTCTTTGCATTTTCGCTTATGCCTCGAGGAAGCTGTTTGCAACGTTGTACAAGTACGGAATGACTCGCCTTTAACATTTTCACGTATAAGAGATTATAATTTTCTTTTGGTAAATCCGCAATTTGAAACTTTAAAGCAAATGAACTTGTGCATACCATAGTGTGAACGCAACTCATGCGAGACCTCTTCTTGCTCTCTCGCTGTTTTTTTTCTGGTTATTTGGTGAGAACGCTGCTGTGCAAGATGATGACGTCATAATATGTGACAGCACAGGAAGATGACGTCATAATGCGAAGCATTTCGCCACACAAGTATTGTACTGCAGATTATCATCTTATCATTTTTTTATCCCGGTGATTTCATTCTATCGCAGATCTCTTCCAGGGAAATATGCTCCAGAAACAATCTTCTCTTCTGCAAATACATATTATTATTATTATTATTTGTGTTCTTGTTTAACGGCACGTCAGCACAGTAATTGATATATGATGCTAATTAAAGGTAAAGTTCTAACAATGTTAAGATAAAGAATTGCACAAAAACCTTTAGGAAGATAAAACGTTCCAAGATAAAGAACTGCAAGATAAAATTCTGTAATATATATATGTATGTATATATATATATATATATATATATATATATATATATATATATATATATATATATATATATATATTAGATAGGTATATTTGTTAATTTTGAAAGCAAAATCCTGAATTTTGTACAAGTTGGTGTGTTAATGAGCAGGCGCAGTATAGTGGATCAATTAGCAAACTTTTAGCTTAGACGCGATTGTTATTGGCTTCTTGTGTTAGATGGAGTAGCGATTCGACAAAGACTATGGAATTTTGCAGTATACATGTGTGCGGATGTTATATATCTCATTGAAATGAATTATGTTCCTTGTTTCTTTGTATACCCTACTAGTATATATTAGTTACATTGTTTACTTCAACTGACCTGAATTACAGGAGCGTCTGCTTTACCCGAGGTGTTTAAAAATAAATCGAAACAAAATTTGAGGTGTCAGGCGATACAAATAGAAACTTAACTTTGAAGGAGTGTCTCTGTTATGCCAAGGTGTGTGTTCAAAAATAAATCTCATGGAATTTGATTATGTCGGGCTATACACATAAAATATGCAGAGAAAATATAATGTCTCTGTCGATATCGTTTTGTTTTCTTCTCTGTATTCTTTTTAATTCAACATTCGCAATCAGTGGTGAGTATTTCAAGATATATTTGATTACTTGTTTCTTGTGATTTCATTATTGAATGGGGTATATATGTTTTTAAGTGGTATTTATTTGCTTCCTGCTTGTGACTAGAGGGGTATATACACATAGGTTTAAATTGTTATTTCTTTGAATTTTCGTCTAATGCCACACAGAATTTTGTGCAGCTCTGTCATTTATTTTCCTGATAATATTTATCAATCATACTATAAAGCACGAATATCACGACGGTTGTAACTTGCTGAAGGTTGATATTAGAAAAAGATACTTTGAAGGTTTTTCACTTGTATTCGCTTGTGAAACACAGTCGAGACCTTTTATCACTTTTCTGTGTCAACGGCATCTTCGTCAGCATTAAGGTTTGTTTAATAGGTTTTGAAAGTTCTGTATACATGCAGTGTCCGTGTACATCAGAGTACACTTTCCAGGATGGACATACAGTGTTTCGCGGAACTTTTGGTTTTGCAACTGTGTGCTTCTCTATAGTCAAACTAGACTAGATATGGTTATGCTCAATTCAACATTTCTATTTCATTTGCGTATGCTTAAAATTTTCACTAAGTTATCCCTTAAGATCCTTTGGATACTCAATAAAAAACAAAGCATAAATATTTGCCCTTCCATTACCTTTATGATTGCTCCACTTAACCATAACGACCCCACCCCCATCCACTCGGAAAAAAAATAATGATCCTAAGGAAGGAAATGACTCATCGTTGTATTACTTTCTGTGACATTTTATCAGTTTATAGAATAAATGTATACAGTAACATTAGTTTAATTACCACAGTTACTCGAAATTACATCGGGTATAAAACAATCATATATACACATACGTGTTTTGGGTGTAAGTGTATGAATGTGTAATTGTTTACAATTTAGCTTTTACTCGTCTATATATAGCCAGGATTTTGACGATGTGCCGTTAATCCGCATACATACATACGTACATAATTGCATACATACATACATTTTGTGTGCTTTTATAATAGCTCTTAAGAGAATCAAAGTATGTAGACCAACAATCTGTAGTGGTATCTAATTTTATGTCACACACACACATACACACACACACACACACACATATATATATATATATATATATATATATGTTGTGAGTGGAAACTTTGCAAGTACCAAAGTCATGACGTCGTCAGGTGAATAATAATATATTATTTAAAGCTGCGACAACAATGGTCTTCATTCATTACAAGGCTACTGAAGGCCAATGCTTCATTAAACATAGACGGCGAGAGAGAGATTTTGAATTATAGACGTGTTCGGTCATTCGACCATGTACGTCTTTTTAAAGTGTGTGCACCGCACACTATTTATTTATGGTCAAGTGTGTTGCTAGTTTGCAACACACCTGACACGTTAAAGCGTTAAAAACGCTATTGTCACACCCCTCCATCGCTGCATGGTTTCCCCAAAAATGGGGTTCATTGAAGGCGCGATACGTTTAGGAGGGTGTGCAACCTTTACTTTCCACCTGTACATAGGATTGGAACCTCAATGTTTTCAGGTTTTAATGCAATGCATGCACAGCATGCTAGTATTCAGTGTCAGGAGCGAGGCAGGTGGCTTGGGCTCGGCAAGGGAGACACGAAGCGGAACGGAAGAACTCAAACGCCAGGATCGTACAAGGTCAAATTCTGCCCAGTTAACTAAGTCGGGCTGTCCCTAATACCAATAAAGTGTTAGCCACTTGTTCAATTATGACAATGCTTCAAGTTACAAAGAATTTGTTTTTATTTAACGCGCTTATTCCAGTTTTTGTGAAAATTTTGTGGTCAAAGTGTACATGTTATTTTCCAAAAGCAATACCAATCTTTGAGTAAGAATTACTCATATCCTTTTCGTATCACGCACACTTCAATTTTGAGTAATAAATTTTAGACGGTGGTTCGAACGTGATCAAATTTGTGTTTTAAAAAAGTATAATCAAAAGGGGTTTTCGAAAAATACCAAATTGAAAACCCCATTGATTCAGGCAAACGAGGTATGTTAGCCCTTAAAAGGGCTGTTATGTTTTCCCCTCGTAAGTAGTCTGGTATGCTGACTACTCCAGCCGTCATTGTGCAGCATTCCATCAGGCTGCATATTGTTATTGTGGAGGGCGTAGATTAGGTCGCAGTTAAAGCCCATCCCGCTTCCCTCTCTTGGCCCGTCCCTTTGTGTGTTATTTGGGTCCAACAGCATGTGAATGGAGTGACCGGAATATACCCGCTGGTATCGATTTTCCGGTAGCTGGGTGGCTCCCTCTCCTCGCATTCCTTGATGGCTGGCCTCTCCCATTTATTTGCCGCCTTGTACGGCTGATCTGATGTTGTTGATCTGGATGGCTTGCCTCTCATGGTAGCAATGGATGGTACCGCCTCCCCGAGCTTTCTCCAATCGCTCGCTGGCCTGGTCACAACTCCGCCATGCTGTTCCCTGTACGATGTTGTTCTCTCGACGGCTGGAACCTGAATGACGACATAGACGGCGTTCGTTCGTTCGTTCGTTTGATTAACGACGTGTGCGGCCATTCGGCCATTTACGTCGAACAGCAATAGACGGCTGTTGTTTTGGCTGTTTTATAGTAAACTGACGTCGTTAGGGACCGACCATTACAATTTCCAGGACGAGGGCAGGGATGGGATTTTCTTCGAAACGAATTTTTAAAAATATTTTATTCTATTTTTTTTTTTGTCGTTTAGCACAAGCACATTTTAAAAAAAAACTAATATAACTATATAATTAGTTCTTTTTTTCTAAAATATCAGAGCAAAAATATTGTTTCAATCAATTTGTTAAAAATATACAAGCCCCCCCCCCCCCCTCCGAAACGGTTGGTCCCTTAATTCATTGGTGACAGATACTAGTATACCGTTACTTCTGAGAATATTGTAATAGTTTTTAAGGATGATGTATACATACCTGGTAAGGCATTGTATTATGTCATAAATTTTGTGCCCCAAAGTTATAAACAATTAGAAATAACACAACTGTTCTTATACAACTATTAGAAATAACACAACTGTTCTTATACAACTATTAGAAATAACACAACTGTTCTTATACAACTATTTGTAATAACACAACTGTTCTTATACAACTATTAGAAATAACACAACTGTTCTTATACAACTATTTGTAATAACACAACTGTTCTTATACAACTATTAGAAATAACACAACTGTTCTTATACAACTATGTGTAATAACACAACTGTTCTTATACAACTATGTGTAATAACACAACTGTTCTTATACAACTATTAGAAATAACACAACTGTTCTTATACAACTATGTGTAATAACACAACTGTTCTTATACAACTATGTGTAATAACACAACTGTTCTTATACAACTATTAGAAATAACACAACTTTTCTTATACAACTATTTGTAATAACACAACTGTTCTTATACAACTATGTGTAATAACACAACTGTTCTTATACAACTATTTGTAATAACACAACTTTTCTTATACAACTATTTGTAATAACAACTGTTCTTATACAACTATTAGAAATAACACAACTGTTCTTATACAACTATTAGAAATAACACAACTGTTCTTATACAACTATTAGAAATAACACAACTGTTCTTATACAACTATTAGAAATAACACAACTGTTCTTATACAACTATTTGCTCACCTAAGTAGCTGCATATTAATACTCTAGTAACTGAGAGAAATTGTTACCATATTCATGACCATTACTTGAAATAAATCTAAAAATGAATCGTCAAATTCATGTACACCGTTACCACAGTATCGGAATTTGTGCGTCTTTGTTCGCGTTTTTGTTTCGGTAGATCTGTACAACTGTTTTTCCTGTTGAAATTACGATCTGTAGGAACAAAACAAAACAACAAAAAAAAAAAAACAAATTTAAAAAAAACAACAACAACAAAAAACCGGCATAAAATCACACACATTAAAGTAAAATAAGGCAAATCATGTGCACAGTGAACAGCAAAATGATAAAATATATCAAAATAAGACCAAAGCAGACGCACGTATTACCGGTAGGCGCGCAGATTACCGGGATTGAGATACATGTTTTGATAAATGAACTATCAATTTGCACATAGAAGTTTTGTTTATAGCTTCTCTCTATCTCTCACTACTCCCTTCCCCCTCCCTTTGCACATAGAAGTTTTGTTTATAGCTTCTCTCTATCTCTCACTGCTCCCTTCCCCCTCCCCTCCTGCGCAGTCCCGTATGAATTACATTCAAAACATACCCCGTGTTATACCATCATCACCACGACCAAAACTAACAGTACTATACTACCCATATATTTCACAAGTATGACGAAAACTTATGCAAACTGTTACATCCCACCTCCAACCCAGCCTAACAGTAATTTTGGAGAAGTGGGACTGATCTTTGATAGTCAAACCATGAGCAGGGTTTGTGACTCTGAGTTACCAATTTGTTCGAGTAAAATTCCCCTTGTTACAGCTTCTTAAGTGCCTGCAGACACTTAACACATACGTATATATATATATATATATATATATATATATATATATATATATATATATATATATATATATATATATATATATATATAATGACACAAAAAATGATAAAAGCGCAAATCCAAAATAGTTTCCCAACGTTTCGAGCTAAACAAGCTCTTTGTCGGGGAAGAAACAATTTACATCCACAAACACTAAATACAAAAGCCAAGCAGATTTCTTGACTTCTAAATGTTTCAATCACGCGGAAATAAACAAACAAAGGATAAACAAGAGAAGAAAGAAAGAAGAAAAAAATTAAAAATCGGTCTAAAAAGGGTAAACTACATATCTATGTCATGCTGCCATCAGCCCAACAAAGTTGTGTAAAAAAATTCGAAGAAGTGTTTATCGTGCGTATCAGGCAGAGCACCAAAGTGTTTTGACCTAATTCCACGCTGGGAACAAAGAAGGACTGACACCATGCGCGGTGAATAATTAACGTCATCATTAAAATGTACAAAAGAAATTATATCCCGGTAAAGTTATGCAAGGAGGTATTAAGGAAATATGTCAAGAGTATGGTATAGCGGGATAATGGAGAAGAGTTGAAGTAATAATAATAATAATAATAATAATAATAACAACAACAGCAACAACAACAATGAAAATTATATCAATAACAACAACAGCAACAACAACAATAATAATAATAATAATAATAATAATAATAATAATAATAATAATAATAATAATAATACATGTAAAGAGTTACGGAATATTTACTTGGGTAAATATTATCACAAAAATTGCGTACGTCAGATAAACTGATGCCTGGCTGTTGTTTTTGAAAATATTGCATTAGGAAGGTTAGACTATTTTATTTAGGTCGAACTCTCCATGAGTTTTCAATTGAAGTAAACAGTATCGTTCCTTACGTGTGCGTTCTATATCGGTCCAACCCAGGTTAGAATCAATCGGCAGCATCACGAGGGATTCGACTGAATGACCAGTCGAGTTGTTGTGGTTGGCGAGTTTCGCGTAGATTTTGTTGTGAATGTGGCTCTTGTGGTTATTCATTCGTTTTCCGAAATCAACGCTATCGCCAACATAATGAGTGCTATATATTTTGTCTGTCAGAAGATAGATTACAAACATGATAAGAATGATTAAGAGACATTATTATATTTTGCGGTACAGAAAATTCACAGCAATCCGAATTTCAAAGGTGCCATAAATACAAAAATTTGCAAAATATCCAGATTTCGAAACAGTCTCTTCAAATATGGAATGAAAAAAAAAAATGAATAGTAGTTAAGTATTGGGAGGGAACGTAGTTATTCGTTACTTATTTAATCTTAATGGCTTCATTCCACACAGTTTTAAACTTTAAATTTCGTTTCTTTAAACAGTGCGTCTTTCTGGAAATTCATCAAATACTACTTATTTTGCGTATGGTCGTGTGGAAATAAATTACAACGGGACATGGGGCACAGTGTGTGATCGCTTATGGGATGACAACGAAGCGTCTGTCGTATGCAAAATGCTTGGATACCAGTGAGTGAAAATCTCTCTCTCTCTCTCTCTCTCTCTCTCTCTCTCTCTCTCTCTCTCTCTCTCTCTCTCTCTCTCTCTCTCTAGGATAGTCGGAATTTGTATATAACACATATTACAAATACGTGAACTTTTGGAGCATGCCTGAATCTTGATTTCAAGCTTTACATTGGTAATTTTTCTCACACACCAAAGCAAAAGTTTTAACCTCGATTTCTCCGGTCGAACCAACTGGAAATTTAAACCTGGTGGGGTGAGGGAGGACGAGGGAGGGATGACCTGAGTAGAACTGGTGTTCTGTCCTATTAACGTTACCAACCAGCACTAATAGGTTGCTACTAAGTATGTGAAGACTTTATAGTCATGTTTAGGACAAATGGACAACACCTGGATCTGAAACTTTAAACAGTATCTAAATTTTTAAGCAAATATAACATCGTGACATTTTTCATTTTTACTTTTGACGTCATTAGAAACTTATTAAAATATGTTTGCAGATTAGCATACAAATAGTAAGCACATTCGATATTTTGCTTTTCGCCGTCAAAGATTAATATCCTGAACTTGATACCTGCTCCTTCGAGCCGGGAAATGTTCATCGGAAAATTTTCTCGCCATGAAAAGAATTGAGCCACATGGGTCAAATATTATTCTTTCCAAGTATGATTTTTTGTATTTAAGAGCATATATATCCCAGACAATTTGAACTCAAAGACATTTTACACACAAGTAACATCATATTAAACACACTGACCTATTTTAACTATACCCCCCCCCAAAAAAAAAACCAAAAAACAAAAAAAAAAAAAAAAAACGTTATACACAAGTAGCATCATATTAAATAAACTGGTCTATTTTAGCTAAAATAATCCGTTACTCGCAAGTAACACCGTGTTAAACACACTGGTATACTTTAACTCCAAAACCCACTACACACGAGTAACATCATATTAAACACACTGACATATTTTAACTCAAATAACCTGTTACACACAAGTATTTTCATAATAAACACATTGGCATGTTTTAGTTAATTACACACAAGTAACATAGTATTAAACACACTAGCCTATTTTAACACCAATAACTCGTTACACACAAGCAACATCATATTAAACACACTGACCTATTTTAACTCAAATAACCCGTTACACACAAGTTACATAGTATTAAACACATTGTCCTTTTTTAACTCAAATAACCCGTTATTCGCAAGTAACACCGTATTAAACACACTGGTATATTTTAACTCAAAAACCCGTTACACACGAGTAACATCATATTAAACGCACTGACATATTTTAGATCAAATAACCCGTTACACACAAGTGACATCATATTAAACACAATGGCCTATTTTAACTCAAATAAACCTTTACGCACAAGTAACATCACACTGGTAAGTAAAATGAGACTTATTTTAGCAAGATTATGTTACGTATGCATAATGTACATTTTTAATTTTATACACGAATAATTGACATACATTACACAAACCATCTGGTGACATAAGAAGGCATCTTCAGTTTTGTTTTCATTTCGTTGAGTAACGAGAAAAACAAAAACCGATTATGACTAAGCTATAAATGGCAAGGGAGAGTCGCGTTGAAAACAATCATAGCTGTAGTCCAGAGAAAATTAAAAAAAGAAAATAAAAATAACTTTTCTACCGCAAATCTATCTTCTTGACCAGGTGAGAACTTAATTTCAACAATATTAAACTTATGGAGAAGGCCCAAAGCCACCATCATCCTGTTTTCTCTGATTGTGCACAATGTTTTGTAATAAAGGTGAAAGCAGATTTCTCTGCTCTCCCGTTTTTAATGCAATATGCACCGATTTTAGTGGTACACATTGAAAGGGAGACAACCCGACTGATAAAAAAATAATATTTGCAAATGTCTTTCTGATTTTTAAATATAAGCAAAGATTCTTGGTAAAGTAAGAACAATCCTTTCCTCGACTTAAGTGGACTTCTTAAGGATGAAGTAAACAGGGACGAAAAAAAAAATATCAGGGATGATAACTACGATGAGCACTTTCTCCTCTTCCTGCTTCGTCTTCCTCTATTGCTTCTCAACTTGTTTTGTTTCATTTTTATTACTATGTGTATCGAGATACTACTACTACTACTACTACTATTAATAATAATAATAATAATGTTATTATTATTATTATTATTGTTTTTAATCTATTATTGATTTTCAACATCATTATCATATCCATCCGAACTTGTATCAATTACAGTTTGAGACCCCGAAAAAATTCAATAAATATCAAACAAAATGTAAATATTTCAAATGGATTCATTATTTGCTATCAAAAAGCAAACGAGGAAGTTCTGGTAACATTAGTAAAGGATTCATCTTTTGTACATGCGAGTATTATTACTATATATTATGATTATGTCACATAGACTTAATACAGGCTGTAACTGAACACTATTTTCCCGTATACATTGTCCTCTATCGGTATACATTGCCGATAAGGACATTCGTCGTGACATTATGACGTCATCTTGTTACATGTGTATACGTCATCCGATATATTCATGCTTGTCATAAATGAAATTATGAATGAAGTTTAGAAAGGAATAAAAAGGACATTTTGCTGGTAGCAATGTTAAGAACTCTGGCCTCGTATTCACGATCGCTTACAATAAATAAACTAATTGAAATACAATAGATTTCAAAGTAGCAATACATTTATATGCATAGGTCTGTTAAATGCGTATAGTGTATTATGTAGCAATTTAACAAATATAAAACTACGACAAAGAAAATTTTCAGTTTGAGCGACCACTCAGTTTGAGGATTTTCGTGAGTACGAGTCCATGTGACTAATGATACTTATAAATTAGAGCATATAATAAACATGTTATTTTATGTGTACTATCCAATATGTCCGGTATACTCGTTGTTTTAGCAAGCTCGTCGGCCACGTGCAAAAAGACCTCGTCCCAACAAGATAGCACACTACATACGCATGCAATAACCTTTATTAGAGATATATTATCGAAAGTGAATTAGCATTTTCACCTCAATAGATTTATTCCAGTTATTATGTGATAAAAAAGGTGACGTGTTGCGTGTGTATCTCTAATTATTTCCTCGGATAAAAATCGTGTCTGTGCTGAGCATGGAAAATGCATTCACACTTTGTGCACCTAATCGTTAAATGCACCAAACCCTTTTTGGATATTTCAACGAATGGTCAAACCGCAGTCGACATATTTAACCAATCCAAAAGTAGCGCGAAAAGGTGCGTTCTTAGCTATACTGTATTGTAAGACCGTTACAGCGGCAGACGGCACTGGCGCTGGTGCCTAGACCTGGAAAGGGACATACTCATCGTTCCAGCTGTCGTCCAGTATCTCTCGCGGATTATATACGCGGGGCTATGGGACGAATGATCACTGACAGGTATCTTGAATTCATTAAGTTACTATCACACATTAAATGCCGGAGAGGCACAATCAGCCATCTTGTCGAACTTAAAACATTTATTAGGGAGGCTTCCATGGGAAGGAATATATGGTGGCCATTTTGTCTTTCTTGGAGAAGGATTATGAGAGCACATGGAAGTGCAGGCATAATGAATAAGCTATTCGTTCTGGGGTCAAGGGGGAGGAAGGGGCCTCCTACCTATCTTTATATCCAATCAGGAAACTGACTGTTCATTGTTTGTGGACGACTTTTTGATCAGCTGTGAATCAAGGAGTATGCACAGTGTTGATCGTCGGTGACAGATATGCTTAGATAGAATTCACAAATGGTCGTCGGAGAAAGGATCCAAATTTTCTAAATAAAAAACTCCTTATGTGCAAATCTGCAGATTACATAAAATGTATGATGATCCCAAACTCTGCCATGATGGTTCTGTTGTGCCTGTTGTGGAAGATACCAAATTTTGGGGGTCTTATTTTTGACCGTAAACTAACTTTATTTTCGCCTATATAATACCTCAGGGACAAATGTCAAAAAGTCCTGGATTTGTCAAACACAGACTGGGGAGCAGACCAGAAGTTCTTACACTGGTTTTACAATAATTCAGTAAATTTTGATCGTGACTATGTCTTGATTGTGTACGTGCCAGCTTGGAATTCTTACCTGCAGATGCTTGATCCGATACACATACAGAGACTAAGATTTTCTCTGGGAGCATTTAGAACTTCTCCTTCAAAAAGCCTCAATGTTGAGGGAAATAAGCCATCACTTTATCTCAGACGAATAAAATTAGCTCTTCGGAATACTACAACACTATACTCTAATCCCGCATATAATGTCGTCTTTTGGAACAAATTCCAAATCTTATACACTCAGAAATGAAATTTCATTCGACCTTCACTCATAAAACAAATAGCGGTGATAAGATGGTATTGTGCCGACCATACATATAGCTAACTCATGCATACCTCCTAAAACGTGAACATCGATCAGAGTATATACCTTGTCAGCGACCATTTATAGTGGAACACATTCCTGTTGAGTGCCGAGACTTCCACTCTCAGAGATAGAATTTTATTTTTTTATTTTTTAAGAACAAGTTTAAAACACTTGATGATGATATATCACTAGAAAAAATCGTGGACGTTTTTAGATAATGAGGTTGATGTAACACATTTAAAATTTATATTTTAAGGATATAATATGTTTTACCGTGATCATTTAGTTTATATTCATTTTACATAATTTTTACATGTTTAGTTTCAAATCGATCTTAGTGTTGGTTCTACTACATGTTTACGTTTTTGGGGGTTAAGTGGGTTGGAGGTGAAGCGGGGGAATTAGGGTTTTATACTCCTAAATATTTTTGTTCTTCATTTCTTTATCTTTACGGTAGAAACTGGCTGTAAATTGGAACCATATAACCAGTATTTTGTAGACCCGCCATCGAATTCTATACATACACATTCTTTTACCTTAGAATAATACGTGTGGACTGAACATCACCTATGTTACCTTTTGAAAATTATTTATTTACATGAAAATTGTGTCAGTTAAGACAATATTTTCAATTAATGAGTCTGACGGTTAAATGAACCAATTAACTTCAAAACTCTAATTAAGGCCTTGAATTGATTCGTGACAACGCTAATGATTACTTTCCTCAGGTTCTACATTGTAAAGGAAAATAATATTACCATGAGAATACATCATCTCCAAAATACTGCTAGAATCTAGCAAATAAAAACTGCTATTTTTACAAAGACTTATGTCCATGATGCAGTATGATATTCCATGCTGTCTCAATGATTTAAAATAGCTTTAATGATGTTTTCACCACTTCGGAGAAATATCGACAAATTACAACTCTGTGGGGATGACTTACTTTAATTTAATTTTAAAAAATCGACAAATTCAAGTTTCTGCTGTAATGCGGTCGTGAGACATATTGGACACGTTTATGTGACGCTATCATTGTAATCGATTATTTGGATATCTGGTGAATTTAATTTGTACCAATACGAGTTTGTTTGCAAATGAGAGGGCCACTAATAACATCTTAGGCAAACGACTGAAGCATTTTATTATAGACAGAAGAGTAACAAAACATGATTGGATCCAAACGTTCTCCACATCAAGAACAATTGTGCAAAATTCACATATTTCTCAGTAGACACTATATGACGAACATTTTGTAAAAATGCATACAAGTGGTCAGTCTGAGTTGTTGCTCTTATTATGTCCACACTGCACTATACTGTAGAAAAGGTTTTCAGCCGTGTAGATTATATATTGTATCACATACATTTTTACTTTCTTAAAAACAAAAACATAAGAGCAAAGCCACATGTCAACGGCATTGAGGAAATAAATACCTTTAAGGATTTGTGATTGATGAATAATCAAAGATGCTGAAGACGCATTGTCACAACCCCGCTACCGTATTATAAATAATACTGCAGATCTACTTCGGTATTATAAATAATACTGCAGAAGGTGTGTATTAAAATTTAATGACTCACGAACCCCCAGTCAGCAATGCCGACTCTCTAAATACGTATAACAACTCAAGGTTGAATAGATAACAATTTTTTATCAAATATACCAATCAATTCAAGAATTTCATGGACATAAATCTTCAGTTCAATATATCTTAATACAATAATGGGCCGGGTTGGCCAAATGCACTTTACACGTTAATTCGTCATATGGAAATTACTGTCCTATTGTGAGAGAGTCTCTGCTCAGTGAGTTGTCCCAAGTACTCATCTGTTCTAAATTCTCTTCCTTCCTCCTTCCTTCCTCTTCCTCCTTCTACACACCGTGCCTCTTGTTTACACCCTGGAAGTCTACTCGGCTTCCTTCGGCATTTCTCTCTGTGTCATCACTGCGTACACCCTGGTAATCTCTCAGCGCCGACTCTCACGGGCACCCTGGGAGCTTCCTGAAGAAATATAAGGGACGTACACTCTTGTCTCCCTACTCTATTCTTTGAAATCTACCACTCTCTCACGGACCTTCCATCAGACTAATGGGCGAACAATTTTACCAGGTCCTATCTACATATCAATTTCCACTTATCTTATACATGCCTTGCGCTCTACGCACGAATAGTATAACTCAATGAATTTTTGTAACACACTCACATATCATCTAAATGTTGATATGTTCTGACACAGCAATCTACCCATCGTTATTAAGTAATCATTCCTATTGCATGCGTACTAAGAATTACAGAATTATACATATAAATACATATGCACAAAAATCCAACTCAGTCTAATTTCGCATAGTGCTCAATCTACATTCTGATAGATGTAGGTACGTGTCATAATTCAATTCTCTGATAAATTCAACAATATGTTATGATTAAATTTCTAATAAATTCAACTATACGTGAGGATTCAATATTATAATATATTCAACTATCTACTCAAATCAAGCACAAAGACTCGGCCAAGATACCATCTTACCTTTTAGAAGCTTGTTTACCCAGTTAAATTCCCTTCTTTTTACGAGTTAAGTCTCAGAGTGGCTTTTAGCTAGAATTCCCTCCTCACATAAGATTCCGCTCTACTTCAGACAATACGTCTCTACTCTTGGAGAATTAGCAGCTCACTGATGTTTCTCTGTGCGTTTACGAATAAGAATGACGCATTTTCCTGCCTAAAGGGTTAGCCCCTCCCACCGGTAGATCTAGCTTCCCTCATCCCTAATTAGTCGACACGCCTATCGTTTGATTTCTTTCCGCCTGGGTCCAGGTTTCTTCACACCTTCTTGGCGCGCCACGGGGTATCCGGCCCGAATATGTCCTTCCGCAATAGCCCCGCTGCACAAGGATTAAATACCTTTGAAGCCAATTCAGAGATCCAAAATTATGTAACTCCTAGTAAGACGTCCGGCCCACATACTATGATTTCCGCAAAATTCTGCCCTTCAGTTCGTTACACGCATGTTATGCATTCTGAACAGCTCTACCGTAATTATGCAAGTCGTTGTAAATTTGTAAATGTAATGAAGATTATATGCTTGATTTCAGTTTCTTCTTTTTTCAGATACGGAATAGGTATCAAGAATGCAAAGTATGGCAAAGGGACCGGGCCGGTACTCTTAGATCGTGGCTATTGCAGATCTTATCATAAGTCATTGGACGAGTGCTCATCTCTGTCCTGGACTACAAACTGTTCTCACGACAACGACGCTGGGGTCTCTTGCAACAGTAAGTCTACCTGTAGACTTTTGTCACGTATGACTCAAAATAAACTTTAGGACGATTCCCTCATCTATGGAATTGTAACATCTGATTTAGGATTTATAAAAGTGTACCAACAGTCACGTTTGGTTACTGATAATTATTAACGAGGCCCATTTTCACTGACATTTTTTGATTTCTTCCTTAAATGAGCTTTCTCGCTTCTGTATCAGTTATAATGAAAATTTTGTGAAGCATCAAACAGACACTAAAAACTATAGATTATTCATCATTTTAATTTTTCTTCTTTAAACGTTATTGGTGATTATATTTTAA
The DNA here is from genome assembly GCA_029931535.1 of Margaritifera margaritifera. Classification (NCBI taxonomy): domain Eukaryota; kingdom Metazoa; phylum Mollusca; class Bivalvia; order Unionida; family Margaritiferidae; genus Margaritifera; species Margaritifera margaritifera. The sequence continues at coordinate 1,248,907 of JAQPZY010001326.1, forward strand.
GTAAAATTTTGAATACCTTAATTTGTGGAATTTTTCAAATCTATGTCAGAGAATAACAAGACTGTTTATGTTACAGTTTACAAATTGAAAAGATTATTTGCACTTACTGTGAATGTATTTATTTTCGTGGACTTTCATTTTCGTAGTTCTGCGAAAAATGGTATTTTCGTAGGTAGTTAAATTTGTGCATTTGGGAAGTGGTATTATTATTTCCAAAGGGCGATGATTGTTTGTTGGCAATTAAATTCGTTGCTTGTAGCAACGACAACATCCACGAAAATTGATAGCCCAAGTTTTTCATTTATATCAGAGGGTAAATAACATAAAATCTAAATTTGAGAACAGTTTTTTGGAAAATGTTAGTGAAATTGAGCTTTGATTATTTATTGTTTTGATCGAGCTGAGCTTCATTATAGGCATACATTTATTAAATTTCGGGCATTATTCGCAGCTATATATTTAATTTTCTCCATACTATCATGATACTCATCTACTGAGTTGACCTTTTTCACCTAGATAGTATCATTGCTGATGCAGCACGTAGCAAATTAACATGCCAAAATTTACAAAAAAGCACATGCTTAACGGTGTGTTGATCACATATGGCTGTTTAAACAGGTACGTTGACCAAAACGGAAATAGGTGCTCGAACGACCAATAGAAATGTACTAGATTAGGAAGCAAGCATTTCTGCGAGAGCCTCAAAATCTGAAATAGGTTGTGTAGTTATGTGCAACAGATTGAATTTTAATGACTGGCGTCATCCTTTGGTTAAGCCAGCAGATTGAGAAACAGGTTGCATAAATCCCGTCAACGTCTACATTAAAAGACCATAGGAGTTAATTATGTAGAAAAATAAATGTAATGTGACTTTCAATTGACTAAATCATGTATTATAGCCTAACATATCGCGCCTGCATGTTCACCTGAAATCAAGCGGTGTTACTTCATCTTTGATGAATAATCTTCAGTTTGTTCAGAAATTTCAGTTACTTTAATAAGATCATATGATTCAAAACTGTATTTTTTTAGATTTGGCCGATTATTTATATTGAACATTATTTTATATTAGTTGCTTCAACTATGGTCAACCCAACAATGAAGGTCAACGCGACAAAAGATAATAAGGCAATGTCTTCACAGAGTAAATACATCGATGACGTAGAATCTCATAGACGCTAGAAATATAGTTTGGCATATTTTCAGTAATTTGTTGTCTTAGCAAAGCAAACATGAGTTCAAAATACGTCAAATTAAAAAGTGATAGCAGTAATAGTAGCATGTCCATCAAACTCTTCGACACTCATGCAAATCAAAGTGGGGGAGCAAAGAAATCTCTTACCTGTCTAAGACTATTCTTAATGATTGTTAATTATTAATTGTATTATTAACAATAATAATTGTGGAAGAAAATCAATGTCTACCTAAGACGATTAGGGTAATATAAAGTGTCACATTTCAATAATAGGGACATTGCTTGTTAATGAACATAGCAAAAATAATTTTAATAAAACACAACATATATTTCGCTCAGTCCGCGTGCTTCGATGAGCGGTTTATATTTGTGATGTTAACGTAAGTTTGTAAGTTCTAAAAAAATAAAATGACTATTTTTTTCCTGGCCATCATGAATCATCTAATAAATGGTGGAAACAGTCAATTACTGTAAACATTGCATTAAACAAGAACAAAACTCCAAATTTATATTTACTTTCGAGACCACCACTACCGCAAATGTTATCATTAAATATCACACGTAAAAAAACTTGTAGAAGCACACATAAAAGAAAATCACAATTTAATAAGAGTGTTTATAATTCCATAATTCCTTGTGACGCTTAATCAAAGTGAGTTTCGTTACGGGATTAAACTATGGAAAAGATTTAAAGTATAAAAATGTGTGTTAAGTATTGACTATAAATTTAAGATTTGTTATATTTACAATATATGTGCTTATTTGCAGGTATACTGACTAGGACGACATACTAACATATACAATGCAGAAAACAAATATTGATTAATGTTACACCACTCATGTTTTGTTTCGTCACATATGCTCAGTCACGTGATTGCCTGGAATGCTATTTTGACCTAAATTTGCTACTTCTCTAGTGTGAAGTGTATTTTGTTTAGCAACCATTGACTTTAACTTACTTGTATATTTTTGATTACATTTTCCATAAAGCTAAGTTCATCTCTCTCTCTCTCTCTCTCTCTCTCTCTCTCTCTCTCTCTCTCTTCATTCGTAATATTCAACTTACATGCAACTTCTATATTACGAAATATGATTTGTAACTTTACCTCAGTCCATATACATCTACGTTGCAAGAACTTGTAGTCTGACATCATCTGCATATATTTTTGGAAAATAAAATATGTTTCTGCGACAAGAGACATATAACGCAAATGGAGATAATGGACAAGACTTTACAAGGAGTTTCTTGTTACAGTTTACGTAGGGTGCAAGCTGAAATCATGACCGGGATGTTGATTTGAATATTTCATCACAGTTTATGTGTGATGTTACATAGGACGCAATCCGGGAATAATGGTCTGGATTTCAAATTGAGTATTTGGTCAAAGTTTACGTTCAAATAAACAGGAATCAAAGAAAATTACCGGAAAGTATTTCAAGAGCAAATGTTGTTATTGTGAACATATATTTTGCTACAAAGGATCGTTGCATTGAAACAAATCAAAATCTTCATGACAAAAATCAGAACTAAATATACAAAGATCGAAATTGTTTTTTTTTTTACTTGTGTTTGATTTTAGAGTATAAAGCAATTATGTGCGCTTAATGGTAACGCTTTTGTGGAGGAACTCAAAAGCTCTGGGATTGAAAATATTGAAGGGCACGACTTTGCCTATTAATATTTTTTTTCCTTCAAAATACCATTAAACTTGTCAAAGAGATATTACCGGAATTAGGATCATGAAAAGGCAAAAGACACTCTTGATTCCAGCGAAACGAATGACAACAACAACGTGCTTCCGGATTAATTGGAGAGTTGGAAACATTTTTCTCATCTTCGCCTACGTTGACGTATTATGTGGTCATAAATAATAGTTTATTATGTTCTCAAACATAGTGACATGTTTTCTAAAAAGATAGTGATGATTCATCGAAGAGTTGACACATGTCTATATCTATCTAATGAGGAAAATAAAGTTATAAGATAATATTTTGCGGTACCGTGTTTGTGATTCTCTGCTCTGACCCCCATTTTCCTCATTTTGTCTATATTTATATAAATAATAATTACAATATTTGATTTACCGTTTGTGTACTGATTTTCTTTCTTTTCTTTCTGTTCATTGCATCACACTTTTCCTTTTTTCTTGCTCTCATTGTCCTTGTTCTATTTTATCTTGCTTTACTTTTGTTTTTCTTTCTGTCTCATAAATTGTTCTTTTTGTTCTTTTTCTTTCAGATACCTTTTTCTTTTCTTCATTTCTTCTTTCTGTTTTTCTATCACCAATTTTTCTTTTCTTTTTCAATTTTGCCATTACTCTTTTTTTCTGTCTTTCCATCACATTACGCAAATGATTTCTTCCCTTTCGACATACACACATGCAAAATATTTAAATATGAAATAAAATATTTTCATTAAATAGTCAAAGCGAATCTTGGAGCCTTTCAACACGTAGATGCTTGTATTTGGAGGCACTGACATGGCGTAGACTGACTTGTCATGATATCCTGCATATGACTAAACTCTTACATCGTTAAAATGCAAACGGAAATGCAATATATTACATTTTTTCTTGGAAGACATTAAATGCTGTACTTATTGTGGAATTATTTTATTTAAAGCATTGGAAAAATGCATGACTATTTTATGCGGCAAGGCAGTATGCATCATTAAATAGTTACACTCAGACATAAAGAAAGGCAATAACAGTTTAAACAGCTCTTCGCTAGACATTTTCCAAGGTGGACCTATCTTGAAATTGACTAGTTTTTGCAGTAAAATCTTATAAGTAACTATAAAAATTGTCTGCGAGGTAAATGACATTTGTTATGTTCTTTGTCGCAAAAGTGTAAAATGCAACAAACTTAGGCAAGAAACAAAATATAATAAACACATTTCTCTCTCTCTCCCTCCCTCCCCCCCTCTTTCTCTCTCTCTCCCTCTCTCTCTCTCTCTCTCTCTCTCTCTCTCTCTCTCTCTCTCTCTCTCTCTCTCAGGTGTTCACGTAAATTATAGGTGCAATACACATATACACCTATTAGATGTATACACGTGATAATGATCCAATGATTCATCACTATTTTTGAGTACATGCCACTATTTTTTGAGTGCATTATATGTTATTGTTTAATAAGCACATAATAAGCCAACACAGGCGATGATGGGAAAAATGTTTCCAACCCCCCAAAAATCCGAAAGTAAACCGTTGTTATCACAGGTTTCCTCGCAACCAAAATGAGTGTCTTTTGTGTTTTTATAATTCTAATTCTAATTCTAATTCAATACATTTCTCTTTGATAGGTTTCATCCTATTTTTGAAAACGCAAAAAAAGCAGAGTAAAGCACTCTGTGTTGGTTATTTTGTAAAACATTTTGAAAAATTAGTCAAAGACACCAATAGGATAATTTTTTATCTCAGAGTTTCTGAGTTCCTATACAAAAGATGTACTATCAAGCGCACATAATAGCGTCATATTTGCAAACCAAACCCATATTATAATGCTTTTCTGTTGTCTTGTGACACTCAGTTTTAATTTTGTCCTGAAGATTTGTCATTGTTTTAATGTAATGATCCTTCCTAGCATTATTTTTGTTCCCAATAACAACATTTGCTGTTGAAATTCCCCCCCCCCCCCCGTTATTTTCTTTTTACTTAATCCTTATTCCTTGGTGGGTTGTATACCTCTCTAGTTGATAGAGGTAGTGTTCCTTACAATTTTGTTTAATCTTTGGAATTTGCGTACAAGATTTGTAGCTCGGATCAGCTTGAAGACTATTATGTCGCAATAATGTTTCAAGTGGACTGGCATACGTATAAAATTCTACATTACGAAGTTCCAATTGTGTACGAAAAAGGAAATACAATCATGATTGTTTATGTCACACACACACAGCGATGAAGTACACAACTAAAATTCCCAACCATGATTTCTATGTGAGTTTACGTCAACAGTGAAAAAATACTCAATTAAAAATCCCAACCAGTGTTTAGGTTTGCGTCCCACGTAAGAGCACACATAAAGAGTGGTGAAATCAAATCGAAATCCCCAGCATGAGTTCCATTTGTGTTCTACTTAAACAGTGATGAAATATACACCTTAAAATCCCAATTATTATTTCAATTTGCGTATTGCGTAACAGCGTATTTTATAGTCTGATCAAATTCCAACCATTATTTTAGCTTCGTAAACAGTGACAAGAAACTCACCATAAACCCTGCCAATCATTTCCATTTGTAACTTGTCACATAAACATATTTTATATTTCAAACCTATAAGCAAATGATGATAGACCACAAGTTGTCCCAACTTGTATAAAACCTATGATAAATATATACATGGAACTTAGATGAAACTGTATGATATATATCTATATATCTATATATCTATATATATATATATATATATATATATATATATATATATATATATATATATATATATATGGACTGATGTAAAGTTACAATTTATATGTCGTATTATAGAGGATACAAGTAAGTAGAATATTCAGAATGAATGCAGAGAGCGAGTGAGATATAGATGAATCAAACATAACAATGTAGGGTATAAATTATGAATAATTGTTTACCTTTATCCAAAATAAAGTCCAAATAATCCATTAATCTAGAGTCAATGACTGCCAAAAAAATAGACAGGTAGCAAACCTTTGGTCAAACAAACATTCCAGACAATTACGTGACTGCGCTTACATGACTAAACATATATCAGTGGCGTTACATTACTTGATTTTTGTTTTCTGCATATCCGTATAAATTAGTGTTTTTGCGATACATTAGGTGTATATGCATGTAAGCAAATAAAATTATGTTGTAGTTGTAATTAATAGGGTTACTTGATTTCTTAAATATGAAGTTTATTATTTATCAAACTTTTTACAATTGAATTATTTTCTCTTATGCGTTAAATCGCTTTAAGAAACTCACTTTGATCCGGCGTCAGAAGGACTTATACATACTCCAATCTAACTGTATTATCTTTAATATATATATATATATATATATATATATATATATATATATATATATATATATATATACGTGTGTGTGTGTGTGTGTGTTTATGAATATATTTTACATGTGAGTTTCTATGGTGAAAATTGCGGTGGTGGCGGCCTAGAAAATAAAGACTAATTTTTTATTTTATTTTGTTGACGTAATGTATTTAGTTTAAAAATTTAGATATGATCATAGTGTCCTATAATTATTGTTAAAAAAAATTTCCAACTAAAAAAATAATCTAAATTTATAGCACTTCGAAGTCGGCGGATTAGATGAAAACAGTGCTTAATAGGATAGTAAATTAAAGATGGTTATTTAATTATTTTGCTGTGTTCTTCAACATACATCATGTTACTAATTGGAAAGGCCATATAATTTTATCACCAAGATTAATTTCAAGATAGCATTCTTTGCATTAGTATATGTGGCTTGATCTAACTAGGGCCATGAGACTTTGTGATATAGCCATGAGACATCCGGTTTTGTTGCATGTCAGCTATCATAGTGTATTCAGATCTTTTAAAACATTTTATTAAATCCTATGGTCCTGTTCCTTTCTACGAGCGTTTTTGAAACTGCCAACAAAATGGGTCTCTAGGATATAAATATGTTTCCAAAACAGAGCTGCAGTTATTCTCTTAGTTTATATCTCCCGAAGACCCATCCCAACATTTATATACATGAAAAGGACATATTTTTGACATGTTGTTTCTAAAATTGTCTTTGGAGTTGAGACTGTAGTAAGTGTAGGGCTTTAACATCTCCCATGTGAGGCATATTGTTTTAATTGTCCAGAATCAGTAGATTTTAATGAATTCAGTAGTTCTGCCCATGGATACAGGTGCTTCAATAATATTCCCGTAAACGATAGCCAATCTGCTGAACTCGGTTTCTCATCAGTCAAAATCATATGTTATCTGTGCCCTTCAAAGCACTTTCATACAAATTTAGTACATGGAAAGCAATTGAAGTTGAAACAAAAACATATTGGATGAAAGTTACTCGACCATCACTGCAACTGGGTCTTAAAACTTCCATTTAGCTTCTTTTTCAGAGCAGTAGTATGATAATAGCAATTTTAGAGTTTTGTTACTGATCTAGGTCGGTCAAAGCCTACTCATCCACCCACCCCATGACTTTGTCCTCACATCAGACGCGCACGCACGCGAGTCCGCACACGAAATCACGATTGTAATCCACGTGCGTCTCCAAGCGTTACCAGGAGACGCTCATGCCAGAGGAAAGTCATATGGGACTTCAACCTTGATCAGTAATCAAACAAAATCGATATTATTATGCTACTTACACGTCTCTGAGATTGTGACACTCCGTGAACGTGACAAATACAAAACAAATACAAAGACAAGGACAAATACAAATACATGTGCTGCTGTGCAAGTACATACACTTCCACGCATATGTCCACATCCACGTCCACGTACACGATCATGATTTGCATCAACGCTCGCGTGGTGAACAACCGACCACTATTATTGGAATTGTATTACACACAACCTATGCACACAAGTGAAGTTTTCAGTCAGGCCAATATTAATAATTGTGACTATACTATATATGTGGAGATTCCTTGTCTGTGAGACTAAACTACAAATGCAGAAATAGGATTATTGATGGCCACTATATTGTATATAAAAAATTCTGCTGATATGATTTTTTGTGTGTGATTATTATTTATATTGACTGTGGCAGAGATTGTGTGAGAATATTATATTAAACAATTACCGCGGTGTATATATATATATATATATATATATATATATATATATATATATATATATATATATATATATATAATGGCAAAACGTTTACATATTGATGTGTATAGCATTTTGAAAGTATCGACGAGTGTATCGAGTGCGGGAATTATATTGCCCGAACAAGAACAAGGGCGTGTTTGTAACGTTTTAGAAAACATTAAATAGCTGTTTCGGCTAACTGCGTCCTACAGATTTGTCAAAAAGGCTCAAAAGATGTTGTATGATTTTTCAAATACGTATCCTGAGCATCTTGTTAAATTAATCGACTTAGGAATTCTATTGGAAGTGTTACGACTCTATGGTCTAAGAAAAATGTAACAGAAAGAAAGTGAAAACCAACAAATCAAGTAAAAAATCAACAAGCAATTTATTACTAGATAATTAAAATGAAAAATCAAAAAGTCACTTACAGTAATGTGTTTTGAAATCCTAATAATCCAATAAGAATGATTGTTCTAATCACAAGTCCTAAATATAGAATGTTCTGAATTCACGGCTGTGTCCTTGAATGTTATGATGTACTAATGGTCTCCAAAGTCCTGATGTACTAGAAATCTTGATGTGCTGATGTCAAAATGAAGTATTCCAAAATATCTGAATAAGTTCACTTAAATTCCAAAATCATCAATTAAAAATCCAAAATCCAAAAGTTTGTGAGCACTGTTATAATCCAATGAATATTTAAAATAATTCCTCTCTTAGAATTTGGAATGAATTTTCACAACTGTAATAGCTCTCTACAAGACTGATTGTAATGTCAAAACTGAAAAAATGTCCACCAAACATGGTATATATAAAGATTGGTCACATGACAGAATGTTCTAGAATGTGTGTCATCTTAATGGAATTTTACTTGTAAACAAAAATCAACCTTGACCTTCAAATTGAGAAAACATTATATTGATCAAAACAACCTAATTCAAGGACACTAGTTAAACATGTTTTTCCTGATAACATTAAGATTTAAGCAAATATTAAAGTGAAGAAACATTTATAATTTCCTAAAATATTTATAATATTATATTAACATCATACATAACACTTCCCCTCATAAAGAAAAAGAAAGATTTATATAATAAAGCTTTCTTTTGAATATACATCTAATACTATAATAACCAAAATTACATAAGGACATGTTTTATGATACTGGACTTAATTACATCAAGCAATATTACATTTCTAGGCACGTGAGAGTGCATCTGCAATCACATTGTCTTTTCCCCCGATGTGTCTAATGTCAATGTTATATTCCTGCAATATCAAACTCCATCTCAACAATCTCCGATTTTTATCTTTCATTTTGTTGATGAAAGTAAGGGGATTGTGATCACTGTACACAATAATTGGAGAAAGAGCTGAGGTAACATACACTTCAAAATGCTGTAAAGCCAATATCAAAGCCAAACATTCCTTCTCAATTGTGGAATAATTTTTCTGGTGCTTGTTTAGTTTTTTAGAAAAATAACACACAGGGTGATCCACACCACTTTTGTCTTCCTGAATCAATACTCCACCAACCCCTACTTCACTTGCATCAACAGATAATTTAAATGATTGACTAAAATTTGGTGCAGAAAGAACTGGTGCATTCTTAAGCATGGCCTTTAACTTGTCAAAAGATTCCTGACACTTGTCAGACCAACAAAATTTGGTTTTCTTACTCAATAAACTTGTCAAAGGTTCAGCAATTTTGGAAAAATTGGAACAAAATTTCCGATAATATCCAGCCATACTTAGAAATCGCATCAGTTGCTTTTTACAAATTGGAACTTGAAATTCAGAGATAGCTTTGACCTTAGCTTCTATAGGTTTAACTTGACCTTGTCCCACAATATGTCCTAAAAATGTGACACAAGCATGGCAAAACTCACTTTTGCTCAAATTAATTGTCAGATTCGCATCACTGAGTCGATCGAAGAATTTTCGAATGGTTTCCACATGATCTTCTCAGGTGTTGTTGTAGATAATGACGTCATCGATATAAACGTCACAATTATCAAGACCAAATGTTATCATGTTCATCAGACGTTGAAACGTTGCAGGCGAATTTTTCATTCCAAACGGCATGACTTTATATTGATAAAGTCCATCTGGAGTTACAAATGCTGAAATTTCTTTTGCCCTTTCCGTCAATGGAATTTGCCAGAATCCTTTTAAAAGGTCAAACCTGGTGACATATTCCGCATTTCCAATTTTATCAATGCAATCGTCCATTCTTGTGATTGGAAATGAATCAGTTTTGGTGACACTGTTGACTTTTCTATAGTCAGTACACATACGGAATGTATTATCTGGCTTGGGAACAAGAATACATGGTGAACTCCAGTTACTTTTACTTGGTTCTATGAAATCATTCTCCAGTAGATACTGAACTTCTTTCTTCAGATAGTTCTGTTTGAGAGGATTCATCCTATAAGGATGCTGTTTCACAGGCGCAGAATCTACAATGTCAACGTCATGATAAATTTTACTTGTTCGTGCTGGAACATCAGGAAACAAGTGCTCATAGTCATGTAATAGCTGTTTTAGTTCATTTCTTTCCTGTTGTTGTAGATGTGAAAGTTTCTGGTCTAGGTTGTTCAATATTTCTGAATTCCGAAGATTGGTTATACCAGAGTCACTATAGTCTGATCGTATTCCATCGTTGATATCTTCACTGTGTGGGACAGGTACAACTAAATTAACTGAATAATTAGCTGGGCTATCTCTGTCAAAATATTCCTTTAACATATTTATATGACAAAGTTGTTTCTGTTTCCGTCTCCCAGGAGTGTTAATGATATAATTTAAGTCATTTACTTTCTTTTCAACGGTATAAGGACCATAAAATTTAGCCTGAAGAGGATTCTGAGGTATGGGAAAGAGAGCCAGAACTTTGTCACCAGGTTTAAAACTCCTTTCCTGTGAATTTCTGTCATACCTTAATTTCATTTTTGACTGGGTATTGTGAAGATTAGTTCTTGCTACTTCACAGGCCTTTGACAACTTGTATTTGAAATCAGAAACATAATCAAGAAGACTAATCTTTGAGTCTTCATTTGAAAGAAGTTTCTCTTTCAATAATTTCAATGGTCCACGGACAGTATGACCAAAAACTAGTTCAAAGGGACTAAAACCCAACGACTCTTGAACTGATTCCCTAACAGCAAACAACAACAAATGAACACCCTCATCCCAATCCTTTTCTGTATCAAAGCAATATGATCAAATCATATTCTTCAAAGTTTGATGAAATCTTTCCAAAGCACCTTGACTTTCAGGGTGATAGGCAGAAGATTTAAACTGTTGGATGCCTAATTCATGCATAACTTGTTGGAAAATTCCAGACATAAAATTTGACCCTTGATCTGACTGGACAGATTTGGGAAGGCCAACAAGTGTAAAAAACTTCACCAAAGCTTTCACAATAGTTTTAGTTTTTATATTTCTCAGAGGAATTGCCTCTGGAAATCTTGTAGATGCACACATGATGGTCAACAAGTATTGGTTGCCTGACTTGGTTTTAGGTAAAGGACCAACACAGTCTACTATTATTCTACTAAATGGTTCATCAAATGCAGGAATAGGTTGTAAATGAGCCTTAGGTATTTTCTGATTGGGTTTTCCTACCATTTGACAAGTGTGACAAGATCCGCAGTATTTAGAAACATCCCTTTTGAGTTTCGGCCAATAAAAATGATTCAAGATCTTGTGATAAGTCTTACGGACTCCTAAATGACCAGCCAAAGGAGTTTCATGGGCTAAATTAAGAATTTCCTGTCGATATGACTTAGGAACAACAATTTGATACCTCACTGACCACTCGTCACCAGCGGGTACATCAGGTGGTCTCCATTTCCTCATAAGGACCCCATTTTCCACAAAGTAACACACTGGAACTTGTGTGGCTTCAGTTTCACTAATAACCCTCTGAAACAAACAAGATATCTCGGGATGTTGCTCCTGTTCAACGACAAGGGATTGTCGTTTGTCATCCTGATTAGAACAAAGAGAATGAGTTGCCAAAAGAGGATCACTGTGATCAATACCATTTGATTGATCAATACCTGAGGAAAAAGTGACCTCATCAAAAGACTGACCAATACATGTGTCAGCTAAAGGAATAATATCCTGATCAACATCACTCTCAAGAGCTCTTTTTGCCATAGCTCTAGTAACTGCACAAGCAGGGTACAAATCAGGGATTTCAGTTTCGACAGGATCAACTTTCTGATCCAAACAAGGCTTGTCAGTTACAAGTGGATTAACCACAACCTTATCTCCAGCTAGGTCATTGCCTAGTAATAAATGAACACCCTCTATGGGTAAAGAAGTCACTGCCCCAACAGTCACAGGTCCAAAAACTAAGTCTGATGCCAAATTTACACAATGAAGAGGAACATTTACAAAGCCGCACTCAACTCCCTGAACAAGAACACTTTCACTTGAAGAAGACTCCTCAGACAAAGGCAAAGTACCTGATAATAAAAGACTCTGAGAAGCTCCAGTGTCCCTTAATATTTTAATTGGGATAGGTTTCGCAGAATCACCAATAAGTGATATAGAACCTTCTGACATGAATGGTTCATAAGCCTCCAAAATAGAATCAGACTGGGGTTTGTTTGACCCAACAAATGTATTGCTTTCAATACAAGACCGTTACCTTGACCTCGTAGAAATAAGAGCATTTGGAAAAGCTCTGTCTTTACTCTGTTGCTTATTTTTCAACTTGAAGCAATCAGAAATAATGTGCCCTTTCGTTTTACAATAAGTGCATGTAGGAAGAGATAAGGATTTCTGATCAGTCTTATCAGATGTTTGATTCCTAACAGTTGTGCTGTTGTGAAATTTGGAAGTACTCGAATGAGATTGAAATGGTTTTTTACCAGAAAACTGCTGAGAGGACGATTTATTGCCAAATGAAATTTTGTGAGTCAAGGAATAATCATCAGCCATACGAGCAGCATTTTCCAAAGTTTCCACATTCTGCTCGTCAAGATAGGTTTTAACATCACTATGGATGCACCTCTTGAACTCTTCAATTAATACGAGCTGTCTGAGGTTATCATAAGCTTGATCAACTTTCTTGGCTGAGCACCACCTATCAAATAGTTGTTCTTTATCCCTTGCAAATTCGACATGAGTTTGTCCAGTTTCTTTTCTACAATTCCTAAACCTTTGTCGATATGCCTCTGGTACCAACTCATAAGCTTTCAAGATGTACTCCTTAACCACATCATAATCAATGCTTTGTTGTACTGACAGTGAAATGTAGACTTCACGAGCTTTGCCAATAAGTACACTTTGTAATAACAAAGTCCAATGCTCTCTGGGCCATTTCAAGTTTTCAGCTATTTTCTCGAAATTAAGAAAGTATTTATCTACTTCTTTTTCCTGAAAAAGGGGTACTAACCTAATATATCTAGTAACATCAAAACCTGAACTTGTGTTTAAAGGAGTGGAGTGTGCTCTGTTTGCCAGTTCTAATTCTCTTAACTTAAATTGCATTTCCCTTTCTTCTCTTTGCATTTGTATCTGCCTCTCTTCTTTCTCTCTCTCCATTTGTATCCGCATTTGTCTCTCTTCTTTCTCTCTCTCTCTGAATCTGAAGCTTTGCCAATTCTAAATCCATCTGGTTCTTTAACTCTAATTCCCTTAATTTCCTGTCAGAACCAGATACAGGCTTTCTCTTCAAACTTAAAGCACTATTTTCAAAAATTCCCTTTCCTACTAAATACTGAATCAAAATAATCTTTATCTCCTGTTTTGTCAATGATACTTTTGCCTCAGATAGACTGTATTTTCTGGCAAGCTCGAGCAACTCATCCTTTCTCATGCACTCTAACCCCTCCTGGGTAGGTTTTGAAATGAAATTCTGAACATTAGATGCCATTGTAAATGCTTGTTGGTTTCACACAAAAAAATTTCTCTATTTAAAAATCTTTCCCAAAGACAAAAAAAATTCAGAGACAAAATCAATATGAATTTCAAAGATAAATTTAATATCTCTAATATGCTTTAAAGAAATTCAATCCCGGAACGACGAGCCCCCAATTTCTGTTACGACTCTATGGTCTAAGAAAAATGTAACAGAAAGAAAGTGAAACCAACAAATCAAGTAAAAAATCAACAAGCAATTTATTACTAGATAATTAAAATGCAAAATCAAAAAGTCACTTACAGTAATGTGTTTTGAAATCCTAATAATCCAATAAGAATGATTGTTCTAATCACAAGTCCTAAATATAGAATGTTCTGAATTCACGGCTGTGTCCTTGAATGTTATGATGTACTAATGGTCTCCAAAGTCCTGATGTACTAGAAATCTTGATGTGCTAATGTCAAAATGAAGTATTCCAAAATATCTGAATAAGTTCACTTAAATTCCAAAATCATCAATTAAAAATCCAAAATCCAAAAGTTTGTGAGCACTGTTATAATCCAATGAATATTTAAAATAATTCCTCTCTTAGAATTTGGAATGAATTTTCACAACTGTAATAGCTCTTTACAAGACTGATGGTAATGTCAAAACTGAAAAAATGTCCACCAAACATGGTATATATAAAGATTGGTCACATGACAGAATGTTCTAGAATGTGTGTCATCTTAATGGAATTTTACTTGTAAACAAAAATCAACCTTGACCATCAAATTGAGAAAACATTATATTGATCAAAACAACCTAATTCAAGGACACTAGTTAAACATGTTTTTCCTGATAACATTAAGATTTAAGCAAATATTAAAGTGAAGAAACATTTATAATTTCCTAAAATATTTATAATATTATATTAACATCATACATAACAGAAGCACAACAAGCGTGAATAATCATTGTATGATATTATGCAAGAAAACTTCAAATCGCTGCCGTTAACTGAGTCGTCAGTGAGCGAACCTAGTGACGAATACATTGAAGACAGCAATAGTGAATTTAGTAATGAGCAAATCAATTAAAAATACTTTTAGTATTACTATAACGATGGCATCCACACTCAACTTCTATTATGAAATGAGATATAACCCTGCAGAAGTGAAGCAGCGCAAGCACCGGGAGAAATGTTCAGAAGCTATTGGTAAAAACAATGAAGCAAACACCATAGCTAAGATATACAAGCACTCCAAGACATTGTCGGATACATTAATGAGGAAATCGACAAAGCTTTTGCATGGATTCTTGAGACGTTGGAAAAATACACCAAGGCAGGGTCAGGATAGACTAAGGACAGATGCGCGGAAGTTCAGCTACATATTGCCCTGTTAAAGCCTTTCCGTGGATCGAATTATATTGAAACACCAAAGTATGTTCCGCGATACATGTAAAAAAACGACGACAATCGATGTTTTGAATGTGCGATTTTGTTCCCGTTGCATTCCACCAGCGATAATAAAGACCAGCCTCTAAGATACCGAGAGTCCCTGGGTGAACTTAAGTTTGGCAACATATAATTTCCTGAACAAGTTACTAAACACATACTGAACAAGTCTGAAGAACTTAAACCCATGTATCGCTGTTAACGTGTACGCTTGGAACAATGGTTTTTATGTGCAAAACAAAATTCATATGGACGATATGAGTGGTTCACAGGCGCGGTACCATTATCTGTGGATAACAAATCTTTCTCAGTTCTTTCACCGGAACAGCAAGTACAAGGGGAAACAGTTTCCATGTCGACGTTGCCTGCATTTATTCACCACCCAACAGCTGTTTGACGACCACGACTTTTACAGCGGTGGAATCAGCGAAAAACCGCCGCGTACAATCATTCCAGAACCCGGCAAGAAGATTCTGAAATTCACCGTGGTGCAACGGAAGATGTGGGTTCCGTATATCATCTACGCGGACTTTGAATGTTTAAACGTTCCTGTGGAAGCTTTGTTTTCCAACAAAAATAAAAACAAATAAATCCCAAGTAGCTGAACAAGTCCAATGCTGGGTTTGCTACATTGTGTACAAGCTTTACCCCGCGCACTACTTTTCGCCGCCAGGGATGACCTGGGACGCATTGTTGTTTAAACCAAAGTTGACTTGGAGTTGTTGACGGACATTGCCCAACATCTTTTTGTTGAACGTGGTATCCGCGGCGAGATTTCTATGGCGAATCATCGCTACGCTAGAGCTAACAATCCGCTTGTGGACGGATACGACCCAGGTGTCCAAAACAGCTACATCATGTATTTTTGTATCAACAACTTGTATGATTGTGCGATGATGCAACTAATGCCTGAAGGCGAGTTTCAGTCGATCGATATCGCACACTTGGATGTTAACAAACACGTACACGAGTACGACAGTAACAGCGATATTGGATAATTCTTTGAAGTTGATCTTGAGTATCCGGACGAGCTTCACCGCGGCCAGAACGAGTATCCGTTAGCACCGCAAGCGCTGTCGGTGCCACGAAAGTGGCTGTCCCCGTATCAGTATGGGATTGTAGACGAATCCGGACGCAAGTTTACAGAAGAATGCATCGAGCTTGTTCAGAACCTGAGAACTAAGAGCAACTACGAAGTACATGTACGTTATTTGTAGTTATATCTGCTATTGGGTATGCAAAGTTCACAGAGTGTTACAGTTTCGCCAGAGCTCTTGGATTGCTGATTACATACAGATGAATACTAACCACCGTACCGCGGCAACAAACGAGTTTGAGAAAGACTTTTTCAGACTAATGAATAATGCCGTTTTCGGCAAGACAATGGAAAATCTACGATAATGGATAAGAGTTGACCTTGTCCGTGATAGCGAACAAGACAATCTTCGAAGGCTCATCGCGGACCCGGCATTTGAATCCCGCAAAATCTTTAATGGTGGGCTCGTTGCCGTCCACAGTAAAAAGTCGAAACTAAAGCTGACGAAACCCATATACTTTGGCACGTCAGTGTTAGATCTGTCGAAGCTTCTTATGTATGACAAGATCAAGCCGAGGCACGGGGACTGTGTTAAAATGTTTTACACAGACACCGATTCCCTTCTTATGCATATTACTACAGATGATGAGTATATAGATATGAGCGAACCATCACTTAGCAATGAGTTTGATACTAGCGAGTATCTGCGAGACCACCCTCTATTCTCGAATACAAACAAAAAGTTAGTGTTGAAATTTAAGGACTAGTGCGCGGGCAAGCCCATTAAGGAATACGTGGGACTGCGCCCCAACATGTATTTGATCGTAGTTGGTTCAGGCAAAAATATTAAGAAGGCAGAAGGAATTCCTCGGGTTGTTGTGGAAAAAGATATCAGCACAACATATATGTGGAGCGTCTCGATCAACGACGTGAATTCATACATGCGCCCAATCTTATCCGGTCACGGATACATCGGATGGGTGTATACCGATGCATCAAGGTTAGTTTGTCATGGTTGAACACCAAGCGATAGATTTTCCCCAATGGTGTTACTACTTACGTGTACGGGCACGCGTTGATCCCAAAATAAATCTTGGCTGTAGTTCCGTATCCTCGGGAATGACTTGCAATTCCTCTCGCACAAATGCTCTACTAGGAGGCTTTGCCGCTTATTTATCCTCAAGTACCAAATGGTAACGCGTTGGTTGCCTCGGAGAATCAATCCGGTCCGACATCGTAAATAAATCGATGGATCATACCGGGTCAGTGGCCCGACGTTGCCTACCTTCTAACTCCCCCGGTGCATACAGATACAGAGCGAAATTGCTTCAAAGTGGGTGTAACTGCGGCGGTTGTGAACTCATTTTGTAGGTAATGGTGACAGTCTTTTGCTGAATCACATCAGCGAGTTTAAACCCAGTCGTGCCTGTGGTTTCATTATTCAAAAGACTGATGGAAGTCGTGTCATCCACTCTCGAGAACTCTCTGCCATCGAAGACCTCGTTAACAATTCCTGCGCGTACTGGTGCCCGAATAATCACTCCGCAAGTGTGCAGTTAAATCGTTCCACAATAGCCAGGTCGCGATGTATATTAACATGTCCAACACTAACCCTCACCTTATATTTTGTTAACAACGCAGCAACGCACCTTATATTTTGTTAACAAAACAGCAACGGCTCCGAGAAATTCTTTACCCGGATCCACTTGCAGCAGCCGTGACCATGTTAGCGAAGATCATGTGTAAACACGTTTAAGCGCATCTGCGACACTTGCTGAATCTTTAGTCGTCAATTGCTCCGCCTCTTTAAATCTGCTAGCAACATATACATTGGTTAACGCGTACTTGTTTGTGCGTAGACGACTTTGTCGGCCATGTACCTGATCATTTGGAAGTAACAAACGATCAGCCTAATGAACTTCGTTGGGTGTTTTCACATCAAACCATCCACGGGAAATCTTTCTTGGCGCGGGTGGGTAAATTTGCCACAGCACTTGTTTGGCCAACCATGTTAGAGCCACCACGTGGGTGACATTTGCCGTACTTGCTAGCTTTTCAACAGCAGCTTAACCCTTCCAATATCCGCGTGGACAGTAGTATATTGCGGCTAGTTTCTTATTCATGCATTTTATATTACGGGTTTACCTCCAATGAGTGGACTTTGTCCACCACCAAGTGGCGCGCTAGCGACCACCAAGAGCAATCTTAACTTTCATACCTCCTTAGATGATCCATCTGGCAATTCTTTCTCTGAGTGTAGGATTAATAGCGTTTAAGTCAGGGATGAGATCTATATCAGCACGTTGGCGTGAACGGATATCACTTGATGCTTTGTATGCGAGATCATCTTGGCAACATACAGCATCGACCCGATGTATAGGTGCTTCTCCAGGCTTTGGTTGGTTGTTAGAATCAAGTCGTATATCAAGCCGTGTTCCAGGACCGCAATAATTGTTTCTAGGTCCGGGAGGGAGCCAGGGATGTTTATCACCAGAATATTTAATCCACTGTGTCTCGGGTAGCAGTAATTTTTTTTTTTTTAAAATCTTGTTTACGTGTTTACCGATGGACCTGGAAGGTCTAAAAAACGTGAACGTCTTTGCTCCACATTGGACGCAATTTCCCGACATTCGGGCTTGACCATTACGCGTTACAACCCGAGTTGGAATCGCAGTACGTGATTTTTGTTCGGCATCGCACACAATATGAAGGAATGATTGTGTTATACAATAATTGACATTCAACATGGCATCACGAAAGAGAAAAAGCACCTATTTGAAAACCTCCGCTTTTACCGTCATTCACTTCTCTGAACAGGCAAAGCCAAGACCACCCAAGTACGGTGACATGTTTCCAAACTCAGTTCGCGCGTTTATCTTTGGCCTGGCTGGATCCGGGAAAACCCAACTGTTATTGAATCTGATCATGGGTTCGTCTGTACGTGATTGCATCGTCAGCGGACGACCAGCCGCGTTATGATGTACTCAAGGATTTTACGGAAGCGCTTCAGTCATCGAAGACGTCGTTATAGTCCACCATTGATTTCTTTTCCACAATTGATGACGCTCCTGCCATTGACGACCTTGACCTGAACGTGAATAATCCTGTCGCGTACGTTAATGTGATGCTTGAACACCAAGACAACTCCGCTAGAATATTTTCCCGAGGCAGACACAATATCACAGACGTGATCTATGTAACACAACTATACGTACACGTGCCTAAAGCGATCCGGGACAACTGTAACATGTTGATGATATTTCGTGACATTGACTCGCATGGTCTTGCAAACATTAACTGGGTTTAATCAAGCCACTGGCGGGCGGTTTGACTTTTATAGTAGAATACTTGATACAGCTCAAGCTGGAAAAAGTGACTAAAGTCAGGAAATGTTTATCGCTTTTATAGAAGAAGTACAGAAGGCAAGACGAGGTCCTAGCTGCCGAACACCTCCACCCGAACCTCCACTGATACAAATTTTCCCACCCGAAGAAGCTGTTCTTAAGAAACAGGCATAAGATGTTGAGAAACAGACAGAAGCGACACCATCCGAATCTGTACTTGCACGTGACACACGCGGCATGAAAAATTATAAATGTTTCCAGAAGCAGCTAAATTCCTTAGCAAGCTGGAAGAACCTGAACAACAACCAAAGAAAGGAGAAGGCCTTGGCGGACTCTGTGACCCCCACGACCTTGCGCATCAGCTGGAAACACTCGCGGGATCGGTTTGCTCTGGCAACATCTCACCAGAAATCAGTAATGAGGCCGCATGGATTTGTCAATGATTGATCACCAACCACATCATGGACCCGGGGAAGTTTCGCGCGTTGATGTATGGTCTTATTGAAGACATCGATGATGTATATAACGTTCGTACACCGATGATGAGTACTGAGGCGATTCTTCGCGAAATCAATACTGCGATGCAGCGTGTCGTCGTAAATATAACTCCAATCTTTACCTCGATTATCACGATCTTATCAAGGAAACCAGAATTTGATGTGACTTTCTCTGCACCAATCACCGGAGGGTAATCCCGCACACTAGCATCGTTGTCCGTGTATTACAGTTGGCCTAGTATCCGATCGCGACAGTTTGGGGGCCGTCCCGCGAATAACTCGTTCTTGTTCTCGGAGGATGATGGCCCAACCTGGCAAGAAGTTGAACTTTCCATGGGCGCTCACGACATGGAATCGATCAATGAAGAGATCCGACGGAGGATTTTGTTGATGAATGGCAAAGACTCTACAATTTGCATACGCGAGCACGAGCCCACGCTCAATTCTTCCTTCTCAATTAAATCTACTCAGTACGAGGCTGACATTATGCGGTCGTCAATAAGAACAATTTTCGGTTGTCCCGAAGATATTAGCGAGATTTCCCCAAATCAACAAATTCTGCGTGCATGACCTGGAGGGTCCGGATACCATATTCCGCCAGACATTATCAGGATTACCTCAACAATTCAGATCATTTTATCCTGTGACGCCATCAGTGGCAGTTATGAAAGCCAACCATGGAATCGGGTGATTTAATCTCGACTACTCCCACGGCACCTGTGTATATTCCATGCCACAATGGCCGGTTGACACATATTCGTTTTATTTTTGTGGACAAAGACGGACACATGTTCGATCTGCTCAGTGAGACATTGACAATACAACTGTACATTAGAGATCAACCTGACATTTAAATATAATGACGGTCGTACTTAAACGTGTGATACCAGTGTCTGTTGTCAACGCGAGAAAACACGTTTACATGACATACCACAGAAATATCCTTGGCGATATTGTCCAGGGATTGTTTACAGGAGCGCCAAAGGTGCTCGCGGCCTTATCCTCGCGCGCTGCACCAATTGCTAAACAAGTTGCAATGCGAGTCGTTGATAGCATCATAAATGTTGCTGCGGATCGGATACAAAGTCTGGAATTGCAAGCGGTCCAATCGATTCGAGGTCGACTACGACGATTAGTGACTCGAGCACCACCAAAGGCAGTTACACTTCCATCGACAGCCACAATGCCACCTCTGACTGGTTGGTTGGTTGGTTGGTTGTTATGGGTTTAACGCCATTTGTCAGCACATGATATGCTATACATGGCGGCCAGTATATTTGGTGGAAAAAGAACCCGAGAAAACCCCGGGAAGAACCACCGACCCATGGGCAGCTACTGGCAAGCTTTCTCACATACCTACGTTGGCCGAGCCCGAGACTCGAACCCACGCGGACAGAGGTGAGATGTCAGTGATCTCTAAAGGCGAGCCTTAGACCACTCAGCCACCCCGGGCCCCTCCACATCCGATTGGTAAAATCCTCAATTGAGCCGCTCAACCACGTATTTCCGATTCAGTGATTACAATTGTCTCGCAAAAGGTATAAGTAAAAAAAAAACAATGGAAAAAGTCCAAGATACACCCAATACCGCATGGTGCATATGCGCGCCTGTGATTGTAGAAAATCAATTAAATCGGGAGAATCAAAGATTCTGGCGTGTCGGTTGCGTTTGTCAAACACTACGCCGCTACTACTCAAGATCTTTCCAGTCGGGTACTTAACCATCTTTGGTGTTTGTGTTTAAGATTAGATTGATCATTATATATTAGTGATGGATTTTGACCTAGGTGATGAGGTGACGGAATTTTTCCGACGGGGTGTTGGATCGGCTGACCAGTTTTGCTAACATTGAGAACAATTTGTTCCACCTGTCGACGAATATCTGATTCGAAATAATGCATTAAAAGACACGTCTATACGCTCAAATATAATGTTGTTAAGGGCCAGATAGAAAGCAACCGTTGGGACGATCCTGAAGAACCAATGCCAGCTTAAAGCCAGCTTGGAATTATTGCATTAGCACATGAAAACGCTCGATCGCTGACTGCACCACCAGGCATGAAAACACTCAGGAATTATTTCTACAGAGATGATGTGGAGTTCACTGACTAATCCATTCCGTTTGCAATCAGACCTAATCATGTTGTACCAACATTGACTCAGCCAAGAAGAAAACAGTCTCGACTGTTATTCAACAAGGATGCACTTGTCCGTGTAACAGTTCTTGGGCGAAGACAAACACAATCGTTTCAGACACAAATCAAGGGCGTAATCAATATGGTTCTAAGTGAACGTGGTGTCATACCCTCAGAACGCACAATTGCCAGACACTTAAATATTCCCCAGGAAGATATTTTCTAGGATTGCTTGGCTATTGTACCAGTAAAAAAAGGGTAATTGGTTAGAAGTGTGTGTGCGTGTTGAACCCGAACAAGGCCAGTTTGTTGAGCAATTATACTACGCGATCACATTATTAATGGAAGAACTATGATAGACCCTCAAATTTACCGATGTGAACAAATAATCGAAGAGAAACAACAGCTGTGAGATGAAATCACCAAGAGAACCGCGTTACTAGTGAAATACAAACGTATGTGTGGCTGC
This sequence comes from Margaritifera margaritifera, assembly GCA_029931535.1. Classification (NCBI taxonomy): domain Eukaryota; kingdom Metazoa; phylum Mollusca; class Bivalvia; order Unionida; family Margaritiferidae; genus Margaritifera; species Margaritifera margaritifera. The sequence goes on from JAQPZY010001326.1 coordinate 1,271,676, forward strand.
AGACGCTGTTTGCAGAATCGCCTTGGCAGCCACCATTGGTCTGGGTGTGGCGGAAATCGCAACCACAGTTATTGTTACTATAGGCACACCAATCGGATTTGCTGTCGGGGCTATATCGATATTATACTGTATCGCAGGCGGTGCTGATAAAATAATCTTTTTACGGCTTCTTTCACGTGCCTATTCAGAACTTCTCGCGGCGGCACAAAACAGTTTCAATACAATTACCAAGCTGTACTCGATAGCTATTGAGGATAAAACAATTAGCATAGCAGAGTTCGACACCGTGTTGGCGGAAATGGAAAACCACCGGCGACTTCGAGCACAGACACGGAACCTTAGCATTAGCGACTTCGATTTACAGGCAGTGAAAATTGAGTAACCGTTTGCCAGTGTACTGAGGCTACACTCGTATGGTTTCAGGATTATGAACCATAATCATCACTCGCATGGTTTCGTAATCGAGTGATTGACAATAGTACTATGATAATAGCAGTTTTGTTTGGTTACTGATCTAGTTTTAAATCTTCTGCCCCACATGAGTTTCCTATGATATGGGCGCCTTTAAATAACTTTATTTGTAGACGCACGCGGATTACAATTGGAAATTCGCATACGGCCTTGCTTGCGTGTGCGGGGTAAAAGGCCTGACCTTGGTCAGTAAAAAAAATACAAAATTGTTATTATCATACTACTAGAGCTAATGATCTTCTTTTGGAAAACGTTCGTGCTATGTTATGCATGTTTATATGGTTATGCATGTTTATATGGTTATGCATGCTTATATGGTTATGCATGTTTATATGGTTATGCATGTTTATATGGTTATGCATGTTTATATGGTTATGCATGCTTATATGGTTATGCATGTTTATATGGTTATGCATGCTTATATGGTTATGCATGCTTATATGGTTATGCATGTTTATATGGTTATGCATGTTTATATGGTTATGCATGCTTATATGGTTATGCATGTTTATATGGTTATGCATGTTTATATGGTTATGCATGTTTATATGGTTATGCATGTTTATATGGTTATGCATGCTTATATGGTTATGCATGTTTATATGGTTATGCATGTTTATATGGTTATGCATGTTTATATGGTTATGCATGCTTATATGGTTATGCATGCTTATATGAGAGTTTTTGAATAAACCTCTAAGAAACAGGTGTGATTTCATCTCTGTGCCAATTTTTACCAAGCTTTATTTTGAAGTTTCTTTCTTATGATGTGTTTTACAATGACCTTTCAAATAGTCTTTTAGCCTCAACAGTGGTCTCGTGTCACATATGTCTAACTAAAACTTCAAGATTTCAGACCAGCATTGGCAGAAAAGTTAATTCGACGAATTGTATTGAAATTTGATGTTTGAAAATGTATCTTTAACTGACATTTAAATCCGACATTTAAAAACAAATTATCGTTTCAGTGTGTATAAGTATATTTTTTTGTTCTTGTATTCCTTAGGATAAGTTGCAAGATAGGTGCGTTAGATAAAGCAATAGATATTCATTCAAAAGTAACATCTGGTTTTAAAATTTGATTTTTGATGTATTCTTTCTTCACAACCTCCGAGCAGTTGCTTTTCCGTAGTATTTATATTCGGGAAAGTATTGGTAAATGATGGTCGGATGTTTCAATGGCAGCTAGATCTGGGATCTATATTCAGTTTAAAGAGATATTGCTAAAGGTTTCATATGAATCAAAAGGAGGATAAGTCTTGAAGCCATTACTATCAATACTAATTTTATTGGCAATAGATGAACTAAGTTTTGGTTCGCTATCGTAGAAAAAACATGAGATTTTGGTCTCTTAACTAAAATAAAATTTCGATTGATCGGGTATGCCATATAAGACTCATTTTAATTTTTTACTTCTCAATTACATGTTCTAATCATATACACTCTATAATTATTTTCCTCTAATGAAGTGTCTTCTTGTATTTTTTCATTTTCAGTTCGTCTGGCCGGTAAAACTTCAATTAGCAAATCGATAGCATATGGTCGCGTAGAGGTTTATTACAATGGAAGCTGGGGTACTGTGTGCGATAATAACTGGAACACTAGTGAGGCCACAGTCGTGTGCAAAATGCTGGGATACAGGTAAGCAATATGCACTTGAATATTCAACATTTATAAATTATTGCTTCAGAAGGAAAATTACATAGTGTTTAAAAAAATCCTATAAGAGAAATACAACTATAGAAATGTTAAAAAATGACAAGTTTGATACAACCCAGAAACGTGATTTATTCAAAGTGCTATACTAACAATTATTGAAATTTTCCGTTAGTCTCTTTGGGAAGGTCGAAGATAGAAAACGACAGAGGCATAACTAGTTTCAAATTATATATGGAGATACATCGCTTCAAGATGAAAATGAAGAATATGCACATAACAAACTTTAATTTTGGCGGTAGCATCTACTGGCCTTAGTTAATTTCCTTATCTGTAAAAAACATCATTTTACCAGTTCTAAAGGCCGTGTTCAACTCATTTTTCACCACATTTGTTTAGATAATCTTAGATCAGTGACTATTGGATAAAGTTAAAATTGACTGGCAAGTCGATTTCTGACTGAATTATGTCCCAGTTGAAAGATGTCACAGACTAACTGAGCAGTGCAATTATGCGTCGTCGTCTTTATTTGGGATAAATAAACAAATATTAATATCAGAATATTTATTTTCATCTGACCTGGGACGACTAATGTAACCCTCGATACCTGTATCATTAAAATCTAGACCCATATGTTTGTTTGAAAAACATTTCGTGCATTTGTTTTCCAATCATAAAATATTACATGTCGCGACGTTTGATATAGGTAGTAACTAGACCTTTCAGAATTCCCCTAACCAACCATAGCTGTTATAAATGTAACAGTAACATAACTTTTTCATCTTGTCCTTTGATCTATCGATCACAGACTTAATAGGGAGCTGCCGTTCCAGAAGTTGCTAAAATCTGGGTGAGAGAAACTTGAGGAAAATGGACTTATTACGTGGAAGCCCAAATGGCAAATTTAGCTCCAGTGACCTTGACTTTTGACTTATGGGCCCGAAAATTAATAGGGAAGTGTCTCTGCCCAAATATAGTCTGTGTATGAAGCTTGATGAACACTGGATCAGGAAACGTGGCTTATCTTGCGAAAACGAAAAATTCTTGCAATTTTTGTTCAGGTGATCTTGACCTTTCACCTTTCGGTCTCAGAATCAAATAATCACAAGTTAGCTGCCTTTGTCCACGTGTAGTCTTCCTATGAAGCCGGATAAAAACTAGGCCCGGAGGAAACTGCATTTATGATGCAGAGAGGAAAATCACATTTTCAGAGCTGTGACTTTGACCAAAACAAAGAACAGAAGGCTCCAACTACAAATTTGTATAACAATGTCTTTACAATCTTTGTTGTTGTTTTGTTTCTTTGTCTGTAAGAAATATATGGTGATTCTAAGATAACTTGTAAGTATGAATTGTAACTTTGATGAATATTAGACGAACAATATTTAAGTTATAAAGTTTTGAAAATGCACATGTTTTATAGTGAGAACGTACGTAGTTGACCCATTGGACTTCTGTCCAACTGTTTTTCTTACTCAGGAACATCGACTCCAGATAGAATTAGGTAAGCATTTACACCTACCTGTGTGATTTGATTGATCAGCGGCTAATCATAATGTCTTTCATGTCATGATTGATTAACAGCTGCCGCTCCCGGCTAAGTTGTGTCAAAGAACCCCGTATCAATCCTTATAGCTGCTATTCATTGACCTATAGTGTCGAATAAATATATATGTGGGCTAGATTCTGTACATCCTTAACTCAAGAATTGTAACATGCAAAACATACGAATCTTAGACACACGACAAGCATGTATAATTTTGTTTTAAACATGATTCAAACTTTATTTATTAAATGTACGAGTAACATCCACGCTTACATAGGGCTACGACAGCCACGTTGACTATCTTTTCTATTTGTTGAATATTCATTAAAGATTTCACTTTCATTTGTAGAATTCGCAATATCTTATCTCTTTATATGGATTTTTCTAAAGCATATTTTACAAACAAGATATTTAATGCAAATTACATTGAACCCCTTCGCTGCTCTAACTGTTTGAAGAGGAGACAAGAAAACTCGGATGGAGATAGATACCATGAATTTACTCTTAAACTTACTCAGTGGTTGCTGTGCCGTACTCGGGACCAGAAATGTATGGTTTTGACTCATGCCCAGACTCGGCTGCGGTGTTTGTGTCTCGAGGCAAGGTATTTTACTCCAATAGCTTTGAAGCAGTATAACGTTTCCTTAGTTCATGTTCCATTAAACATAAAGCACACATACTATTAAACAAAACTTCAGTTTGAATTTTCGCAAATTATATTTCTATGCAGTGATATCCACATTCTTCCTTTTGTTCAAACTACGAATAAATATTGAGGTAAAAATATCTCATACATCATGATTATATTGGATCTCTTGCCTGAGTTTTCCATCGCTTACATTTACAGGTTTGTCTAGAACTTACACGTCATATTTACGAACAAATTAATTAAAATGGTACATATTTCTATAGATGAATACCCATTTTCAGTGTTCAGATTTTTCAAAATCTCCGAGGACACAAGTCCCACGGGGTTGTATGAGACATTCCATTGTTGCAAGTAAGTTGTCACATGGTAGACCGAGAGGAAACTAGATCAGTAAAGAGGTGTAGATCAGTAACCTTTAAAAACAACAAAAATCGAACATTTATTTACAAAAATAAAATTGAAAATAATGAATAAAAATCCATTTTATCTTGAGATGTATGACACATATCTGCAGAATGTAGTATGGAAAATTATTCCACAAGCTACTGCTGTGTTGACTCGTTTCTACAATAGAGAAACTGTACTTTGCTTATTCAACACTATGCAATTATCCTGTATACACATCCTGTATACAATTATTTACACTACAAATGTAAAAAAAAGAGTAATGAATTTGTTAAATCAAGTTGTTTGTATACAAAGCATTTGATTACGGTAGTATGCTGTTCATATAACAGACATGTAGTTATGAAACTATGCAGTTCACATAATGGACGTGTAGTTATGAAACTATGCAGTTCACATAACAGACATGTAGTTATGAAACTATGCAGTTCACATAATGGACGTGTAGTTATGAAACTATGCAGTTCACATAATGGACGTGTAGTTATGAAACTATGCAGTTCACATAACAGACATGTAGTTATGAAACTATGCAGTTCACATAACAGTCATATAAGTAAGGAATAATGCCGTTCACTAACAGACATGAAATAATAATTGAGTTCACACCAGATATGAAATTGTGTGATTATGCTATTCAATAACGGATATGAAAAATGAAATTATGAGAGATTATGTTGTGAAATAACAAACATAAAACAAATTGAAATCGTGCTGTTCAAATAACATATATGTAAATTTAAAACGCTCGTTTCACATAACAGATACGAAATGTATATTGCACTTCAATAGGGCAGATAATCAAGGAATGACCCCAATTATGTCACTCCTTGGCGTCTGACGGAGAATGTCGTCTTGGCCTCACTTCCACGCAAACGAAGGCGAGACCATGTTTTCAAACCATTGACAAAAAGCTGGACAGAACAACTGCTTTCAAGCAGGCAACACACTATTAGATTACTGCTGGGTTACACCCCTAAAAGGTAATCATATATATATATATATATATATATATATATATATATATATATATATATATATATATATATATATAACACTGAACCGTGTAATACATGGATTTGGGTCGTTTAGTGCACTATGGTACAACCACAACTGTACATTTGATATATCCGTACCTATTTTCCACATTAAACCTGTTCTACGTACACGAGAAGCCGGAACCACTACCATCATTTACTATATATAACATCCATAATTCATAACATACACTATTACATCTGACAGTGTTGTAAAGTGTTAAAATTGACAATGGAAGTTTAGGAACAATTCCAAAGTAAAATACCCTATCAAACACAAATGATAGAAAGAAAGAGGAACAAATATGTCTATTACTACAGCTGAAAGATATACATAAAAGAAAAAGCATCCTGACAAGGCACCACGCTATGTGTCTATACTGAAAAATTCAAGCCACGGGTGAAACGCTTGAGTGCATGATGTTGGTCATCTGAGTGAGCAAAACTAAAAACTAACATACGTCGTGATAGTCTGATATAAACCAAGTGTACAGAGTAGGTAATGTTGTACGCGTAATTTCACAGCATGCAACATGGCCGAGACTATATTTACATTAAAATACAATGCAATGGCAACTTGATACACACAATTCCGTGACACAAGTATTTGTTTATTGAAATATATACCTCTTTTTCAAGTTATCCTAGCATAGACCTCAAGTCGAAACTGGTAGATGAACTGAACCTGAGGCCACTCTTTTATCAGAAAGAAAATGTTTTCAAAGAAGGAAGAAGACTGGTACATAAGCTAAACCTCAGGCAACTACTTTATCAGACAAAATAAATGCATTTTAAGTAAGGCTTTGGAAAATGAGAATCACTTGTTGTGGAGTTCTTATGCTTTGCTCTCCGTACAAGATATGTACCTAAATATTTTAGAATTAGGCCAATTTTGTTTAAATGTACTGAGCTATTAACTTTGGATAACAAAATTCAGATGCAAACTGAGAACTTATGTTCACAAAGTATGAAAAAGTTTGTATTACGAACTATTTATTTCATACCCTACTTGATGCACAATGTAAATATTGGCACTTTATTATTTTTTCGATTCACTCATATAACATTTGTCTATTTACTTACTTACTCACATTATTTTTCCATTACTGTTCTCTTCTCCCACTTGTGGAGAAACATGTTCTGAATGTGGTGGATATTCATTTTTATCTCAACTGGTCATAGAACAGAAGAGCTTATGGAATAGCCTGTTGTCCGTCTGTCCGTTAGTACAAGTTTCTTATCACTGCTCTTCCTAACTACTTGCAGGATTGTCATGAAACATTATGCACACATTCATCCCAAGGTCTAGTTTGTCCGAAATGAGAATGGTGGTGCTCAAACATCCAATATGGCCACCACAGCGACATGGGGTTTTCACCAAAAGACTTCTAATGATGTCTAGCTGGTCTAAATGAAACAGTGCCAATCTGACATGAAATATGACCGCCTCGGTAGTCATCTCGAAAATCGTGTTATCTCTACTCTTAATCGGAACGTCATATTGACATGGGGTTTTCGCCAGACGACATCTTATAATGGCTTGTTGCTCCTAAATAAAAATGGTGCTGATCTGACATCCAATATGGCTGCCACGTCGGACTTCTAGATAATATTGTTATCGGTACTTCTTCTGAATGGATTGTCATATTGACATTAGGGTTTCACGTTTCACGAAAATACTTCTATTAATCTCTAGTTGGTCCTAAATGAAAATAGTGACGATTATATTCAGTATGGTCGCCACAGCAGCAACTTTGAAAATCTTGTAATCGCTCAAGAATATCAGAGATGGTTTCAACACTGAGCAGTTATAGCGAAGAAACAGTCATATATTGGATTCCAGTAAATTTGTTTCAGCCAGTAAGGCGTCAGTCCCTTCGAGGGATTCTTGATTATTATACGAACCATACTGGTAGTTTCATTCTCTGAATTAGTTTAACTTTGAATGTGCATATGGTCTAAAGTAAAATAAGAGATGCTTCACATAACAACAGATAAAGCAGACAAGGTTTTAAACCGATTGCATCCTGTAGACCCAATGCTGTTTAAACCGATTGCATCCTGTAGACCCAATGCTGTTTAAACCGATTGCATCCTGTAGACCCAATGCTGTTTAAACCGATTGCACCGTGTAGATCCTATGCTATATAGTAAGCAAGTTTCCTGCTATGTGATGACGTTGTGATGACGTCTAAATAACCTCACAGTTTCCTACCCGCCATTTTTACACATGATACTACATACCGTGCATTGCTCCTCGTGACACGCGATATCAAAATGAGTATCCAACTGAAACAACCTCGGCACATTCCGTCAATTACAGCAAAAACACATGAAGTAGCTTTTTGATAGAAAGCCTCCAAACATTCCGATTTAACTGGCATCTATTGTGCAAATTTAATACCTCTTTTCTCTATGCATTTTATTGGGAGATAATTGGATTCATGTTAAAATATTGACTTGAATACAGACATTGCCCAGAGTTTTTGATGATATTCTAACGCACCTGCTTATTTCTCTATAAAATAAATGAATAAAGAAAATTATGGCAGCTGTAAAGAAAGGGAGCGATATTGCTTTTCAACATTTATTAAGTTTACAAAATTTAATTCTGTATTTATTTTGTATTTTTATTATAGTCATGGGATAGGTTTCATGGAATCGCTGTTTGGATCTGGATACGGTCCCATCTGGCTAAGTATTGTCAGTTGTTATCCGTCGGCTAAAGATCTAAGTCAATGCCTCCACAATGGATGGGGCAACAACCATAGCTACCGTTACTATTCCAGCTGGTACTGTAGCCGCAGCAGTGATGACGTGGGAGTACTTTGTTATGGTAAAGTAGTACTTTTTCTACTTAAGGATTCCGAATAGTTATTGAAAATACAATTCATTATTTTTGAACAGCTGTCGATCACTTCTCCTTATTCAAAGGAATACAGTAATTTGCAAATGGCAAGAGGAAGGAACCCTGATATAATTGACTATTAATAGAGTGTCACCTAATTGTCCAGTATGAAACTGTTGAAATATTGTTATCAGCTTTTATATAAAAGTTACCTGACATTAGTGTACAAAATGCATTACTTCCTGTTTTACACTGACTGAAGAAGTTGGGTTTAATTTTTGTAGGTAGTTTATGACATACTTATGGTTTTCAACATTGTCTTTAGAACATTACGTATTTAATGAACATGAACCACGTGGCTTTTTGTCAACTTCAAAATGTGTTCTTTCATTGTGCCTTCTTTCTGTATTCTGACATACCGAATTCTGAAACAATACAAATAGGACGATACAATGCAAACAATACAATACCTTTATTCAAGTAATATAAGACTCCGGGTCATTATAAAAAAATATATTTATATAAAAATGCTTATGAGCGACATATGTCAATATTCAATTTTTGTTCAAATAAATAAGATCTTCTCTTATTCATGTTTATGCAATATTTGACAAATAATGATTAATCGTAAATAATGAACAAAAACTTGTTTCCCACGAACTAACTACCTGCAGGGTGGTGGAGCCATTTTCCTAGAATTTCCCACCCTTGGAAAGTTTTGCTTTAAGAGCCAAACTTTCCCCAGAAAATAGCCGTTTTGTATATTTTGCCAAGAAGAAAATTTAATCCAGAAATCATTTTAACCCAAGGCGAATGTTATCAATTGGGAAAATGTACACACACACACACACACACACACACACACACACACACACACACTCACACACACACACACACACACACACACACACACACACACACACACACACACACACACACACACAAGACATCCAAGACGATGAGGTAAAGTAGAACTTGAGAAAACCGGGCGTGCTTGTGACCATGCAGCTGGACCCATATTTACACTCGGTTGATATTTTTAAATTGCTGACATATCATACCCAATAATAATTGGTAGTGACTATCATGTTAAAACAATAATTGAACAATGTATGCATGCATGCATACAGGTAGGTATGTGAGTGGATAAATACGTACCTAAATTCTTATGTGCGTAGAGTACATGTGAATACTTATGTGTATGAAAGGTATTAAGTAATGCATATATTGAAATGTATATGACATTATTTTCCATACACAGATGACTCCAGTGAAAGTCAGGTGACATGCAGTGATGGATGGACAGGATCATCTTGCGGCATAGGTAAAAGCTCCACGAGATTTTGTGAATTTCAGATCTGATGCTCAAATACCAGAAATGTTTTGGAAATATATGTTTTTATTTCATGAAAATATCCCTATTAGTTACGTCGCTAAACCATTCCAGGAAGCTCACCGTCACAATCCGACGTTGTGCAAGATACTTAACTAATAACTTAGTAACATGTAGAATTTGTCTTTCGTGTGAGAGTTATTGTTATAAAAATGAAAAAAAATTCTCAACATCACTTGCAAGAAAGCTAATCGCAAATAAATGATAAATGCTATTTATTTGAAATACATGGTTATCTGGGACATTACTTATTTTCTCATTTATGATTTTTTTTTATTAAAACGTCTCTAAGTTTGTACGCAGATTCTGCTAAAGCAATTTCTAAACAGGCATTTCATGTGTCACGGAAAGGAGGACCATAATAGAATTATGAAATTATCGTAGAACAGCTGACCGAATGACAGGGGATTATTATTGCTGTTTTGACGCTGTATTTGTTGTCAATATTATTATTAATATTATTAATACTAGTATTATAGTTCTAGTTATTGTTCTTGACGTAGTCGTAGATGCCTTTTTCGCAAGAACTACAAAGTGCAAAAGAACTCACCAAACACTTTTTACAATGTGTTTTTAAAAACACCGAAAGGAGGGGGAACATGCTATTGACTCCCCCAATATTTCGGCTTTTGCAACATTTAGTCAATCTTCACCCCTGGTTGTGTTTGTAGTGAGGGTTGTTATTGTTTTTGTTGCTGATACACTGATGCAATATGCTGCAACGTCTCCACGGTCTTATCGGCATAAGATATGAAGATAATGAAATTGTGTCTTATTTTTTACATTGTGATTAACTGCGCAAATTTGTATTGTAAACATGTAAAATACAGTTGTATGTTTCAGTTTTAGTGTTTAGAAGCACCGCTGCGACTCCCAGACGTTTGCCCTTCTACGGAAGTTTGTTAAAGGGTACATTTGCCTAACGGTCATTTGCCATCCAGTGCAATTCGTTGGTGGAGACTTGTCCCCAAAAGTAATTTCACTGGATGAAAATTGCGTCCCCACAGCCTTTTTTGTGACTATTAACAGAAAAATGCGAAAAACTATGTCAAGAAATGAAATAAATTTCAGTTCTTAATGTTTAACGTCACGTATATAATATTTTAACATATATTAGCTTACCTGTCCCTGAGGCCAGGTACGCTTATATTATGGCCATGTGTCCTTATTTCATCCGTCAGCTTCTGCTATTTCGACTTCTTTTTATAATCCACTGGACCGATATCAACCAAACTTGGCAGAGAGCATCCTGTCATAGATGACTTTCAAATTTATACAAATGATTATGATAGGCCACCAATATGGCAGCCGTTACTAACGAAAAAGAAAAATCCTCAAACAACTTCTTCTCAAAAACTGTTCTCAAGAATTTGACTAAAGTTGACAGAAAGCATTCACATACAGAGGTCTTGGAAATATATTTAAATGATGCTGATCCACCACCAATGTGGTCGTCGTCGTGTTTAGCGTGCCGCTCGAGGCAGCGTTGCTGTAGATACGAGTCTGCTCCAGTAGATGTAGTCTTGTGCCTTTTGCCATCCGGTGTGCAGTCTGAGGTTGAATTCCTTTAGGTCCTACTCCACCATTCGGAGACAGGTGTTCCTCTGTCTTGTCATTGGGCGCTTCCACCACCGCGCTTGTTTGCCAATTGCAGCTTTAAGTGGACGATTGTGATCCATATCGGGCGAGGGGAGTCGGGGTACGGATGCTCTGACAATGTGGCCAAAGAGCTGCAATCGTCTAGATTTGAATATGCCTGTGATCGGCGGTTGCTTCGTTCTGTCTCTGATCTCTGTGTTCGTGATATGTTTGGTGCATGCCATACGGAGGGTACTGACGAGGCACCATTGATCAAAACTATTACGCTTTTTTTAGCCAACGTCGCCGTAATCGTCCTTGTGTCCGCAACCGTACAGCAAGAATGGTAGGATGTATGCGGTTTGCAGGCGGATCTTTGTAATAATGCTGATCTTTAAGTGTCAGACGTATCTATCCATGGTTTACATGCAGCTGCGAGCGTTTCGATACGGCGCCTGATCGCTACTACCTGAGCTGTGGAGTAAGCAGCCGAGATATGTCAACGAGTCCAGTTCCTCAACCTTGTGCTCTGTGGTGTTGTTGCAGTAGTGATGGCTTGTGGACTGGTCGTTTTGATTTTGGTCTTGCTAAAGTTGATCTCAAGACTGAAAGTTTTGCTTCCTCCTGCATGCTGTTCAGGCTGAGCAGTAAGATGCGTAGCATCTCAGTCAGTAGAGCGACGTCTTTGACATAATCAAGGTCGGTAAAAACTTGATCATCTATGGTTGTACTCAGCTGTCCCTTCCGTGTCCTTTGTTCCAGCACCTAGTCCACTGGTGGCAGAAACACGTTCGGGGCAATGGTACATCCCTGTCAAACCGCTGTTGATATGAAACAATTGTGAGCAGATGAAGGTGTCAGCATAAAGGGCTTTCGTTAAGCTGATGACCTTGTCAGGGAGTCCTATGCTGTTGACTAGAAGCCAGAAAGCGGCTCAGTCGCTCGAGTTAAAGGCAGATTTTAGGTCAACGTAGGCTATCCAGAGTGGTTGGTTAAATTCCTTGCGGGGGTATATCAATGTGTGATAAAGCCACTATGTTCTTTCCTGCGCAGTTCCAATAAAACGGTCCTTCACTCTGGTTACGAGGATAGAAGCGAAAGTCTTTCCATGCGCATATAGCAAGGTAATGCTACAGTAATCACTGCAGTCCCGCTTACAGCCCTTCCCTTTGTAAAATGGCAGGATAATACCCTTTCTCTCTAAAATTAGCAAATGCGTCCATGTTACAGACTCTGGCTAAGGCCTCCTCTGCCTCTGTAGCTTTGCTATCAGCCCAATTTATCTTATGTCAATGGTTCGGTAGTGTCCCACAACATTTGGCAACACTGTGGAGGCAAACAAATGGCCAGTGACACTAGCAGAGTCAAACATAGGTACCTGGACGATCGGACTTCTTGCGACAGTCTGACTATACCGAGGGTTTTGTTGCCTCTGCTCGTTTTCTCCGATCCAAACTTTATTATTTTATCTTGAGTCGGGTTCAATAAAATAAATCCATGTTTCTTCACTTGTTACAATTTCATTCGAACGTCTCTTGTCAATCTATTCATAGTTGTCGAGTAGCTGTTGGGCGTTTTCAGCATGAGTCTGTTTTTGATCAGCCGTGAATCAATGCGGGACCCTTCTTGCACACACCTTTCTGAGTTTCATATGAGTCTTCAATGTATCAAAAACAGCTGTCGAATTAACGTCCGTGATTATAGAAATATATTCAATTATGTATCGAGGATCTTCATAGATCGCCTCATTCACAGCATCAACTTTCCGCTAATCAATCACAGACAAAGGTCTTCCAGAACGTGAGTCATCATCCATGGATTCGCGACCATCTTTAAAACGATATGACAGAGAATCACATCCGTAAACGTTATCCAAGTCGACCTTGATATCAGTTAGAGAGTATCGTAAGAACACCCGGATTTTACAGTATGCCCTTTGCTCAGAAGCAGAATTGTTCTCCTTCTCGGACATTTTCAATGTCATTTACCTAATGATACATCACACGCATATATCTGCAGGTGTCCATAGTGCTGTACGTGCAGTTGCTGATTATTTTATAGAACATTATTTTGGTTATCGATCGGCATTAAACTCATTTACAGTTTCTGAGAAACAAATATGTTATAACAAAATATTCAGAAATTTTACAATATCCCTCGTACTTAATATAGAAAATTAATTGTTTAGACATTTGTATATTTTATTCATACAAATATGTTTCACATGCTAAAGATATAGCTTTATATTTTAACATATGAAAGACAAGATTTCCCATCATGCCATGCGAGTCTTTAATATATGTTCTTACAGGAATTATAATGGTAGAAATAAAAACGAACGTTTTGTGATATAGAACAATAAATTGAAACTGCCTTAGCTGTTTGGGATGGAAATAAAGTTTTGCTGAAGATATTTAACTCGCCACCATTCGCTTCTCTACGAAGTTGTCTCCTGTACTACCTTGTCAACGATGCCAAAACGAGGAGTGGTCTCATTTGTCTGGGCTGACAAAACCATGAAATTTTGTTAATCAAATCCAATTTTATCCCATATCCAACCAATTAATCAGAAAGCAATCCGTTTGGTTAATTTTCTAGTTTCATATCTTCACTTACCAAACCATTTCGTGCATTTAACTCTACCATAAATTAACAAGGTCAACCCGTTTTTGAAAACTGAGACCATACTGTCATAGATAAAATACCTCAAAGAAATCTTAAGAATCATTTAATGAAAACTCGAGTCGTTTAATAACAGACCATTCAATGCTTTAGTATCCTCCATTACTTTCCTTTCTCTCCTTCTGTGTTGGTATAAAATGTTTTTAGTTCGACAGTGAGCTTAACATTTATGTAAATTAGTTATTGCCAGGGGTTATTGCAAAAATCAAGAGCTCTTAAAATGCTGTACTGCCATTAAATATTGCATCTTGTATTTTTGCATTTGAAAATTGGATTAGTATTTAAAATGTGCTCTGAGAACCCCATCATAATAAACACCGATTTACAACAGAGTAATTCGTTTAATCCTTAATTGAATAATGAATGCTAATATTGCCTACAGCATCTACGCATATTGTACAGTGTCGGTAGGACATATGTGGCTGTTTTGCTTCTTCCAATTTGATTGGTCCATGTTGAACTTTTTAGGTACTGCTACACTGGCACCATAACTGAGTAATGCTTAATCTGTCTTGAAAAGAATTATGAATTCAGATATTTATGCACCATTGTCTATAGAAAAGTGTTTGATTTGTCCATTCAAAATGACACAGAGAGCTATAATAAAACACATATTTGGGCTATTAGAAATTCCATTCAAAATGACACAGAGAGCTATAATAAAACACATATTTGGGCTATTAGAAATTCCATTCAAAATGACACAGAGAGCTATAATAAAACACATATTTGGGCTATTAGAAATTCCATTCAAAATGACACAAAGAGCTATAATAAATTCCAGTTTAAGCGTTTTGCTGCCATCCTACTTCTAAAGCAATAACCTAGGTGGCGATATTTGGATAATATTTGTGACATTGTATAATAAACATTAAAACAATATACCCAAATAAGATGAAATTGTTTTTTTCAAATGAAATAATGATTTATTTGCTGGAATGTATTCTAACTTGCTCAAACATATCAATGAAACTTCATTCTTGGTTGAAAATGGCATGTGTGTTTGGACCTTATATTAGTCGCCAATGGCATCAAACGGCATTCCACGTATACCGCTATCTTGTAAGACAAACGGTATTGTGGAGCAAGGCACGTTGCAGCAAATGCAAGCAAACGTTGCAGTTATGCTTCAATATTGTTACGTATGCAGAAAATATAAAAATTTATTATATAGGTGTAACTTTGTCACCTTTTCAAGGCATGTCTACAGTAATTGAGTGAATCAGCTGTCATTGAATCCTATTGTATTCCCTATAAAAAAGAACATGAATAATTTTCTCTGATTTTTCCTCGAGATTTGGAAACGAGTGAAGACGGTTACTTACTTTCCATAGAAACCAGCATTAAAGCCTAAACAGAAAACAAACAATTTATCGAGTTTAGCCCCTGACTTTTGAATAAGAAGACAAATAAACAGGTCTGATTAAGTTGGTTCCAAAAAGATCACTTGCATTAAACAATTTCCTGTTATTTCATTCAAATGCAACTGTTTTTTTTTTAGACAATGCAACATAACCTATGCTATATATATATATATATATATATATATATATATATATATATATATATATATATATGTGTGTGTGTGTGTGTGTGTGTGTGTGTGTGTTGTATCCAGGTTAATTCCTAATATAAATAAGATTTACAGGATCTGCATGGATGGATTTTTGGCAATAATTTTAATCGCGTAGCATTAGACATGCAAACTTTACTTCAATCGGATATACTTGTATTTTCAACAAACATGTTTGGGAGCATCCTCCTTTTGACTAATGTTAGCACCAACTAGTGCTCAACAATTGCTATACATAGATTACCTGACCTACTTCTCCTGTTCTCTGCCACTTAATTTGCTAGAATTTTACATTCCGTCCTAACCAAACAATGAAGTAAATATAGCTGAGCCTTCAAGTTTGCTTGGAAAGCTAATGCATGCGTAGCTTTTAACAAATATCTCGCAGTCACTGTATGAGGCAATTATTTGCTTTCCTTCACTACTTTTAGGAACTTAAATTGTTAAATCGCTGTAGTCTGTTTTTCATACCGGTACGAGAATATATTGTATATCCAGAAATAAAACAACATATCCGTACATGTTATACCTATTAATAACGTTGTTACGTATTAAAAGTTGTTCCAATAATTAAATAAAATAGTGCATATTCTGATGGTATATACAAATCATAACCAATATAGTAAGTTCATAGTTTGTAAGAAATGTCTCGTAATCATCTGATGAGACAAATACGTCCCTTTACATCCCTACTTTATATATTAAGCGCTCAGCTGCTAAGTGTTGACCCAAGTCATGACGTTTAAATTACACAAGAAATGCTTCTTCCTTCATGGGTTACTACTAAAGTTTGAGCTTGCAGGTATTGTTGTTCCTAATTTGCTCTGTAAGGTAATTGTAACCAAGCTATCTCTGCTTCTGCAAGATTCGCCTTTCCCCGCTTAGTAAAGAAAACGGAATTTTGGAAAAGCAAGTGATGTGTTGGAATCGAAAATTACCCTTTCGGCAAATTTTGGTCATCACTTTTATAAAAAAGAAGATAATTGGGTTCCTAGTTCAAAATAAGTCTAAATTGTAAATGATTTTCACAGGTTTCAAGGCCATTATGAGCGTATAGTAAAGGGTAGATATAATATATATTTTTGTGATGTAGCATTATTTAGAAGAAAATTAAAACGACAATAAACCTTATTTACCTTGAGGGCTACATGGCATTAATTTGCGGGCTACATGGCATTAATTTGCTACACACAAGAAGCCCAATTTTAGACCACGGGTGGGGATGAAGAGTAACATGGCGTCCCGAAGACCCGTACATGAATAAAAACTTGAATTGTATCAGGCGTCAATGTTATTTTCACAACTTATGATATATTTTGAGCTAGAAATTGATATATGGATTTTCACTAACTCGCGTTTTCCAACCAGCATTAAACTAAACACGTGCCCTAGTCCCTAAAGATAACACCGAATTCCGTTTCAAATAAATTTCAGGGAATTGGCGTGGCACTGCCATATTTAATCTTGCGTTGGTCGAGTTTTTTCTACTTTTGAGAACAAGTACTATTATGATCAGACATCACCGACGGGATGCAGCATTTAATTTTAATTTCTCATGTCCACTCACACAAATTTTGATATATTCAACCAATGTCGAGCGTCAAGGACTTGTACGTATTTATAAGACTGTTGTTATTTACCTCGTTACTTGGTAACAATTGATCATAACATCGTGCCTTTATATAAATCTGGCACATTACAAAGCTATTGTGCACACATTATGTGGCATATATAAATATTTTCAAAATTTATGAGGCTTTCGAGAAATCTCACTTCTCAGGTTGGAAACTAATCGATTGAAAATGACCAAACACAGCGTAAAAGCTAGTGTTACAAAACTGTTGCGCTTTCGGGATATTCAGATCACTTTTTTACAGTTGAATAATTCATCATGATAGATTGCAAACAACACCCAGCTTTTGTAACACTTAAGTTATTTCTCCTGGCATGAAGTTAAATATCCAACGATCTTTTTGTTCTTCTACTTCAGATCAAGATTAAGATAGTTATGGAGGGATAGATAATGTTGTAGCTGTCCAAATTGGAACCTTGGTATATCATAACTTCTCATTTTGGCTTTAATTAAGAATTAGTTATCTAGTTATGTACATAAACGTATATATTCTCTTTTAGTGTACACGCACTCTAAAGTAGAATGCATGCCTCTCCTACGTTTACAAGAAAGTTAATGCGTCCATGCATGAGTGTACATATCCACATTATAGTTATTTTTCATCTTTTAAGGTTTTTTTTGTAAACCTTAATGCAGACAACATCTATCTGGTCAAAATATATAAGAATGGAATAGGGCTTTTTTTTGTTCGAGCTGACGTGCACCAAAACTGAATCAATTACTACATGACGATATGATATTTGCAAGAAAATCAATGCGTCCATGCATGAGTGTATGTAATGACATTATAGTTATTTTACACAATTTTAAGGGTCTTTTGTAAACCTTAATGCAGACAGCATCTATCTGGTCAAAATATATTAGAATGGAATAGGGTATATTCCTAGGAGATAAATCTATCCCCGTTATGCTTGCGAAATTTATTCTACAAATTGCTGGTCATTCAATTTTCTTTGCTTATTCAGATTTAAGTCACATGTTCTCTGTCAAATCATCTTTGTTTCAAACAATTTTAAAGGTAGCTGCTCTACCCTGCACATTATGAATATGTTACATCATTTATCTACTTTGGTTTACTTTAATTTTGTTACTAGCAGGTGATGCTGCAAAAAGGAACATTTCTGTGGTTAAGAAAATGTGGACACTCTCAGAACTAATTCAACAAAAATTATCCTGTAATATACCTCCACTATTATTCATGCAGTATGATGGCAAGTTAAACATTGTATTCTCCGATTTAGAAAAGATCTAGTGTTTAAATTCGGTTTTCACATTGCTTCTAAATTAAAGATACAAATGTAGCTCTTCTGGAATTACTACTTCGCACAATTAACAGATTGACAAACATTATAATAAGTGAACAGGAACTTCTAGACGTATTAAGAACCATTCCTCTAAATAAAGCTTGTAGCTCTAATAAGATAAGTCACAATATCCTGAAAGGTGCAGCACAAGCAATTATAAAGCTTCTATGTTTTTACTCAGTATATCTCTTAATGAGACAATTTTCCCCTTTCTTTGGAAAATTCCAGTAGTATTACCATTACACAAAAAAGACAGTAAAAATGGTCCCACTAATTACAGACCCATTTCTTTACATAGCTATGGAGGCAAAATCTTGGAAAGGGTCATTTCCAAACATATATACAATTACTTGCACGAAAATGATCTTATTTATAAATATCAATCTTCCGAATCACTCAGCCATGTACCAAATGATATGTATGTATTTGCGAGTACTCGATTGAGGTGAAGATTTGTGCGGAATATGTTGCGATGTGTCTAAGGCATTTGATCGTGTCTGACATACATATCTTATTCATAAACTCAAAAGCTATGGACTAGAATCGTATCTGATTGATTGGTTCACCAATTATCTCTCCCATAGATCACAAACTGTTCTTGTGAACACCGCAGAATCAACATCTCAGAATGTTTCAGTTGTCTTGCCGCAGGGTTCAGTTCTTGGACTATTATTATTTCTTTTATATATTCAGTGCTATTGGTGTTGATCTACTTAGCCTCGCCATACTTTTTATTCACTACAGTTCTCTTTCTTCTAGAATAATACAAGACATCCCATACATACTCAATGCCGATTTAGAAAATTTAAATGACTAGTCACAGCAAAGTAAATGGCTAGTAAGCTTTAATCCAGCAAAATTGTTGACAATCATACATATTTGGGCCTTACGTTTAGTAATACATGCACTTGTAGTCTACACATTGAAAATATTCTTAAAAAGGCATCTAAAATAGCTAGGTATTTTAAGATCCCTCAAATATAAGCTGAATTAAAAATCCTTCGATATAATTTTAATTTTCTTATCATATATTAGGCCTATATTAGAATAGGCAGATGTCGTTTGGGATGGATGTTCATATGCAGACTCTGATAAATTAGAGAGATTACAGTTAGAGGCTGCTAGGATAGTCACAGGTCTAACCAGAAGTTCCCACACACGCAATATTTATGAGGAATGCGGTTACCCCCTGTATCAGAAAGAAGAAAACACCACAAGCTCTATACTTTTCATAAAATTATTTATAACGATTTACTATATTATTCAAACGAACTGCTTTCTCCTTCGTGGGAGATACGACGAGATACAATATACGTAATTGACAAAACTTTTATAGACCAAATGCTAGGCTTGAAGTAGCGAAACAATATTTTCTTCATTTTCGTATTCTCATATGGAATATCCTACTTGAATATGTTAAAACAGAAATCGAGTTCCAAAAACTTAACAATGTATTTTACAGCGCAAAACAATAGCGTTCCTTCTTATTTCCTTTCTGGTGATTGCAAATACTGTTATTCTTACTAGGATCATAATCCAATGTAGCGACTCCAAAAAAGGATCTCTATGACAATCACCTGATAGATACTCCATTGTGCGACTGTGTGGTAGAAGCAGAAAATGCATATCATTATATTTTCATTTGTATTCTATACACAGTTCAAAGTGTTATGTATGATGTTTATATAATATTATAAATATTTTAGGAATTATAAATGTTTCTTCACTTTAATATTTGCTTAAATCTTAATGTTTATCAGGAAAAACATGTTTAACTAGTGTCCTTGAATTAGGTTGTTTTGATCAATATGTTTTCTCAATTTGAAGGTCAAGGTTGATTGTTGTTTACAAGTAAAATTCCATTAAGATGACACATGTTCTAGAACATTCTGTCATGTGACCAATCTTTATATATGCCATGTTTGGTGGACATTTATTCAGTTTTTACATTACCATCAGTCTTGTAAAGAGCTATTACAGTTGTGAAAATTCATTCCAAATTCTAAGAGAGGAATTATTTTAAATATTCATTGGATTGTAACAGTGCTCATAAACGTTTGGATTTTGGATTTTTAATTGATGATTTTGGAATTTAAGTGAACTTATTCAGATATTTTGGAATACTTCATTTTGACATCAGCACATCAAGATTACTAGTACATCAGGACTTTGGAGACCATTAGTACATCATAACATTCAAGGACACATGCGTGAATTCGGAACATTCTATATTTAGGACTTGTGATTAGAACAATCATTCTTATTGGATTATTAGGATTTCAAAACGCATTACTGTAAGTGACTTTTTGATTTTTTTCATTTTAATTATCTAGTAATAAATTGCTTGTTGATTTTTTACTTGATTTGTTGGTTTCACTTTCTTTCTGTTACATTTTTCTTAGACCATAGAGTCGTAACAAAAGGCAGAATCTAACAATTAGTCTTAACAATTAGTCTTAACAAAATGTTCCCGTCTCAAGAAACTTATTTTATCTGGCTCACCTGAACTAAAAACTGAAAAACATTTCCCTTTTTGTTTTCTTTAAAATACATTAAGTATACAAGGTGTTTTAACTAATGTTTCTTCCTTAGATTTTAAATATAAAAGAATAACAATGTTTTCTTTTTTGTTATTAAACAATACATTGACCAAATTACATATTAAATTCTATTTGGTTACTTGCCTGAGATATTCTTTTTCCTCTTGTATGTGTCAGAACAACTTATTTGCTGCCGCTTGTCATGTTTGATCAATTTGTATCACTATATTGGTATGGTGAAGAGCTTAGCTAATGTTGTGAGAAGTTGTAGCACTACACTTTTGCATGATATGTTTGAACTAGATCTCCTATATAGGTAGATTGCAAATATCATCTAGCTTCTGTAACCTTTAAAAATGTATTGTTGCTTGGGGGGTTGTCTGGGGTTTTTAGGGGGGTTATGGGGAGCCGACCCATATCCTTCAAGAAGTTTGCTTCATAATTTATTAGATAATAACAATAATAATAATAATAATAATAATAATAATAATAATAATAATTTATTTTTCAAACTTTTTAACTTACTTTTGCAGATATCGATGAGTGCAAAATAACCCCATGTTCTCATAACGGTACATGTACCAATACGGCTGGATCTTTTAAATGCATGTGCCCCTCAGGTTGGGATGGATCTTTATGCGAAATAGGTATGCTTTCTCTCTCTCTCTCTCTCTCTCTCTCTCTCTCTCTCTCTCTCTCTCTCTCTCTCTCTCTGTATATATATATCTATATATATATATATATATATATATATATATATATATATATATATATATATATATATATATGCCACTAGAGCAATATTCGCAACAAAATCAACGTGAAAGTCGCCAACCATTACAACTCGACTGGGCTTTCAGTCGAGTCCCTCGAGATGCTACCAATTGATTCTAACCTGGGGTGGACCGATATGGAACGCACACATAAGGAACGATACTGGATACTTCAATTGAAAACTCATGGAGAGTTCTGCCTAAATGACAAAGTCTAGCCTTCCTATTGCAATCTTATCGTAACTACAGCCATGCATCAGTTGATCAGACGCATGCATTTTTGCGATAATATTTACCCAAGTAAATATTCCATAACTCTTTACATATATTATTGGTAATCTTCTTCTTCTTCTTCTTTTTCTTCTTATCATTATTATTATTATTATGCTATTATTATTATTATTATTATTATTATTATTATTATTATTATTATTGTTGTTATTATTATTATTATTTTTATTATTATTTGAACTCTTGTCCATTATCCCGCTATACCACGACATACTTCCTTAGTAACTCTATGCATAACTTTACCGGGATATAATTTCCTTTGCACATTTTGATGATGGCATTGATTTATCGCCGCGCATGGTATCAGTCCTTTGTTCAAAGCCTGGAATTGAGTCAAAACACTTTGGTCCTCTGCGTGATTAGCACTATAAACACTTTGGTCCTCTGCGTGATTAGCACTATAAACACTTTGGTCCTCTGCGTGATTAGCACTATAAACACTTTGGTCCTCTGCGTGATTAGCACTATAAACACTTTCAATTGTTTTTACACAACTTTGTTGGACTGATGGCATCATAACATAGATATGTAGTTTACCCGTTTTAGACCTTTTTTTATTTTGTCTTCTTTCTTTGTTCTATTGTTTATCCTTTGTTTGTTTATTTCCCCGTCATTTGAACATGTAGGAGTCAAGAATTGTTCTTGGCTTTTGTGTTTGGTGTTTGTTTTGTGGATGTAAATTGATTCTTCCCCTGATGAAGAGCTTGTTTAGTTCGAAACGTTGGGAAACTGTTTTGTATTTGCGCCGTTATCAATTTTATATATATAATTACACCAATTAAAAGTATCAAATGGCAAATATTGTCGTTTTGGTGAACCTAGAGTTAGTTCTCTTCAGTTTCTCTGTGATTGATTTTATTTTTAGTATGAGGTTTTATGTGCATTTGTGATGATACAGGAAACGTTTGTAATTTTGTGAAGCGCTTGACAATGTGCATGAAACATTTTGTTTCATTATTACCAGATTACATCGTCTTTTTTGTGGGCAAATCCATATTCTTTTCTGGAGTATGTATCCAAAGCATAAATCACTGCATTATCTGTGTAATATTTATCTATTTACTACAATATTTAATGAGTTTCCGATAAGAATATCAGAAATGGACAGAACGGAGTTTTGATTTTAATACTTTTGGCCTTTCAGCTATGAGATTTACATAGATTATAAAAATGAGAGAAAACTAGAAGGTATCTTTCTGACATTGCTTTGTTTATGTCTATAAAAGAGCGACAAGTAATATTATTTGACGGGGTAATAACAGTTAGGCTGTAGAAAGTAAAATATAATGTGCAGTGATTTTATGTTAAAAGTTATACAATGATTATCAAAATATTCAAACTGTGTGTTTTTGTAGGGTAACTCAATTTTAATGCGGAGAAACTAATGTTTTAGGTGGGTCCGTAATGGCTTTATTGTGAGCAAATGTATTAATATACAAACAATGACATGATTTTGCGTTGGTCATGCAATATTTCATATATTTATGGAGCCTGAGATGCTACTAAATCAATATCAGCAACAATGTATAAAAAGTTGTAAGAAATATTCGATGTACTCTGTCAAATTATACAGCATTATAACAAGTTACAAACTAAGTAACTAACTAAACAATGGTCCTTTACGGCACAGCAATGCAGGTAGGTTATTTAGTGCAGAGTCAATTGGAGCAAAGTGCCTTGCCCAAGGACACAGCACGGTAGCTGACTGAGGCTGGTCTGATGGTAGGATTCGAACCCGCACCCTTTCGGTCGTGATTCCGGCACGTTAACTACTGAGCCACTGCGGCTCCCAATTAACTACCAAGCACTAATGACAATCACAGTGTAGCTGAAAATGAAGTACAGTTTTCAGAACCTATTTTAGTTCGTAAAAGAGTGATCCCATTTTTTTGTTACTATATCATATCTTTCTGTTGACACGGACACGTTGGTTACGATACTAAAAAGCCAAAACATTTCTGTTCGCATACATCATCACGTACATTGCAAAATCAATGACTATTGAGCAAATGGAACTATTTTGTAATACGAAAGACGCCTTCAACAATACAAAACAGCAACCACACAGCTAGAAATGACATGAATAGGTCGATCTAAAGTTCTTCATTTGGACCTTGATATTATTACACTATTTTTGGGTTGGTTGGTACTTAGAGACCTAATTTGAACCTTCACGCAGGTTTTAATAAAGCGGATTTCTCCATACCTGCAGTAGCTATCTAGATTTATGCATGTAGGATCCTTATTACATACCACTGAATTTGTTGTGGAAAGCGTAAAAGAGGGGATATGTAATAAATACAAAACCGTGTTTGTGTTTTGTTCCGAGTCGGGGGAAAGAACTCGTTTGATATAGGTTGTGAATACGTCTCGGTTGAAGACCTCGATGTATCCTTACGCCATATCAAACTTATTCTTTCCGCCGACTCCGAACAAAACACGTGATCTTCTAAATATGCCCACAAGATGTCAAATATTTTGAGAAATTACAAGAAAAACCGTAGAAAGACCCCAAAGAGTATAAGCATTAAGTCCAAAAAGGTTGCATTTCTTATTTCAAAACAACACAAAAAGTCCTTAGCACAACAAAATCACAATCAAATCTTCTAAAGCCGATCACATTATATTTTTAAAAAACTTCACATAGCTT
The DNA here is from genome assembly GCA_029931535.1 of Margaritifera margaritifera. Classification (NCBI taxonomy): domain Eukaryota; kingdom Metazoa; phylum Mollusca; class Bivalvia; order Unionida; family Margaritiferidae; genus Margaritifera; species Margaritifera margaritifera. Next base: position 1,296,705 of record JAQPZY010001326.1, read on the forward strand.
TATATATTTCAATTACCAGTGGATGTAAAGACCATAAATATGATGTGAACTTTCTGCTCGACTCAACATTTTTGTTTTAAATTTACCTATAGAAGTTTTAATTTTCAGTATCTGTAATTAAACAATTAAGTTTATTATTTATATATATAACATCCTTGTAATTAATAATATTCATAGAAAATAAAACTCTATTCAAGACGACCAGCCAGTTTTCATATTTTTTAACAACGTTTTGTCAGAAAATTGTGCGCTATCTAAAAACATAGCTTTGCCTACAAAAATGGTTCTGTCGATTAAGCGGTTCCCATTAAGTGAGATAAGGAATTTTTTTTTAAATTTGAAACTTCTTTTTTTCAGATATTGATGAATGCAAAAATGAACTATGTGTTCATAACAGTTCATGCATCAATACGCCCGGATCTTACGTATGCCTGTGCACTTCAGGTTGGAAAGGATCTTCGTGCAAAATAGGTCTCTCTCTCTCTCTCTCATATATATATATATATATATATATATATATATATATATATATATATATATATGCGTGTGTGTATTGCTATATATATATATATATATATATATATGCGTGTGTGTATTGCAAAGTTTTGCTTTACAGTAAGTTTTAAATGATAAGAATTTACTCTGTGTTTATTTATGTTAGCTGCTTAGAACTATTGCTTAATATCAGACAGTTCCGCCCCACTTGTGGTTGCTTTTAAATAGACAATGTTTCTGAGATTAAAGGAGATTTATGTGACCATCTGATGCATTAGGAAATAACTTAGGTAGTTAATTGATGTGGATTGAATTTAACTTCTGATTTGGAATTGCATAGATTTGCTTGTGGTATTATTAATGAGACAATATTTGTGGTACTATTTCCCTTTTATTTGGCCCAGATTAGGGCAGTTATCTAAACTTAAACAAGCCAAACATAGACACTAATTTTTGTTGATGATTTCATAAAGCTACGTATTACTTTCAATTTCAGACGTAGATGAATGCGCCATGGACTTGTGCACAAATGGCGGTAAATGTACTAATACAGATGGTTCATTTCATTGTGAGTGTCCACCGGGTTTCGTTGACAGTAGATGTACAATTTTGTCAGGTAAGAGAAAAGTCTTATTTCCAGCATATTATAGGGTATTAACAGCGGATTTATTTTTCAAACACAAAAACTTGTATTATAAAGAAACAAACTTTTAATAGATTGATGACTTTAGCTTGCATTATTTTTATATCTACACAAAATATTTGTAGTACATTTATTTTAAGTTAAGATAAATAAAACTGCAGCATGGCTAAATATTCAATACAAGTGATTCGTTTCCCTTTTATCCAAATTTTAAAGCTTTAGAGTCTAAAGCTTTAGACATTCGTGTACGTTCGGCAAATAACTATTAATACGATATAAAAACGTAGTAACGAACTTTAACAATTTACACCTGATAAGTAGTATGTGCTCAAATAATTGCTGTACAGACTTCTTTATTATCATTTCAGATCTTGGTAGTTATATGAACAAAAAGGACGTTATGTCCCCCACAGGTATGGCGGGCTGGATTTTGTTTGGAATAGTCTTACTCATTCTATTGACAGTCACAGCCATCATAGCAAAACATGTTCGAAGAAGGCAAGCAGGTACGAAGTAATGTTAAAACCCCTTCTCTCTGTTTTCTCACATTAGTTTTGTCTTTTATTCAAGGAGTTATTGTTCCACCATATTGTTGCATCTATCTATCTCTGTTTATCTATTTCCATCCATGTATGCATTAGCCTATCCATTTTCCCATCATCTCTCTATGTATATGTGTGTGTCTGTTTGTTTGAGTGCTGGCCCCTCTGTATTTTTGGTAGCTATTGCCTAAGAGGAGACGAATATTTTTATTCACCGAGAAGACATTTCCTTTTTTTACTTTTCCTTGTGTTAATATACTATATTTTCTTTTGTGTCGTTTAGATTGTTCAATTGGCGTGGTATTTTGGTCCTTGTAAAAGAGCTTTCTTAGTATTATACTTCAATTATGGTACCAAGTCTGTTGCTGAAGTGCCAACATTTTACAGAAAATAAAATACCACTTTATTTATGGTATACATAAAGCACCACCATTGCAGAATAACCCTTAAATATATTTGTAGAGTTTCCACTAAGTAGGCCTTAGAGTTTGACTTACATACTTCCATTATGGCATACCAAAGTCAAAGGGATTATATTTTCATCAGAATTATATTAAATACACAAATTATTGTGGTCTTAAATGTGAGACTTTTAGTTATTTTTTTTATTTTAGACAGCGTTATATTGTCCAATAACATGATTTAACATTTTAGACAGGTTATGTTGTCCAATAATATGATTTATCATTTTAGACAGCGTTATGTTGTCCAATAATATGATTTAACATTTTAGACAGGGTTATGTTTTCCAGTAATATGATTTAACATTTTAAGAACCTTGAGCTCCGTGTTTGTAAAACTCATATCACTGCGCTTCCCCATTTTGACTTCCTTTCCGAGGAATGAGCCTCTTTGTAGGTCCCTAAGAATAAAGGATGTCCAAATGGCACGTGTCAGTTGGGAATGAGCATTATCTTTTTTTGCCAAGGAAGTATTACATGGTTATAAGGTGGGTACCTAGCAAGGCTTCAGGTGATGACATAGGGGCTAAGTCCATTGAGATATGGATGCTAATTTCAGTTGAATATAAAAATTTGTCTCTTCATTCCCAGTAACTGGTATAAATCGCTATTGGAATGGGATCTCAGTAGTTTCCAATTTATGGTCCAGAGATTCAGTGCCTGTTGTTGCGGATGGACCCTCGTTGTCAATGTCAGTTGCATGTATAAATTTGTCTTTTCATGGCCAGTAATGGTATAAATAATAATCGGATGGGGATCTCAGTAGTTTCTAATGTATTACTTTCCCTCGCCGAGAAAATATCAAAACCCCAAACGTTTTTGCACAATCTACAACCATAGAACTATCAGTGACTCATGTTTTATGTATCTAGCTTTAACGATGTACGAGTAGCTTCAGGACATTATACACCAACGTACGACCGAAAATACGTAGATGTGACAAATTACAGACAGATCGGAAAGCGCAGGTATAATAATGACCGTCACGTACAAAACTATTTTGTTCGCCACCATTTGAAGTAAGTTAATTATTGTACTATTGAATCAATATCAATGCGATAAAACTATGCAGGTTGAAAGGTGAGGTTATCTTAGGAAGCAGTGACCGTAAAAAAATAGAAAACAAGAAATTCTCGACCACTGCAGTCAAGGAACATAATTAAACTGTGAAATTATCTATAGCTGAGTAAAAAGGTCTGTCCATATGGATTTTTTTCAGTTAAAATTTAGCATTTGTCTCAAATTCTCTTTGATGCTGCGTTTTCTAATTACTTTCAGGTTTTGCACTGTCTTACACGAGGCAAGTATTTTTTCTGTGACTGAATATCCAGTAATCCATTGCGTATACATAGGGATTGTGTTATATAGTCATTAGAGAACTTTCTGATCATCGCAAGTAATAGATTGTGACTGTGTTATACTTCACTGCAACGTATGGTATTAGTCTGTAAAACTCGACGTAAATCTAAGTCATTTCGAAAATCATTTTATTTTGTTATACTTTCCTATATTTTTTTTATTGCTGTTTGAGGCCAATGTGGACAATGAAGTTTCCATGTCTAAACACGTATACTCATATATCTATCTATCCACTCCAAAGCAAGATGTTCTTATATACAACACATATACTCATATATCTCTATACCCACTCCAAAGCAAGATGTTCTTATACACAACACGTATACTCATATATCTATCTATCCACTCCAAAGCAAGATGTTCTTATATACAACACGTATACTCATATATCTATCTATCCACTCCAAAGCAAGATGTTCTTATATACAACACGTATACTCATATATCTATCTATCCACTCCAAAGCAAGATGTTCTTATATACAACACGTATACTCATATATCTATCTATCCACTCCAAAGCAAGATGTTCTTATACACAAAACGTTTCACATTACCTATGTACATTACACTGTATGTTTATGTCTAGCTCCTCCCTTTGTTTACTGAAACATAAGGATTGACAGTTAACTAGATTCTTTAACACAATACTTAAAATAATGTTGAATCAAATTTTTCTTTGACTAGAAGAAATAAAAGGTCATCACTAAGGTGCTACTATCTCTAAAATAATTATGACATACCCGTGCTTCATGTATAAATACTTATGACAATCCAATTGCTTCACGTATATGACAATCCCTTGCTTCATGTATAAATAATTATGACATTCCCTTGCTTCATGTATAAATACTTATGACGATCCTTTGCTTCATGTATAAATAATTATGACGATCACTTGCTTCATGTATATATAATTATGACATTCCTTTGCTTCATCTATAAATAATTATGATATTCCCTTGCTTCATGTATAAATAGTTATGACATTCCCTTGCTTCATGTATAAATAATTATGATATTCTCTTGTTTCATGCATAAATAATTATGACATTCCCTTGCTTCATGTATAAGTAATTACATGATCATCATGAGTGAAATATGCTTGTTATTGAAACACGTACTCAAAGTATGTCTTATGTGTTCCTTTATTTTTAGACTTAAAGAGCAATTCCCTGACATCACACAGGACCAAACTATTCCAAATGATATCTCAATGACTAATCGGCATGATTCGAGCTTCTCTGTCCCCATGAAAACTGTAGAATTACAAACTTTGGAAGGTAATAATTATCAAACGAACGGCAATCCAAAGAGAATCTAAAAGAAATTTTGAATTTTTTATTTGTTTTTGTTTCTCTTTTAGTTTCATATAAAATCAACGAGAGACATCTTTAAATCACAATATGTTTTGAGTGATTGGAATGCATGATGTTATTATTAATTTTCACGTGTTTATGCTTGTGTACCATTCCTTGTATTTTATTTTTATTATATTAAAGTTTCGAGTAAGACAATATATCTTCTATGTACACTGTGCACAAATCTTGAAAAAGTACAAGATAAAATAAAATGAGGGATTCAGCGAAATATGTTTCTTTTTTTCGGGGGAAGGGGTAGAAAGAAACAGTTGAAAACTAACACACGCAGATGAGAGACCTCGATTATGCTCTATCCGTATTTTACACATTTATTACTTTAATGTTTAATGATCGATCTAACCCTTGTTAATGTACGTAAAAGTGTTTATCCAAGACCGAAAACAATGGCGTTTGTGCCCAAGACGTTAAAATGGTTCAGTACCAAGTTCATGACAGCCATTTGCTTATCAGAATATTCCAGCAATACACAAAAGAATTCAAATTTGTATTTTTCTGTTCTAGAAAAACTGCAAATAATACACTTCGAAATATAGAGAAACTCATTTTCATTCATATATATATATATATATATATATATATATATATATATATATATATATATATATATATATGTGTGTGTGTGTGTTTGTGTTTGTCCTGAATACATTCACTCTGAGATGACTTATGTCGCCAAACTCATCACTTCCTACAGACTACTGTGCAAGGGACGGTTCTATATTGTTTTCTCTGTCTTTAATGGAAGTATGCTCCGATACTTGCGTGTCTAAGTTTTTTCTTTCGATTATGTGACTCAGCAATGTTTGAAGTAACGGTTTGCAATTCTTCAGGTATCGAAACCAATTCAAGTGATTCCAGGACAATTGATGACATGTCTCCAGTGCTCAATAAAAACGATGGTAGGGATCATACGGTGCCAGCAACAGTTGTCAGAAAGGAGGATGTAATGGATGCAGAAGAAAGACAGATGCTGGGTAGATTAGAAGAAATTGAGACACGAAAGGCACAACTGATGGCACCAATAATGAAACAAAGGCGCAAGAATGAGATGAGAAAAAGACTAGAGAAGGCGGAGGAAGATTTGGCGATACTGGAAAAAGGTACATATTTAAATCAGACAAGATGATGTGAACATACCAGTATGGTTGATGATTGTTGTTTTCCGGACGTACATTCTCGGTTATCAGTTGACGATTATGAACCACGATACTATGGTTTAAAACAACTTAACAAAACTGAAAGTATTGCAGATAATTTAATAAGTTTATAGCAGCAGCAGGTGGAAAAGAAAGTTTAAACCCTGGATTCGAAACAGTTATGTTTTTTTTACATTTGGGTTGTTGTGTTGCAAATATAAAAACAACACTCTATTCTTCTGAAACACCCAAATCTTCAATGAATCAAGACAATAAAATTCAGAGTTTTAAAAGTATCTTTCTCGGGTGGGGAAGGAAAGGAAATTAATTTAAATAGATTTTAAATTAAAAGTAATGTACTTATGTTTAAATTTTTGCTGGCGTTTTTTTGTATTAACATGACCGAGTACAATCTAATTTAAAACCAAAAAAATTACGTTTCAGTATAAGAAAATAGCCTTTTCTGGTCTTCTTCGTAGAAAAAAGTAAAAGATTTGTATTTTCTGTTTGCTGTTCATGTTTGTTGGAAGGAAATCCCATGCACCCTCGCGCCTTTTCACTACTTATAGTAAATGGGTATTCTCTAAATTTAGCAGCAGGTATTGCTTCTTAGTTACATATTTCGAGTTTCAACCTTCAATTTAAGAACTAGCAGTAGTTTAATATCTTAACCAGGTTTGTATGTCTATTTGAAAACATTTTATTTTATTTTCCAGAATCTATAGCGTTCCAAGACAGTAGCATGATATGATGTCATGAGCAGACTTTAATGTTAGAGGAGTCAAATCAAGAATATGCCTGTGTATGCCTATATTATTTGTTAAGCCTTATAATCTTATACTCCGCTCGAGAAGATGGAACTTTTTCATCTACGTTAGAGACAACGTAGTTTACCAGTTAATGTATGCTTTATTCATGCTTAATACGACTAAGATGCTTTGTGGATAGCTTCTTTGAAATATAAGTTATTATTATTATCCTAGCTTCTTTATTAACATAAGACACTCTCAGTGGTGTTTGGTTATTCCATGTATAGTTTCAAGTAACACAGGAAGCTATGCAACTGCTTGAAAAGTAAATTGAGTCAAGTATTCGCAAAAGGTAAATGAAGTCAAGTATTCACAAAAGATAAATAGACTCAAGTATTCACAAATGCATGCTCACGCTCTTTCCAATACTCCGTTTCCTGCTCAATTCTAATCTCAGTTGAAAATGGAGTACCTTTATATATATATATATATGTGTGTGTGTGTGTGTGTGTGTGTGTGAACAACGGTATTTTTTGTCTTGCTGATTCTCGGCACATGACTATTCTAGCAATCTGTAGTCACTAATCATACCTCTTCGTGTCTAATGATTATTGTTGTCAAACCTCAATCTTGCGTTCAATGTGGTAAAGGTTTTATGAAACCATTTATTTGCTCAGGGAGACTTGAAAAAAATACCTGAGCGAACCATGCGCATGTATACATTTTTCGCAGCTTATTAACAGTTATGCTAACAAGATTCGATTAATTGTAAATTTAGAAGGTGCAAAGCTTTATGCCGAACTAAATAATCATCCCCTCTTTAAAATTTTCCAATAAACCCTCAAAAGTAAAGTTAAAATAGATTTCAGGATATTTACTCTGCAGATGCTTCGAATAGGTTTACAGCCATGCCATTACAACCAATTTGTGTCTAAATACATCCGAATCACAAAACATACTACAATTAATAGCTTAGTTTTATATAAAAATAGAATATTATAATGAACATATTTCATAATGATTACATTACTGTATTTTCTAAACGAATGTTAAAATAAATAAAATTATATCATCCCTCCCCACCCCCATCCCCACCACATGACGTAAACAAGAGGCGTGTATCTTCTCCAGACTATGACTCTTGATACTAATACCATCAAATACTTGGAATATAATTCTGTCATATGTACCCATGTAGAAATTAAACAAGTTCTGATATTGTTTCAAAAGAGTCTGCATTCTACAATGTTTCTGCATATCAGTAATAATTAGTCAAGGACAAATTACTTGAACATGCAACCAGTAAAGTACATGACAAAAGAGCTGTATTGCTTTAAAGTTATTTGTGTTGAATACAAGAATATGCAAAAACAGCTTTTGATTCGCTTATGATGTATCATCCCCGTGTTAGGAAGGCCCACAGCCAAATTTTGAAATGACAGTTTTCTGTTATCGTTAACATAATGTATCCCCAACAAATAGGTTATATGTTTTAATATAAATAACAGTTCCTACATAAGTCTGATTAGTTTCCGAATTAATCTAAATAAAGTACTAAAATACAAATTAAAAACCTGTACCTTAGAGATATTTATATTCACACGGTAACGGCCAATTACTTTTTGATATCTTAACTATCCTTTAGCATTAACTTTTATTTGTTTATGATCACTTGTTTGATTGTAATTTGGCAAACGTTCTATCGCAAAGTGAGACCTTTCATTGTAAACTGTAAAATCTGAAATAGAAAATGCCCATAAAATTACATTTTAAAATTGTGTTTGATAAAACGTATATGACCTTATAAAGCATCTAAACACGTTTTCTTTTTGCCAACCTATTTAGACAGAAGAAAAAAAAATATTAACATCCATATAGAATGTTTTCTACTGCTTTTAAATCACATTACTATAGAGAACAATGTATGTCATCTTATGCTAGAATTCAATAAAAGCAGAATCACAAATTATTGCGCTGTTTATTAATGTGAAGACATACATAATTTAGGCAAGAATTCTGCGTATCCCTTTGAGAAAATAACGCAAGGCAATGTCATGGTATCCAAGAATGACTCTTTGAAAAGAGTTACATGAAATATTGTCAAGCTTTGATGACTTTCATTTTTCTATTTTCTCTTGTTTCTCAATTCCATGGGTAGTGGTAATAATAATATTAATAAATTATAATAATATCAATGATAATTAGTAGTAGTAATAGTATGAGTAGTATGACGTTGTGTCTACGCAACATATGAAACTTAAACATAATAATAATAATAATAATAATCATTAGTATCAGTAGTAGTGGTAGTATATTGTTGTTGTGTCTACGCAACACATGTAAGTTAATATAATAATAATAAGAAGAAGAAGAAGAAGAAGAAGACTGGCATATTTGTGACATTCTATGACTGCTATTATTATTATTATTATTATTATTATTATTTCCACTATAATGAGTGTTTTCTATCAGGTGTGTAGTGAAAAAATTTATTTGTGTTGTTTTCTAAGAATATTTCTATTACATTTATTGATGTATCAATAAACCTTGTCCGGTCATAGAATTGTCAGTGTTGTTTGGAATGTCATCTACTGTGTCATGTTTCTGGACTGCGGTGTGGAGTATATGGTGGTTGTTTATCTGATTCCTGAAAGGAAGCAAAATATAGATTAAAATGGTTCATTTTCCCCGACTGAGCTGTATCCTGTCTATAGACGATCGCACATGATTTTGTTATTTAAGTGTGTTTTAACTCTATTCAGTAGCTATCTGTATTGTCTTCAGTCAATGTTTGATGAAACACAAGATCATTTTATATAACAAAATCATTTGCTTGTTTTAAAGGTAAAATAGCAGAAGTTCATTTAATGAACAAAAGGTAATTTATGATTTTGATGAAAACAAAACAACGTTTATAAATTAAAAATGTACAGTGTTTTGTTTGATCTTTCTTTCATGTCTTCATCTCCTGGCATTCACCAATAAAACCATGATAGAAATTGATAACATTCATATTTGCTCACCACAAACAACGTTACCTTTGTTTAAAGACAATATTTGAACCTGTAAACTTGTTGGTCTTTACACCTTTGTTATTTGTCATCAAGATCCTAAACTTGTATACGCATCGGGAGGATCATAATTATATATTAATCAAGCAAATACATATTCCAAAATATTTTTTTCCTCAGATGGGTTCTGTACAGGTGTCGGTATCAAAAATGAGTTGATATGCGCAAGCGCATGGCACCTAGGTTTTGTGGACAGACTCGAAAAGTCGAGATCAGTGGGAGAATTTCGCGTCTTACATTTTCCTAACGCTCCAATTTTAACAGTCTTAGGGACGATTAGACTGAGGATCTCAAAAGCTTTGTACCATTTCCTTTCTTTGGAGCATGACCTGAAAAAAATATATACATTGCAGATGGTATCTACAAAGACCCTGTGCATTGCAAAGATCAATTTTCTTTGATATATGGAAAGCCAGTGGGTCATCTAAATTTGTTATACAGAGAATCAAAACAAAAATTAGAAGTCCTGCTTATGTAATAGTCTTATAAGATGTCACAACTCATTTAATATACCCTTTGAACTTATTTTTGTAAAGTTTTAAATCAATATCGGTGACATCTACAAAAACGCTAACGACTTTGTCATCATAATAACTGTCATAAAACTGCGCTTTTGCTTTTCTGGACCTAATTGTAAATTTAAACCCTATTTCAGTTTACTCGCATATAAAATCACATCTCTGCATTGACTATCAATCATCATCCGGTTAGAAATTTAAACTTTCATACACAAACAAATTTTAAGTGTTCATTTCACGTACAGAAAGAAATAGGCTGATGTATGGATGAACAAGAAGAATTTGGAAATTCAACTCAAAAGATGAAAGTGCATATATTTGGCTTGACCATACCATTGGTATACGTGTGTTTTCACTACCGTGTAAATGGAACACAATAGGTATTCTGCAAACCCCTAAGATATGAAGGCGTCTTGTTTGCGTTTAATTTCTTCTTCACCAGAGGCTATATCGATGTCTCTGTCGCCAAGTAAAACAATAAATATACAGTAGGTCAGTTAACGGAACCTATGCAATGGAACCCATTGAATGGAGCCCAAGAGAACAAAACAATCCCCCCCAAAAAAGAATAGTGCAATAGTGCAAGTATGAGGAAAGAAAATTATCTCGGAAATGAAAGTAATATGTATGCCATAGGAGAACGAGTGCAAAGCCTTAATACAGAACCGCATTGATGTTCATACTGCAAGAGTAAGTTTAAACTGTGGCGAATTTTACTACACTGACAAAATATTAAATCTACTGTCGATAAAGTCTAGTAGATATTGCACACGAAGGAATCGTTTTGTGTTCGTATAGTTGCCGCCATCAAGTGCATTCCTCTATGACACATCCGTCTACATCTACAATCAAAATAAACAGTTAATACATGCTATTAAAAAACTGTCATAGATGGAACAGTTGTGTACTTATTTAGATGGATGGTATAAATATTACTTAAACGAATACGAGACTTTGCTACAAAAAAAACCCTTTGATTTCTTACTCATTATAGCAATATAATTCCTCTGCATTTTATGTGGACAAGTTCAAACTCGTTTCACTATTAACAAGGTAATTACGTCTGTGAAAGGAAATCAACATCAACGTAATAAATGTAATAATAATACGTACTTTTTAGTGAGCATACAACAACATACAAGGTAGTAGAGAAATGCGCATTTTACATTCATTTATATCTGAACATACAGTTCAATGAAACCTTCAATCGTATATTTTAAAGTGCAATTTCTTTTGAGATTTTCAAAATTTTGATCATCTTATAATCATGTTAAATTAAGTCATGTTAAATCATTGAGAGAAAAGGATGGAATTATTGCCAGGTGATTCTTAAATAAAATAAACAATTGTTTGAAACAGGAATTTTGAAGAAAAAAAAAGACTGAATGTGAATCAGACCCTAAAATCGTGAACTACGAAATTTATCAACACCAGAACGAAGAAACGCTACGCACTTTATTTAAATACTATTCATTTCTATGTTTATTTCACCTTTAAATAAACAAAACATTTCGAATTTACCAAACAAAAAGAAGAAGAACAAAACAAATTGTTAAATTAAGACTAAGTACAGGCATGGCAAAACAAAATTATCTTGGAAATTAACGTAATAGGAAAACAAATACAAGCCTCCATAGAAAACCGCTTTGATGTTTAAATGGCAGTAAAGTGGTTTATACAAAAGTTAGTTTAAAAATCTGGGACGAATTTTACATTCTCGACAAAATGGTACATCTGTTGTCAACAAAACTTGGCGAACAATTGCAATGAAACAAACCGTTTGTATTCGTATAGATGCCGCCATTAAGCACATTCATCTAGAACACATTCTACAGCTTCAATCAAAATGAACAGTGCACATATGATATTAAATGAACTGTTATAGACGGAACAGTTGTATACTTATTTATATAGAGGATGTAAATATTAGCGAAAATAATCCAAATAAATCCCTATATTTTTTTATTCATTATAGCAATACGGAGGTTCCTAACACGATAATTAGCTTTGTAAAAGAAACGCTACTGCAAAGCGATAAATGTAACAATACACACTTGATGGTGAGAGGTGACAATAAAAGACAGGGTAGTAAAGAAACGCGCATAAAGTTTATAAATATACAAAGAAGATTTGAATTTCAAGCGGATATATTGAAAATTTGGGTTTCCTTATAAAGAAGTATCGCATAATAGTTCTGACACGATTGATTCTTTGGATATATTGAAACCTGCACAATGAAGAATGGTGAAATGCAGTCTGTGTCTAAAAAGAGGAAGTAAATTAAATTAGAAAGCAGTGGAAATTCTGATCGCTTAATAAGATATAGTCAAATACAGTGAAATTGAAAGGATATACTAAAATATCAGATGCCTACTCCATTCCATATCGTATTACAGAAACACAAGTTAGATCCAAATGTATTGATACACGTGACATTGTATTCAAAAGGGTTTTCTTTAAATCTATCTTAAGCATTTAGGTCAAACCTTCAATCGTCTTGTAAAGTGCAACTTCTTTTTAAATTATACATATTTTGATCATCTAATTATCAAGCAAAAAGTCTTCATGTTAAAGATGAAAAAAGGGATGAAATTATTGTCAAGTGATTCTTAACTGAAGTTAAAATTGTTCTACACAAGAAATTAGGGAAAAAAACGATTGATTGTGCGTCAGTCTAAAATCGGGGAATCAACGAAGAGTTGCTACGCACTTAATTTCAACACATTTTTTCTATTTTTACCAGTTAATAAACAAAACATTTAAATTTTACCCCAAAACAATTTAGAGGAGATAACAAGATATGTTCCGTTGAGTGTACCCTGAAAGAACAGGCAAAATAAATATTTGTAATTATCTACTTTTTTATTTAACAAACAATGCAAAATTGACAGAGTCATCCCTAATAAGACAGAAATAGCCACAAAAACTATTGTATTTGCAATGAGTTTTTAAATATGACCTCTGCCTCCTGTCTCAGTGTAGGTCATATAGCGACAATATAGTCAATATATGTATATAGTATCATTATGGCAGTTTGACATTGGCCGGGAGATCACAGTTGCCGATCCCTAAACCTATTTTATATTCCTCATGACCTTTTCCCTCTGAGGATTTTTGCACACGCGTGCGTCTGTGATTGTGAGCCCCAAGCGAAGTTCCCATGGGATGCCCCCCTCCCCAATATTATATTACTGCAGATCATTAGGGACCGTGATTGGTCGGCTCGGTCTCACCGCTGCTATTATGCTACTACTACGTCTCTGAGATGGCAACACAAACTCCGTCGACGTGACATGCACGATTACAGACACGATCACATACACAATCACATCCATGTCTACATCCACGATCACATCCATGTTCACATCCATGTCCACGTCCAGGAACGCCACGAGAAGCGGGACTAGAACAAAACTTATGCTCGAGCATGACTGGTCAAACAAGAATCCTATTCATACTTCATTTCTTCCCGGATTTCACCTTGCAAGTCTTTTGCCATCCGTTTGCCTCTTTTTCCAAATCGTTCTTCTATAAAAATACTCTATGAGTTCTGTGCTAAAATGTCTGGATACTGCTGAAATCGTTGCAAGTATTATGAGCTTTTTCAACGTTTTGAAAGGAAATTATTCGATTGCGGAAGCGTTTTTTTTTGCGGACGTTTCACCAGAGGGCTTTATCTGTGCACGGAGTCGACGGTGGTTTTCCGTTTCAACCAGCACCTTTTCGAACTCCGCCATGCTAATCGTTTTATCTTCGATAGCCACCGAGTACAGCTTGGCAATTGTGCTGAGACTACTTTGGGCGGCAGGGAGAATTTCCGAATAGACACGTATTCGCAAATGTAACCATAATTAAATTATTTTGCCAGCGCCGCCAGTCACACTTGTTACTATTGATATGGCTCCGTGAAGGATTCCGATTGGCGTGTCTATGATAGTTGCCGTAGTCGCAATTCCCGCCACACCAAGGGCAACGGTTGTCCCTGCGGTGAGTCCACAAATAGCATCTACGACCACACACACGCGTTTATATTTCGCCAGTAAAGCGTTTTGTTTTTTATTGGGTGATTTAATCTCACAGCTGTTGTTCCGCTTCGATTATGTTTTCGCTTCGGTAGCTTTGAGGGTCCATCACAGTTCTTCTATTAATAATGTGATCGCGAAGTATAATTGCTCGACGGGCAGACCTTGTCCGGAGTCATCGCGGCTAGGTGCAATACGCACACGCACTTCCAACCATTTTGTTCCCCTTTTCTGGCACAACTGCCATGCAATCATATATAGTATGTTCCTGGGGAATACTTGTGTCTCCGACAAATAGGTGCACACTTCCAGGTTTAGATATCAATACACTGATTACACCTTTGCCTTGTATATTTAACGGTCGTCTTTGTCCAATATCTGTTACACGGACAAGTGCGTTTTTGTTGAATATCAGTCTGGGTTTTTCTTTCGCCGGTCAGGTTACTGTAGGCACAATATAATTTACGACGAATTGTATCTCGATGGATTTGCAGGTGAATGTCGCGTTCTCGTTTTAGAAACAATCTTTCATGTTTAACCTTTCATCTTTCTTCTGGGCGTTTTCGCGTGCTAATGTTATAATTCCAAGCTGGCCTCGAGTTGGTATTGACACACCAGGGGCTGGAAAACTCAGTCAAATCGGCTATGGTGGCAAACCTGGTTAAGTCCTGAACGCAGCGTCGGATCGCTGCAATCTCGCGTCCGTAAATGTCAACAGGCATTTCGTATACTATCAAGCGTAGTTTCTAAGTGACAATGCAAAATCAATAAGTGCTTGCGGGGTCGGGCTTCACGCGAGTGCATGCAGTGCTTCAAAAACAGGATGTCCACATACTGGGCCATCCATCCGAGTTTGCAACGGTAGCATTGAATAATACAGCCGTCGTCGTCGAGGGACATTGACGGGCCGGGTTAAACGATTAACTTCACGTGGCGGTGCAACCCCGTACAAGTCAAAATACAATAGATGTCGAGGCGTTAACACGTATGCAACCCAATGCGTTCCATGTCCCGTTGACGAATCCAGGTTAACGATGTCGGTTTTTCACGTGCGGGGAATCATTGACGCAAGTTCATCCCGCATAAAGACACCTCGGAAATGCTTGACTAACTTTGTCATCGCGAGTAAATCAAAACTGGTAAATGGACGCTCTTCCGTGGCCGTTAATGGCGAGGCCACAATCGAATACCGTTTTCGCTCGCCTCCGATTGGATAGTGGAAGACCTTTTGCTTTTTTATGAGGCCTCAAGACGCTATGCGTCAAAAAACAGCCTTTTTCAGAGCTATCCCGGATGCTTTTACAATCGACTGACCTGCAGTCGCCAACAACGTTGGAATGACTGCGAGGAATAGAAATAGTCCGCCATTGTGTTTGATCGTGGTGACCCCGGCCGCGGACAAATTAAGAGCTATTCCGCAACGTTGACGTTTAGCTGCTAAGAACTGCTGCGCTTGGGTCGGTGTCAACATCAGTGGGGTGGTTCTGGATAACATTTCCGGGAAAAGTTTCAAATGGATTCTGGTTTGTTTTTTCATCTCAGCTGAGATCTTTTCTAGCTGACCATGACTCAACATGAGAAGTTTAAGCACATGTGACATTTTATTTAAAACGTAACAGATTCACTGACAGCATCTACGAGTTCTCTACAGGATCGTCGATGAGCCTCATTTTGCCACTTAAGACCTGCAACAACAGAGTCTTGTCGGAGAGTATCACGGCAATGCATCTTTAATTTGCGTCCACGCCTACACGTGCTTTGAAGTACATGTCCAACACAGGCTGCGTAACAAGGTCCAGATGCTCAAGAGAAAAGTAATAAATCGGGTACACCGTAGTAAAGTTGTTCTGGGAAATCTGCAAGCCTGTGTCAAAGTTTTGGTCACGGCCCATATATTTCAACAACCGATGATACACACGCGCAACTAGATTGCTTTGAAAGTCGAGCTAAAGGTCTTCGGTGGGTTCCGGTGACCGTTTAACTTCAGCGAGACCTCAGTCACTTCCAATCATCGAACTCACCCGTGTAGATCTCCATATCCTTCATGATTTGAAATGCCACATATACGTATCGTCGTGCGCTGACACCTTGTTGAGTACTTATTTGCCATGAGAATTCTCCTCGAACGGTGCTTGGTGTCGAGTCTGTAGTCATCGCGAGGAATGCAATCGTAGATGTTCCACCAGACCCTACGAATAACGTCAAACGTTCGTCTATGGCCACTGAGGGACTTATTGAAGGCATCCAAAGCGTAAATTTGGACAACACGACTTTACCGTCGGCGACACTAGCACCATGCCAAATTGCATCCATGGCGTGGTTCTTACGGGTTAACGTGACTGTGTGTTTGACCCCGAAGATAACCTTACAAACGTCTCTGCAGAATCCAAATATGTGTGAGAGTGGAATCGTGCAGGAAAATTCCCCACGCTCCTTAATCTATTTTCGTTGCGCTGCAAAGCCAAGGCTGAAATTGCGGTTGGAAAACATTACATTTTCTATAGTATTTAGAGCGAAGGGGAATCTGCGCGCTCCGTAGCCTGTCATATTATAAATGGGAAATGATCTGCATATTCGTTTGTTTCTTTGACGAACATTTTAGATGGGCCAGCGGATCTTGCATAATCGTTGCTGTATCTGGCGAGTCCTAATATCGTAGTGGCAGTGTCAACTTTATTCAAACAGGCTTCGATTTCCTTTCCTTCGATGGAATAACGCGCACCGTTGAACAATGCCATAATTAATAATAATAATAATGAGGACTTTGTATAGCGCCTAATCTTTAGAAGCTCTAAGCGCTTTACAACATTATATAACACCTAAACAAACATATATAATGATATGATTACGAAAAGAAAGAAAAAAAACAAAACAAACACCATGAAATTAGAAAACAAAAACATGCTGAAAATAGTTAAGGTAAGAAAACATTAGGTCTTTAGGTCTATTCTTGCATTCGAAAAAGGTGAGTTTTAAGAGCACTCTTGAATGAGATCACTGTGTCTTTGTGTCTAAGTTCAGTTGGCAATTCGTTCCACGTTGCTGGGCCCTGGTATGCAAAAGAACGTTGTCCGTATGACTTCATTTTGGTATTGGGAATAATGAGAATTCCGTTGTTAACACATCCGACTTTGGCGTTTTCACTGCCGCATAGTTGTCGGCGCGTACAAGCTTTTCTTCGACTTCTAAGAATGCTTCACACGGAAGAAAATACCGAGATGTGTCCTAAACCTGAAATTCTATTAGCCCTTCCCGGTTTGGCACCCTAGCCTCGTACGCGTAATATTGGTAATATTGAACTCGGGGTCGGATACGTATTAGAATTGAGCCATTGTTTATATATTATGGTTTGGTCTAATACCTTTCGTGAGACAGCCGTAATCCTCTCCCCATTACTAGATTTACAATCATTGAATCTGTATTGGTCTGTGCCAGACGTTGTTGAGCAGCTTCATTGTTGATTTTACTAACCGGAGATGGTATTGATGTCGTTGATGATAATGTAACCACTTTTGGTTGTCGAGTGACTAATCGTCGGAGTCGATCTCGAATCGATTGAACGGCCTGCGATCTCAGATTTTTCAACCGATCCGCAGCGGCGCTTTCGATGCTATTTACGACTCGCACTGTTTAGCGATAGGTACATTTTTGTAATATGTTGCATAAAAGAGTTTTCTCGCTTTCACAACACGCACGTGTCTCACATGACCACGTACGATTGTCATTATATTCGATCAGGTTGATTTATAATATACAGTTGTATCGTCAGTGTCTCCTCGCGCAGGCCCAACACGTGCCCGTCCTGATCAACAAGGGTAAAACGAAGGTTCGTCAACTGGGGATTGCTGCATGGAATATACACAGGCGCCGCGGGAGTAATTGATATCAGATCACCCATGACACATTCTGTCCAAGCCCGAATATATAACCCTGAGAGATTATTACCGCAGCGACTGAACCACCTGAACTGTAATTGCCGCTGCTGGCGTCGTATGTCAAATGAACCTGAATTGTCGAGGTAATCCTGACAATATCTGGCGCGATATTGTATCCCATGCGTAAGATTCGTTTGTCTGCGGGAATCTCATTAATATCTTCGGGCCAACCCAAAAATGTTCTCAGCGATGACTGTCCGATGTCCACCTAGTACTGTGGAGATTCGATCGATATGGCACAGCTGAGTGTGGGTTCGTGCACGCGTATACAACTTTTAGAGTATGTGCTGGTCACCAACGAAATCTTATCATTGATCAATTCAATCTCGTGATCGAATATTATGCCAGCTGCGATAAACGCGCAAAGACGCTAGTGCGATCTCGAGTGTGCAGGATTGCCTCGCGGTGATTGACGTCGGGAAGACTACTTAAAATTCGTAGACGAGATTGTAATCATCGAGGTGACGCCCGGGGTTGTATTTCCAACCACACTCTGCATCGCGGCATTGATTTCACGTAACACGTGAAGCGTCTCAGAACTCATCTTCGGTGTTATATACATTATCGGTGTCTTTAATGAGTTCATACATTAACGCGAGAAACGTCGTCATGTCCATGATGTTTCCGGTGAGCAACCGCTGACAAATCGACCTGGCCTCATTGAAGACTTCTGGCGCGTTGTTGCCCACGCGAACTGATCCCACGAGCGTTTCCTACCTGTCCACAGGTTCATGGACCCGCTGCTGGTCTGCGTTCGCAATCAGTGCTAGGCAAACGTTCCCGGTTCATCTTCTGTTCCCATCATCTGGGCGGTGGTTTCCGCAACTTTCTTCACTTGTTCCGCGGTTTAGCGCGTGGGTTTGATCAGCGGTGTAAACGTTTGTTCGAAGCCAGCAGTGAGGTCTTCATGTGCTGCATGTTGCGACGCAAACATATCTTTTACACGTTCACGGACACCTATTGTAACCACGAAGTAGTCGATCCTGATCAGCTTTGCGGCGTCGGTCAGCATACTCTGCTATGACATCGACGCGTTTTTTTCTGTTTTTGACGTTGTATACATTTATCATGGTTTTTAATTGATTTGTTGCGGTTTTCCTGGATCACTTTAGGCACGTGTGCGTATCGTTGTGTCACATAGACTGTGTTTTTGTGCCGGCCCCGGGAAATATTCTCACGTTGTTGTCTTGCCGGTCAAGCATCACATCGTCGGCGGAAATACCTTCGCGAGACAGATACGAATAGAAGGCGTCAATCGGAGGCAACTGAGTTTCAGCAAACTTGTCCCAGTCGGTCGTATATTCATATGGGTAAATTCCTTTGCTGGTGAGCAAGTCGAACGTTCCATCCGTAGCGCCGCCGTATCTGCGAGTAATCGTAAAACGGTCGTTACCTTTCGCTGGAAGGTTGCTCACGAGTTTTTCCAGGCTGGAATTGTTAACCTGCAGCGAGTCAAGGAACTACAGCTGATTTGTATTATGATATGACCATCATGCCCTCGAAGGTTATAAAGCACTTTGGAAATTTTCGTTTTCCTTCGGTAAATTCAAAGCTGTGTGTGCGGCTCCTCTGTATGCACCAGTAATGTGACAGTGATAACGAAATTTGGAACTCTCAGTTCCACCGTCAGTCCCAAAGGGACTATCATAGATCCAGCAATGAGTGTCGCGGAAAACTCTCGAATGTTATTACGTGTCATAATCATGTCTGCGGGCGAGGAAAGCTGTTGTTGAATCCATTTTGCTGTAACTTCGAGCGATTTAATAAATAGCCGAATCCTTGCCACTGTACAACATTCGCGGCTCAGTTACTCCGTCGCATCTAACAACAGCGTAGCAAAATCCGCCTTGGACTTGTTCGGCAACTTGTATTGTATTTGATTGAAGCTTTGGATCGTACACGGGAACGTTAAAACATTCAAAGTTCGCGTAAATGATATATGGTACTTTCATCTTCTGTTGCATCGCGGTAAATTTCAAAACATTCTTGCTTGACTCTGGCATGGTCGTACGTCGCGCCTTCCCGCTGACTCCACATTAAAAGTCATGGTCGTCAAGCATCTGTTGGGTGCTAAATTACACGCATGCAACGTCTGCATGGAAATTTTCTCCCCTCGTACTTACTGTGCCGGTACACCATTCGGGGAAAATCTTTTATCCGCATGTAGTGGTACAACGCCTCTGAGCCATGCAACAATAACAAATCAATGTTAAACCGCCTGCATGTGTGCGGATATAATCGAAACGGCTGAATCCCTCTGTTCCAAGCGTATACATTAATGGCGATATCAGGGTTGAGTTGTTCATACTTGCCGATGTCTGTAACTTGTACAGGGAATTCTGTGTTACCAAACTTGTTGTGTTGGTATTTTCGAGGTTGATCTATATTATCGCAAGCAAGACGTAGCGCGGATAATATCGCCATTTCAAAACATCTGTTGTCGTTGTTTTTCACGTTTTACACTGTTCGCCGTGGGAGACACGCTGGCGTTGGAAAATAACTGGACCCGCGAAAAGGCTTGTACGGGAAAATATGAAAATGGACCTTGAAGGATCTGGAAAACATCCATCCTGAACCTCCTCTTGAGTATTTTTCACACTTCTCAAGGATAATTGCATAACCTTTGTCAATTTCTTAATTGATGGTGTCTGTGTCTTTGTTGTTTAAGATTAGACAGGCACCACTATGAAAACACGGCTGTGATATTATAGATGGTGCAGAGCCTCCTTTGGTTAAATGACCAGGCATGGTAAATTCCACATTGAGAACAATGTCCACCTTGAATCCGGACGGCAGTGCAGATTCACTCACGTGCTGCAATGTTGATATGATCGACGGACGCATATTTGATAAAATCTTCACAGCGTCGTTGTCCGATTTGGACACGTGTGGAATAATTGCCCAGTAATCTTGAAGATCACTAGAGCGCTTATGTAACTTGAATTCTGGAACTTTGATTATTTGAGGACAATACAAAACAACCTTTTAGGCAATAGTACGAGCGATACAGCGACGGTCTTGCTCATCAGCGACCATACGTGTAATATCAGCCCGCTTGGCCCATGTCGATATCATAATATATGACTGTGCTGAGGCTGCCTTACAGTCAGGGACTCATCTGCGAGTCCTAATAGAGCAAGTATGTCGGCCTTTCTTGCGCCTCTCGGTATCTTTATTCCACCTTCTCGCGCGTATTGTTTGAGTTGATTTAAAGTTGCTGGTTCATCTGGGGGAAGTTGCCTCACATTTGGACGCGGCTAATAGGGTAAGTATGTCGGCTTTTTTCATACAGCTTGGAATCCTTATTCCACGCTCTAACGCGGATTGCCTAAGTTGATTCAGAGTCGGCGTGCCTGTATATAATGGAAGAAGCATTGTTTAATTGATACATTTTTGTAGTATTGTTTTTACTTTACCGGATCAGAAACCACAATCGCTTAAATCCTGGATATTATTTCATGATTTCATTATCATTTTCCTCAACGACATCGTTGGGGTTTTCCTTGACGACATGTTCCACTCTTTGCCGGCGCGCACGATAATACTTGCGTAAAGATCCACATGGTCGTTAAAGAGGATTACACGATTTTACTCTGATACCACATTTAAGGCATGGTCAAGCACCACGTAACGCGAACAAATGTGATCTACAATATTCATAATGAAATGTTCTGCCGCAGAGTTCACGTTCTCTAAGGCATATGCCTTTACACTGATTGCGTCCCAATGCCATTGAACTTTCTATATACACACAACGTTATTTAATTGGTTGCTTTTTCCTGTCGCCTTCGTTTTGTCTCCTCATGTGCGTGCAGTGGTATCTGAATACGGAGGTCAAAAATAGATACTATGACTTCTTGTATCCAGCGTTTTCCCCACTGTACGTGTTCTTTGATCGAGAATGCATTTGATATCGTACATGTCATCGTATTTTGTGGACACTAGTTATAGCTCGGAGAAGTATAATATTCCTGTTAATACTTTTCCGTTCATATCTTCCAATTTGCAGACAGGCAGGTAACGTCCAATCTCCTGTCCTGTGCCACGAAACAATTTTCTAGTCCAGTTTTGTATATATCCTTTGTGAAAAGTGCGATTTGTTTTTTCGAAGTGAACCCAATCTCCTGTGTTTAGAACTTCTTTCTTTTTGGATGCCTCGGAAGTTCCAATGGCTATGTAAGATAAAACGATTAGGATGGCGGAGTTCGAGACGGGACTGGTTAAAATAGAAAACCACGGACGACTCACACACAGATAAAGTTCTCTGGCAAAACGTCCGAGGAAAGCTCCGCTTCCCCAATAGAGTAATTTCCTTTTAAAACTTTGAAAACATATGTAAAATGCCACGAAAACAAGCAAATCTTCCGACTCAAATTATTGCGGAAATATGAAAGCTGCATGGTTCTATTCCCACAAAAGAAGTCCAAGAAATATATGGAATCAGCTCAGCCAAATTATATCAGATATGGAATGCTCTGAAATATTGCCCAGCTGTAAAAACATCTGGTATCAACCAGAAAGACCTTAAGCCTATAATTGATAATATTAAGTCAATAAAAACATCTGGTATCGAGAAACAAGATATACGGCCTATAAGTGAGAGTATTCAGTCAGTGATTCTTGGATTTGATGATATGGAAGCTCAAATATAAGAGCTCGATCAAACAAAATCAACAACGGAAGATACTCTTTTAGAGCCATTGAATAAGCTCATGAGACTTCCAACGATTTCAGCAGTATCCAGACGCTTTATTATAAAACGCATCGAATATTTTATAGAATAACGATTGGGAAAAGGAGGCAAACGGATGGCAGAAGACTTGCTGGGTGAAATTCGGGAAGAAATGAAGTATGACTAGGATTCTTGTTTGGTCAGTCAGGCTCGAGCATAAGTTTTGCTCGAGTCCCGCTTCTCGTGGCGGTCCTGGACGTGGACATGGATGTGATAGTGGATGTGGACATGGATGTGATTGTGTCTGTAATCGTGTATGTCACGTCGACGGAGTTTGTGTCGCCATCTCAGAGACGTAGTAGTAGCATAATAGCAGCAGTGAGACCGAGCCGACCAATCACGGTTCCTAATGATCTGGGAATTTCGCTTGGTTGGAGGCTCATGCGCGTTACAATCACAGATGCACGCGTGTACAAACATACTCAGTGGGGAAAAGTCATTGGGAATATAAAAGGGGTTTAGGGATCGAGAACCGTGATCGGCCGGCCAAGGAAAAACAGTCATAATGATACTAATATATGTATATGTAAATGTATATATATATAAATATATATATATATATATATATATATATATATATATATATATATATATATATAAATATATATATATATGTATGTATGTATATACATATATATATATGTATATATATATGTATATATATATATGTATATATATATATGTACATATATATATATATATATATATATATATATATATATATATATATATATATATACTGTATATACTGACTATATTTTCGCTATATGACCTGCACTGAGATAGGAGGCAGAGGTCATATTTAAGAACTCATTGCAAATACAATAGATTTTGTGGCTATTTCTGTCCTTTTAAAGATGACTCTGTGCATTACTTGTATGGTTTGTTAAAGACAAAAAATAGATGAGTACAAATATTTATGTTGCTTGTTTTTTCAAGGTACAATCAACTCAACATATCTTCTTTTCTCCTCTAAATTGCTTTGGGTTAACATTGAAAGTTGTGTGTATTCATTGCTAAATATCGAAGAAAAAAGTTTTGAAATTAAGTCCTTAGCACACTTCATTGACTGACCGATTTTAGACTGACACACAATCAATCGTCTTCTTTTTTCTAACTTCTTGTTTTGAACAATTTTAATTTCAGCTAAAACTGACCGATTTTAGACTGACGCACAATCAATCGTTTTTTTTTTATTATAACTACTTGTGTAGAACAATTTAATTTCAGTTAAGAATCACTTGACAATAAATGCATCCCTTTGCTCTCATTTCTTTAACATGAAGACTCATTTTTACTTGATAATTAGATGATCAAAATATTTATAATTTCAAAAGATGTTGCACTTTACAATACGATTGAAGGTTTGACTTAAAGAGTATGCTTCAGATCAATTTAAATGCAACACGTGTGTACAATGGCACGTGTATCAAAACATTTGGATCTAACTTGTGTTTCTGTCCTACGATATAGAATGGGTCAACCTGCGAGTAGGTATCGGATACTTTAGTATATCGTTTCAATTTCACTGTATTTGAATATATCTTATAAAGCGATCAGAATTTCCACTGCTTTCTCATTTAATTTACTTACTCTTTTTACACACTGACTGCATTTCACTATTCTTTATTGTGCAGGTTGTAATATATCCAAAGAATCAATCGTGTCAGAATTATTCTTCGATATTTCATGTATAAAGAAAACCAAATGTTCAATATGTCTGCTTGAAATTCAAATCCTCTTTGTATATTTATAAACGTTATGCGCGTTTCTCTACTACCGTGTCTTTTACTGTCATCTCTCACCATCAAGTGTGTATTGTTACATTTATCGCTTTTAGATAGCATTTCTTTTACAGAGCTAATTATCGTGTTAGGAACCTCTGTATTGCTATAAATGAATTTAAAAAATGAAAGGGATTTATCCGAGTTCTTTTCGCTAATATTTACATTCTCTATATAAATGTGTATACCACTGTTCCATCTATAACAGTTCATTAATATCATATTTTCACAGATCATTTTGATAGAAGCTGTAGAACGTGTTCTAGATGAATGCCCTTAATGGCAGCATCTATACGAATACAAACGGCTTTTTTCTTTGCAATTGTTCACAAAGTTTTGTTGACAGCAGATGTACTATTTTGTCGTGTAAGTAAAATTCGTCGCAGATTTTTTAACTTACTTTTGTACAAACCACTTTAGTGCCGTTTAAACATCAAAGAGGTTCTCTATGCAGACTTGCATTGTTTTGTTTGTTGTTTTTTTTTTGTTTGTTTGTTTTTTTGTTGCTTGCTCTTTTTGTTTCGAAAATGTTAAATGTTTGTTTAGTTAACGGTGAAAGAAAAATAGAAATAAATAGTTTTTAAATAAAGTGCGTAGCGTTTCTTAGTTCTAATGTTGAGAAATTTCGTAGTTTACGATTTTAGTCTCTGATTCACATTCAGTCATTTTTTTTTAAGATTCTTGTTTCAAACAATTATTTTTCTGTTTTAAGAATCACTTAGCAATAATTTCATCATTTTCTCTCTTTGATTTGACATGACTTTATTTAATGTGATTTTAAGGTGATCGACATTTTCAAAATTTCAAAAGAAATTGCACTTTAAAATGTATCATTGAAGGTTTCTATTGAACGGTTTATTCAGATATAAATGAATGTAAAATGCGCATTTCTCCACTACCTTGTATGTTATTGTCTCCTCATTGTAAAGTGTGTATTGTTAAATTTATCACTTTGATGTAGAGTTCCTTTCACAGAGGAAATTTTCTTGTTAATAGTGAACGAGTTTAAACGTATCCGCACAAAATGTAGAGGAACCTCTGTATTGCTATAACGATTAGGAAGTTAATGGGTTTTATTTGTAGTTAATGGGTTTTATTTGTTGCAAAGTCACGAGTTCTTTTCGCTAATATTTATGCCATCCATCTAAATAAGTACAAAACGTTTCCATTTATAAAATTTTATTTATTATCATGTTTTTACTGTTTATTTTGATTCTAGATGTAGACGGATGTGTTGTAAAGGAATACACTTGAAGGAGGCAACTATAAGAACACAAAACGGTTCCTTCCAGTACAAGTGTCTACTAGATTTTATCGACAGTAGATGTACTATTTTGTCAGTTTAGTAAAATACGCCACATAGTTTTAAACATCCTTTTGTATAAATCACTTTAGTGCAGTGTGAACATCAATGCGGTTCTGTACTGAGGCTTTTCATTTGTTCTCCTAGAACGTACATATTGCTTTTATTTCCGATATAATTTTGCTTCCTTATGCTTGAACTAATCTTTCTTTCATGTTTGTGTTGATGTTTGTTTGATTTGTTCTCTTTTATATCCATTCAACGGGCTCCCTTTTATAGGCTCCGTTAACTGACCTACTGTATATTTATTGTTTTACTAGATGATAGAGACATCAATGTAGCCTCTGGTGAAGAAGACATTTAACGCAAGCAAGACGCCTTCATATCTTAGAAGTTTGAAGAATACCTATTGTGTTCCATTTTACACGGTATTGAAAACACACGTATTCCAACGGTATGGTCCAGCACAATATACGTACTTTCATCTTTTGAGTTGAATTTCCAAATTCTTCTTGTTCATCCATACATCAGCATATTTCTTTCTATCTGTCAAATGAACACTTAAAATATGTATATGTATGAAAGCTTGCATTTGTAACCTGATGATTGTTGATTGTCTTTGTGTGCATAGTCAGTGGAGAGCTCTGATTTCACATGTGAGTAAAATGAAATAGGATTTAAATTAACATTTAGATTCAGAAAAGCAAAAGCGCACAGTTTTATGACAGTAATAATGATGACAAAGTCGTTAGCGTTTTTGTAGATGTCACCGATATTGATTTAAAACTTTTAAAAAAATTAAAAGGGCATATTAAATGAGTTGTGTCATCTTATAAGACTACTACATCAACAAGACTTATCATTTTTCTCGTGATTTTCTGTATAACAAATGTAAATGAACCATTGGCTGTCTGTATGTCAAAAGATAATTGATCTTTGCAATGCACAGGGACTTTGTAGATACCCTCTGCAATGTATACACTTTTTCAGGTAATACGTAAACGATAGGCAATGGTACAAACCTTTCGAGATCCTCAATTTCATCGTCCCTAAGACTGTTGTAATTAGAGTGTTAGGAAATTGTAAGACGAGAAATTCTCCCATTGATCAGGAACTTTTCGAGCCTGTCCACACAGCCGAGGTACCGTGCGCTTCCGCATACCAACTCAGTTTTTATATCGACACCTGTACAGAACCCATCCGAGGAAAACAAGATTTTTGGAACATGTATTTGCTTGGTTAATATATAATTATGACCCTCCCGATGCGGATACAAGTTTAGGATCTTGATGATAAATAACAAAGGTGCAAAGACCAACATGTTTACAGGTTCAAATATTGTCTTTGAACAAGGGTAACGTTGATTGTGGCGAGCAAATGTGTTATTGGTGAATATCAGGAGACGAAGACACGAAAGCATGAAAAAAGATCAAACAAAACTCTGTACATTTTTTATTTATAAACATTGTTTTGCAGTCATAAAAATCATAAAATTAATGTTGTTCATTAAATGAACTTCTGCTATTTTGTATCTAAAAAAAATGATTTTTTTATACAAAATGATCCTGTGTTTCATTAAACATTGACTGAAGACAATACAGATAGCTACTGAATAGAGTTAAAACACACTTAAATAGCAAGATGACGTGCGATCGTCTATAGACAGCATACAGCTCACTCAGGCAAAAGAAACTATTTTAATCTATCCTTTGTTTCGTTTCAGGAATCAGGTAATACTCCACACCGCAGTCCAGAAACATGATACAGTAGGTTACATTCCAAACAACACTAACAATTCTATGATCGGACAAGGTTTATTGATAAATAAATGCAATAGAAATGTTTTTAAAAACAACACCCTATTTGTCAAGTATTACAATTTCTAGTAATATTACTACTAATTCCCTTACTACCAGCATTACTAGTGCCATCGCAATTAAATTTTTTAAAGATATACCTGATATAAAACACTTATTGTGGTGAAAATAATAATAATAATAATAATAATAATAATAATCATCTTTATCATCATCATCATCATCATCATCATCATCGTCGTCGTCGTATTCATTCAGTCACAAATATGTCAATCTTGTTATTATTATTATTATTATTATTATTATTATATAAACTTACATGTATTGCGTAGACACAACAACAAAATACTACTACCACTGCTCCTAATTATTATTATTATTATTATTATTATTATTATTATATAAACTTTCATATGTTTCATAGACACAGCAACAACATACTACTACTACTTATAATTGATATTATTATAATTTCATATTATTATTATTATTATTACTACTACTACTACCCATGGAATTGAGAAACAAGAGAGAATAGAAAAATAAAAGTAATCAAAGCTTGACAATATTGCATGTCACTCTTTTCAAAGTCGGACCCTCTTAGATACAATTGCATTCCCTTGCATTATTTTCTCAAAGAGACAAGCAGAATTCTTGTCTTAATTATGTATGTCTTCACATTAATAAACAGTGCAATAATTTATGTGATTCTGCTTTTATTGAATTCTAGTATGAGATGACATACATTGTTGTGTCTAGTAATGTGATTTCAAGGCAGTAGAAAACATTCTATATGGATGTTAATATGGTTTATTTTTCCGTCTAAATAGATTGGAAAG
Organism: Margaritifera margaritifera; assembly: GCA_029931535.1. NCBI lineage: Eukaryota > Metazoa > Mollusca > Bivalvia > Unionida > Margaritiferidae > Margaritifera > Margaritifera margaritifera. The sequence continues at coordinate 1,325,489 of JAQPZY010001326.1, forward strand.
GAGAAAACAATTTTAGAAGCTTTATAAAGTCATATACGTTTTATCAAAACACAATTTAGATTGTGCCCGAGTAAAATGTAATTTTATGCGCATTTTCTATTTCAGAACTTACAGTTTACAATGAAAGATCTCACTTTGCGATAGATCTCACTTTGCGATAGATCTCACTTTGCGATAGAGTGTTTGCCAAATTACAATCAAACAAGTGATCATCAAAAGCAAATAAAAATTAAGTCCTGAAGCATAGTTAGAATGTGAAAAAGTAATTGGCTGTTACATTGTTGATACAAATATATGTAAGGTACAGGTTTTAAATTTGTTTTTTAGTACTTTATTTAGAAACAATTCGGAAACTAATCAGACTTATGTAGGAATTGTTTTTTATATTAAAACATATAATCTATTTGTTGGGAATAAATTATGTTAACGATAACAGAAAACAATCATTGTAATATTTAGCTCTGGGTCTTCCTTCACGGGTATGAGCCATCGTAATCGAGTCAAAAGCTGTTTTTGCATATTCTTGTATTCATCACAAATAAATTTAAAGCTATACAGCTCTTTTGTCATGTATTTTACTGGTTGCATTTGCAAGTAATATGTTCTTGAGTAATTATTACTGACATGCTAAAATAGTGTAGAATCCAGACTATTTTGAAAAATATCATAACTTGTTTAATTTCTACATATTACAGAAAAATAATGCAAGTATTTGATCATATTTACAAGAGTCAGAGTCTGAAGAAGATACATAGATCACGCCTCTTGTTTACGTCAGTATGTTGGGGATGGGGATGGGGGAGGGATGATATAATTTTATTTATTTAAACATTCATTTAGAGAATAAAATATGTAATCATTATGAAATATGTTCATTATGATAGTCTGTTCTTATATAAAACTAAGGTTTTATTGTACTATATTATGACTCGGATGTATTTAGACACAAATTGGTTGTAATGTCATGGCTGTAAACTGAATCGAAGCATGTGCAGAGTAAATTTCCTTAAATCAAATTTAACTTTGCTTTTGAGGGTCTATTGGAAAATTTAAAGAGGAGAGGAATATTTGGTTCGACATAAGGCATTGTAACTTCTAAAATTTACAATTGATCGAATCTTGTTAGCATAACTGTTAATAAGCTGCGAAAAATGGATACATGCGCATGATTTGCTCAGGTATTTTTTCAAGCCTTTCTGAGAAAATAAATGACTTTATTAAACTTTTACCACATTGAACACATGATTGAGGTCTCACAGCAATAATCAGGAATTAGACATAAAGGTACTCAATTTTCAATTGAGATTAGAATTGAGCAGGAAACGGAGTATTGGAATGAGCGTGAGCATGCTCTTGTGAATACTTTACTCCATTTTCCTTTTGTGAATACTTAACTCCATTTACCTTTCAAAGCAGTGGCATAGCTTCTTGTGATATTTAAAACTATACATGTAATAACCAAACACCTCTGAGAGTGTCTGCGTTTAGTAACGATGCTATGATAATAATTATCACTTATATTTCATAAAAGCTATTTACAAAGCGTCTTAGCCGTAATAAGCATAAATAAAGCATAAAGTAACTGATAGACTACATTGTCTATAAAGCAGATGAAAAAGTTCCATCTTCTCGAGCGGAGTATACAATTATGAGGTTTAACAAATAATATAGGCATACACAGGCAAGTGCTTGATTTTTCTCCTCTAACATTAAAGTATGCTCATGGCATCATATTATGATACTGTCTTGGAAAGAGACGGATTCTGGAAAAGAAAGTAAAATGTTTGCAAATAGCCATACAAACCTGGCTATTTTCTTATACTGTAATGTAATTTTTATAGAAAGGTTTCAATTTCGATTTTACTCGGTCATGTTAACACAAACAAATGCCAGCAAAAACTTAAAACAAAAGTACATTACTTTTAATTTAAAGTCTATTTAAATTAATTTCCTTTCCTTCCCCACCCAAGAAAGATACTTTTTAAACTCTGAATTTAATTTACTTGATTTATTGAAGATTTGGATGTTTCAGAAGAATGGAAGATATTTCTCATATTTGCAAAACTACAAGCCCAATGTAAAGGTACATAACTGTTTCGAAACTTTCTTTGAAGACATATGTCTTTTCCACCTGCAGTCATAGCATTCTTAAAAATCCGCAATACTTTTAGTTCTGTCAAATTGTTTTAAGCCATATTATCGTTGTTCATAATCGTCAACTGACAACCGAGAATGTGCGTCCTGACAATAACAATCATTAACCACACCGGCATGTTCAGATCATCTTGTCTGATTTAGATATGTACCTTTCTCCAGCATCGACAAATCTTCCTCCGCTTTCTCTAGTCTTTTTCTCAGCTCATTCTTGCGCCTTTGTTTCATTATTGGTGCCATCAGTTGTGCATTTCGTGTCTCAATTTCTTCTAATCTACCCAGCATCTGTCTTTCTTCTGCATCCATTACATCCTCCTTTCTGACAACTGTTGCTGGCACCGTATGATCCCTATCATCTTTTTTATTGAGCACTGGAGACATATCGTCAATTATCTTGGAATCATTTGAATTGGCTTCGATATCTGAAGTTTTTCAAACCATCGTTACTTCAAAGAATGTTGAGTCACATAATCGAAAGAAAAAAATAGATACGCGAGTATCGGAGCATTCTTCCACTAAAGACAGGGAAAACAATATAGAATCGCTTCTTGCACTGTCATCTGAAGGAAGCAATGAGCTTGGCGATATAAGTCATCTCAGAGTGAATGCATTCAGGACACACACACACACACACACGCACACACACACACACATGAATGAATGAAAATGTGTTTCTCAATATTTCGAAGTGTATAATTGGCAGATTTTCTAGAACTGAAAAATACGAATACGACAGCAACATAGATCTGCCCCTTGCACTGTAGTGTTTAGGAAACAATGAGCTTGGCGATATAATCCATCTCAGAGTTAATGCATTCAGGACACACACACATACAAACATATATATATATATATATATATATATATATATATATATATATATATATATATATATGAAAATGTGTTTCTCTATATTTCGAAGTGTATTATTTGGAGTTTCTCTAGAACTGAAAAATACGAATTTTAAATCTTTTGTGTATTGCTGAATATTCTGATAAGTAAAATGGCTGTCTTGAACTTGGTACTGAACCATTTTAATGTCTTGGTCACAACGCCATTGTTTTTGGTCTTGGATAAACGCTTTTACCTACATTAACAATGGTTAGTTCGATCATTTAACATTAAAGTAATAAATGTGTAACATATGGATAGAGCACAATCGAGGTCTCATCTGCGTGTGTTAGTTTTCTTTCAACTGTTTCGTTTTAGCCCCCCCCCAACCCCCAAAAACTATATTTCGCTGAATCCCTCATTTATTATATCTCGTTCTTTTACAAGATTTGTGCACAGTGTATATAGAAAATAAATTGTCTTACTCGAAACTTTAATATAAGAATAAAAATCAAGGAATAGTTCACAGGCATAAACACATCAAAACTATTAATATCACCATAGGTTCCAATTACTCAAAACATATTGTGACTTAACGATGTTTTTCGTTAATTTTATATGAAAATAAAAGAGAAACAAAAACAAATGAAGAATTTAAAAAAAAAACATTATAATAACTTTCAATTGCCATTCGTTTGATAATTATTACCTTCCAAAGTTTGAAATTCTACAGATGTCATGGGGACAGAGACACTCGAATCATGCCGATTAGTCAGTGAGGTCACATTTGGAATAGTTTGGTCCTGTGTGAGGCCAGGGAATTGCTCTTTCAATCTTAAAATAAAGGAACACATGAGACATATTTTGAGTACGTGTTTCAATAACAAGTTTAGTTTACTCGTGATGATTATGTCATTACTTATACATGAAGCAAGGGAATGTCATAACTATTTTAGAGATAGTTGCACCTTAGTGATGACCTTTATTTCTTCCAGTCAAAAGAAAAAAATTGATTTAAAATGTGATTTTAAGTATTGTGTTAAAGAATCTAGTTAAGTGTCAATCGTTATGTTTCAGTCAACAAAAGGTGGAGCTAGACATAAACATACAGTGTAATGTACATCAGTAATGTTAACCGTTTTGTGCATAAGAACATCTTGCTTTGGAGTGGATAGATAGGTAGATGAGGTTATGTATTTAGACTTGGAAACATTGCAATGAAGTATAACACAGTCACCATCTGTTACTTGCGATGATCAGAAAGTCCTCTAACGACTAGATAACACAATCTCTATGTATACGCAAGGGATTACTGGATATTCAGCCACAGAAAAATACTTGCCTCGTGTAAGACAGTGCAAAACCTGAAAATAATTATAAAACGCAGTATCGAAGAGAATTAGAGACAAATGCTAAATTTTAATTGAACAAAATCAGTATCGACATACCTTTTTTCTCAGCTATATATAATTTCTCAGTTTAATTTTGTTCCTTGACTGCAGTGCGCAAGAATTTATTTTGTATAATGTATTACGGTCACTGCTTCCTAAGATAACCTCTATTTCAACCTGCATAGTTTTTATTATATTGACATTGATTCAACATTACAATAATTGTCTTACTAGATGGTGGCGAAACTCTGAGCTTTCCAACCTGTCACTAAGTGTGTACATCTATGTATGTACGGTCTTACGTTGGTGTATAATGTCCTGGATCTACTTGTACATCGTTATATGAAACATGAGTCATTGATAGACATATGGTTGTAGATTGTGCACAAACAATTGGGATTTTCATCTTTTCTGGGCGGGGTGGGCAAGGGAAAGTAATACATTATAAACTACTGTGATTCCAATCCGATAACCATTTATACCATTACTGGGCATGGAAAGACAAACTTATACATGCAACTGACATTGACAAAGCGGGTCCATCAAACTGACATTGACAAAGCGGGTCCATCAAACTGACATTGACAAAGCGGGTCCATCAAACTGACATTGACAAAGCGGGTCCATCAAACTGACATTGACAAAGCGGGTCCATCAAACTGACATTGACAAAGCGGGTCCATCAAACTGACATTGACAAAGCGGGTCCATCAAACTGACATTGACAAAGCGGGTCCATCTACAACCACAGGCACTGAGCCTCTGGACCATAAATTGGAAACTACTGAGATCCCCATACTATAGCGACTTATACCTGTTACTGAGATCCCCATACTATAGCGACTTATACCTGGTACTGAGATCCCCATACTATAGCGACTTATACCTGTTACTGAGATCCCCATACTATAGCGACTTATACCTGGTACTGAGATCCCCATACTATAGCGACTTATACCTGTTACTGAGATCCCCATACTATAGCGACTTATACCTGGTACTGAGATCCCCATACTATAGCGACTTATACCTGGTACTGAGATCCCCATACTATAGCGACTTATACCTGGTACTGAGATCCCCATACTATAGCGACTTATACCTGGTACTGAGATCCCCATACTATAGCGACTTATACCTGGTACTGAGATCCCCATACTATAGCGACTTATACCTGGTACTGAGATCCCCATACTATAGCGACTTATACCTGGTACTGAGATCCCCATACTATAGCGACTTATACCTGGTACTGAGATCCCCATACTATAGCGACTTATACCTGTTACTGAGATCCCCATACTATAGCGACTTATACCTGGTACTGAGATCCCCATACTATAGCGACTTATACCAGGTACTGAGATCCCCATACTATAGCGACTTATACCTGGTACTGAGATCCCCATACTATAGCGACTTATACCTGGTACTGAGATCCCCATACTATAGCGACTTATACCAGGTACTGAGATCCCCATACTATAGCGACTTATACCTGTTACTGAGATCCCCATACTATAGCGACTTATACCTGTTACTGAGATCCCCATACTATAGCGACTTATACCTGGTACTGAGATCCCCATACTATAGCGACTTATACCTGTTACTGAGATCCCCATACCATAGCGACTTATACCTGGTACTGAGATCCCCATACTATAGCGACTTATACCTGGTACTGAGATCCCCATACCATAGCGACTTATACCTGGTACTGAGATCCCCATACTATAGCGACTTATACCTGGTACTGAGATCCCCATACTATAGCGACTTATACCTGGTACTGAGATCCCCATACTATAGCGACTTATACCTGGTACTGAGATCCCCATAACTATAGCGACTTTATTCCATGGTACTGATGATTCCCCCATACTATAGCGACTATATACCTGGTACTCGAGATCCCCATACTATAGCGACTTATACCTGGTACTGAGTTCCCCATACTATAGCGACTTATACCTGTTACTGAGATCCCCATACTATCGCGCCTTCTACCTGGTACTGAGATCCCCCTACTATAGCGACTTATACCTGGTACTGAGATCCCCATACTATACGCGACTTATACCTGGTTACTGAGATCCCCATACTATAGCGACTTCTACCTGGTACTGAGATCCCCATACTATAGCGACTTTATACATGTTACTGAGATCCCCATACTATAGCGACTATACCTGGTACTGGATCCCCATACTATAGCGACTTTATACCTGTTACTGAGATCCCCATACTATAGCGACATATAACTGGTACTGAGAACCCCATACTATAGCGACTTATACCTGGTACTGAGATCCCCAATTCTATAGCGACTTATACCTGGTACTGTGATCCCCATACTATAGCGACTATATACCAGGTACTGAGATCCCCATACTATAGCGACTTATACCTGTTACTGAGATCCCCTATACTATAGCGACTTATACCAGGTACTGAGATCCCCATTACCTATAGCGACTCTTATACCTGTTTACTGAGATCCCCATACTATAGCGACTTATACCTGGTACTGAGATCCCCATACTTATAGCGACTATACCAGGTACTGAGATCCCCATACTATAGCGACTTATACTGTTACTGAGATCCCCATACTATAGCGACTTATACCAGGTACTGAGATCCCCCATACTATAGCGACTTATACCAGGTTCTGAGATCCCCATACTATAGCGAACTTATACCAGCTACTGAGATCCCCATACTATAGCGACTTATACCTGGTACTGAGATCCCCATACTATAGCGACTTATACCTGTTACTGAGATCCCCATACTATAGCGACTTATACCTGGTACTGAGATCCCCATACTATAGCGACTTATACCTGTTACTGAGATCCCCATACTATAGCGACTTATACCTGGTACTGAGATCCCCATACTATAGCGACTTATACCAGGTACTGAGATCCCCATACTATAGCGACTTATACCTGTTACTGAGATCCCCATACTATAGCGACTTATACCTGGTACTGAGATCCCCATACTATAGCGACTTATACCTGGTACTGAGATCCCCATACTATAGCGACTTATACCTGGTACTGAGATCCCCATACTATAGCGACTTATACCTGGTACTGAGATCCCCATACTATAGCGACTTATACCTGGTACTGAGATCCCCATACTATAGCGACTTATACCTGGTACTGAGATCCCCATACTATAGCGACTTATACCTGGTACTGAGATCCCCATACTATAGCGACTTATACCTGTTACTGAGATCCCCCATACTATAGCGACTTATACCTGGTACTGAGATCCCCATACTATAGCGACTTATACCTGGTACTGAGATCCCCATACTATAGCGACTTATACCTGGTACTGAGATCCCCATACTATAGCGACTTATACCTGGTACTGAGATCCCCATACTATAGCGACTTATACCTGGTACTGAGATCCCCATACTATAGCGACTTATACCTGGTACTGAGATCCCCATACTATAGCGACTTATACCTGGTACTGAGATCCCCATACTATAGCGACTTATACCTGTTACTGAGATCCCCATACTATAGCGACTTATACCTGGTACTGAGATCCCCATACTATAGCGACTTATACCTGGTACTGAGATCCCCATACTATAGCGACTTATACCTGGTACTGAGATCCCCATACTATAGCGACTTATACCTGGTACTGAGATCCCCATACTATAGCGACTTATACCTGGTACTGAGATCCCCATACTATAGCGACTTATACCTGGTACTGAGATCCCCATACTATAGCGACTTATACCTGTTACTGAGATCCCCATACTATAGCGACTTATACCTGGTACTGAGATCCCCCATACTATAGCGACTTATACCTGTTACTGAGATCCCCATACTATAGCGACTTATACCTGGTACTGAGATCCCCATACTATAGCGACTTATACCTGTTACTGAGATCCCCATACTATAGCGACTTATACCTGTTACTGAGATCCCCATACTATAGCGACTTATACCTGGTACTGAGATCCCCATACTATAGCGACTTATACCTGTTACTGAGATCCCCATACTATAGCGACTTATACCTGGTACTGAGATCCCCATACTATAGCGACTTATACCTGTTACTGAGATCCCCATACTATAGCGACTTATACCTGTTACTGAGATCCCCATACTATAGCGACTTATACCTGGTACTGAGATCCCCATACTATAGCGACTTATACCTGGTACTGAGATCCCCATACTATAGCGACTTATACCTGTTACTGAGATCCCCATACTATAGCGACTTATACCTGGTACTGAGATCCCCATACTATAGCGACTTATACCCGTTACTGAGATCCCCATACTATAGCGACTTATACCTGGTACTGAGATCCCCATACTATAGCGACTTATACCTGTTACTGAGATCCCCATACTATAGCGACTTATACCTGTTACTGAGATCCCCATACTATAGCGACTTATACCTGGTACTGAGATCCCCATACTATAGCGACTTATACCTGGTACTGAGATCCCCATACTATAGCGACTTATACCTGGTACTGAGATCCCCATACTGTAGCGACTTATACCTGTTACTGAGATCCCCATACTATAGCGACTTATACCTGGTACTGAGATCCCCATACTATAGCGACTTATACCTGGTACTGAGATCCCCATACTATAGCGACTTATACCTGGTACTGAGATCCCCATACTATAGCGACTTATACCTGGTACTGAGATCCCCATACTATAGCGACTTATACCTGGTACTGAGATCCCCATACTATAGCGACTTATACCTGGTACTGAGATCCCCATACTATAGCGACTTATACCTGGTACTGAGATCCCCATACTATAGCGACTTATACCTGTTACTGAGATCCCCATACTATAGCGACTTATACCTGGTACTGAGATCCCCATACTATAGCGACTTATACCTGGTACTGAGATCCCCATACTATAGCGACTTATACCTGTTACTGAGATCCCCATACTATAGCGACTTATACCTGGTACTGAGATCCCCATACTATAGCGACTTATACCTGGTACTGAGATCCCCCATACTATAGCGACTTATACCTGTTACTGAGATCCCCATACTATAGCGACTTATACCTGGTACTGAGATCCCCATACTATAGCGACTTATACCTGGTACTGAGATCCCCATACTATAGCGACTTATACCTGGTACTGAGATCCCCATACTATAGCGACTTATACCTGGTACTGAGATCCCCATACTATAGCGACTTATACCTGTTACTGAGATCCCCATACTATAGCGACTTATACCTGGTACTGAGATCCCCATACTATAGCGACTTATACCTGGTACTGAGATCCCCATACTATAGCGACTTATACCTGGTACTGAGATCCCCATACTATAGCGACTTATACCTGGTACTGAGATCCCCATACTATAGCGACTTATACCTGTTACTGAGATCCCCATACTATAGCGACTTATACCTGTTACTGAGATCCCCATACTATAGCGACTTATACCTGTTACTGGGTATGAAAAGACAAATTTTTATATTCGACTGACATTAGCATCCTTACCTCAAATGACTTAGCCCCTATGTCATGGCTTGAAGCCTTCCTAGGTAACCACCGTTGAACCATGTAATACTTACTTGGCATAAATATATAATGCTCATTCCCAAATGATACTTGCATATAAGTCAAACTCTAAGGATTACTCTATGGAAACTCTGCAATTATATTTAAGGGTTTTTCTGCAATGGTGGCACTTCATTTATACCATAAAAAAAGAACATGGTATTTAATTTTCTGTAAAATGTTGGCCCTTCCTCTTCAAGTAATAAACTTAGTAACGGAATTGAACTCTAATACTAAGAGAAACCAGCCTTTTACAAGGACCAAAATACCACGCCTATTGAAGAATCTAAAAAAACACAAAGGAGAATATAGTAGTTTAACACCAGGAAAAGTAAAAAAATGTATTTGCGTTGGATAAAAATATTCCTCTACTCTTAGGCAATAATTACCAAAATTACAGACAGGCAAGCAATCAAACAAACATACACACACATATACATAGACAAGTACATGATGGAAAGATGGATATACTATTGCATATATGGATGAAAATAGATAAACAGAGATATTTAGATAAAACAATATAGTGGAGCAATAGCACCTTCAATAAAAACACAAAACTCCTGTCACAAAACAGAGAGAAGGCGTCTTAACATTACTTCGTACCTGCTTGCCTTCTTTCGCACATATTTTGCTATGATGGCTGTGACTGTCAACAGAATGAGTAGGACTATTCCAAACAAAATCCAGCCCGCCATACCTGTGGGGGACATAACGTCCTTTTTGTTCATATAACTACCAAGATCTGAAATGATGATAATGAAGTCTGTACAGCAATTATTGAGCACACTACTTATCAGGTGTAAATTGTTAAAGTTCGTTACTACGTTTTTATATCGTATTAATAGTTATTTGCCGAACGTACACGAATGTCTAAAGCTTTAAAATTTGGACAAAATGAAACGAGTCACTTGTATTGAATATTTAGCCATGCTGCAGTTTTATTTATCTTAACTTAAAATAAATGTACTACAAATATTTTGTGTAGATATAAAAATAATGCAAGCTAAAGTCATCAATCTATTTTAAGATTGTTTCCTTATAATACAAGTTTTAGTGTTTCAAAATAAATCCGCTGTTTAATACCTCATAATGTGCTGGAAATAATCTCTTACCTGACAAAATTGTACATCTACTGTCAACGAAATCCGGTGGACACTCACAGTGGAATGAACCATCTGTATTAGTACATTTACCGCCATTTGCGCACAAGTCCATGGCGCATTCATCTACGTCTGAAATTGAAAGTAATGGCGTAGCTTTAGGAAAGGCTCAACAAAAATGTGTAGCTAAGTTTTGATTTTTTAGTTTAGATAACTGCACTAATCTGAGGCAAATTGTAAGGAAACAGCGGAACAAATATTTTCTCATTAATAATGCTACAAACAAATCTATACAATTCACGAACAATTCCAAATTAGAAGCTAAATTCAATCCATTACGAATAAACAAAATGCGATAACTATCTAAGAAACTTCCTAATGCATCAGATGGTCACATACATCTCCTTTAATTTCAGAAACATTGCCTATTTGAAAGCAACCGTCTGTATACTTATCATTTAAAACTTACTGTATAGCAAAACTTTGCATTACACGTACAATCGCATATTTATATATATATAGAGAGAGAGAGACAGACAGACAGACAGAGCGTGACATAGATAGAGACAGAGACCTATTTTGCACGAAGATCCTTCCCAACCAGAAGTGCAAAGGCATACGAAAGATCCGAGCGTATTGATGCATGAACTGTTATGAACACATAACTCATTTTTGCATTCATCAACATCTGAAAAAGCAAGTTTAAAATTAAATAAATGAACCTCCTTATCTCACGTAATGGGAACGGTGTAATCGACGGACCATTTTTGTAGGCAAAGCTTTATTTGGTAGGGTAGAATGCTGGTCATCTTGAATACAGTTTTATTTATATGAATGTTAATAATTTCAAGGATGTAATATATGCAAACAATAAAACACATTGTTTGACTATATACACTCAAATGAAACCTTCTAAAGGTTAACTTAAAGCAAAAATGTTTAATCGAGCAGAAAGTTCACATCATATCTCTGGTCTTTACATCCACTGGTAATTGAAATATATAAAACTATGTGAAGTATCTGTTAATATAATCTGATCTACATTCGAAGATTCGAATGTTTTGTGTTGTTTTGCTTCACGATACATAACTTTCAGATTATGAAACCAAAAGGTATTACAAAAACCTATTCCCAAATATTTAATAGGTTTCTTTAGTAAATTTTTCTATAAAATTGCTGCCATTCGACATTGAAAATCTGACAATTTGATGAAGATATTGCAGTTTGCATGTCTTTCGTCGAATGACATATATCATATGTAGCAGTATCAGATATTTTATCATTTATATAGGATTCCATTTTAATTAGGCAGGATCAGATATTGTATCATTTATATAGGATTCCATTTTAATTAGGCAGGATCAGATATTGTATCATTTATATAGGATTCCATTTTAATTAGGCAGGATCAGATATTGTATCATTTTATGAAATATTCATTTTTAATTGCAATAAAGTAGCAGTTGTAGTCATTGTGCTGCTCTTCTTTCGTTATATCCCGTTAGTCAATTAGCCAACCTTGAGCCAGCATTGAGCAAGCATTACTGTTCAAGTTTTGTTTTCTCTCCAGGCAATTAGGCTACACTGATTAACTGTTAATACTGTTTTGTGTCAAGTACAGGACAAGCAATACGCAACTTTCCAGATGCTCAGTTGGCAAACTTAATATTTGTGAGCCCATTCATCAGCACTTTGTAATAAACATCAAAATCGGTTTAATAAATTCTTTTCTGAAGTGTTCTATTTGTAGCGATATTTTTGGTAATTTAATTCCAACTAAAATTGATTTTTCAACAGGTGAGAGTTTAGTGATTTCTTAATGTGTTTCGTGATATTTGACCTTTGTCCCATATGATTATAGAAAACTTTTACCATGAGTCATATGCTATGCTGCACAACCTCCATATGTACAAAAACTCTATCTTCTAACACCGGCTTGCATGTTTCTATGAATTCGAGTCTAACCCTGTAACACATATGTTGTGTATAAGATGATATTAAATTTCAAACTTCATCTTTTTCACCCTAAAAGTTTTTACAGCGTCCAAACGTATCAAATTGCTAGACTGAATTAATTGTCTTTTGTTCTAACTTTGACTGCTTTTGTACTGGCAGAGTTTAAAGCTTCCTGACAAATTACACAAAGTATTGTTGTCTATCATACGAGCTAGCCTGTTTGGGAGCTTCGGGCGGGGAAACTAAAACCGAACATAAGAAATGCAATATTTTGGGATTTAATGCTCATACTCTTTGGGGTCTCTTTACGGTTTTTATTGTAATTTCTCAACATATTTGACATTTTATGGGGAATATTTAGAAGATTACTAAATGCGCAAAAATGCATCGTGTTTTGTTCGAAGTCGGCGGAAATAACGAGTTTGATATGGCGTAATGATATATCGAGGCCATCAACCGAGACGTATTCACAAGCTATATCAAACGAGTTCTTTCCCCCGACTCGGGACAAAACACAAATACGGTTTTGTATTTATTACATATCCACTCTGTTATGCTTTCCAAAATAAATTGTGATTTATAAAAGTTCGATTCACTACGTCTAAAAGTATGGACGCGTGGACGTCAAAGAAGACACATATTGGTGTATGATATGGAGATGTTTGCTGAAGATCTGTATCAAATGCCAGATCAAACATATAAGATTAAATGGGTATGTAATAAGGGTCATACATACATACATAAATCTAGATAGCTGCTGCAGGTATGGAGACATGCGCTTTATTAAAATCTGCGTGAGGGTTCAAATTAGGTCTCTAAGTACCAGCCAACCCCAACACTGTGTAATAATATTAAGGTCCAAATTAACAACTTTAGATCGACGTTTTTCATGTCATTTCTAGCTGTGTGGTTCCTGTTTCATATTTTTGATGGCGTCTCTCGTGTCATATATTACAAAATAATTCCATTTCTCAAGAGTCCGTGATTTTGCAATGTAACTTATAACGTATGCGAGCAATGTTTTGGCATCGTTGTATCGTAACCAACATGGCTGTGTCAACGGAAATATAGGATATAATAAAACAATAATTGGGAGTACTCTCTTACAAACTAAAACTTTATGAAAATTGTACTTTATTTTCACCTACACTGTGATTGTCATTAATGCTTGGTTAGTTAGTTGGGAGCTGCGGTGACTCAGCAGATAGCGTGCCGGACTCAAGATCGAAAGGGTGCGGGTTCGAATCCTACAATCGGACTAACATGGGTCAGCTACCGTGGTGTGTCCTTGGACAAGGCAATTTACTCCAATTGCATCGGCACTAAATAACTTACTTTTGTTGCTCCAAAGCACCAAAACAAAGTACTGTTTAGTTAGTTACTTACTTTGTAACTTGTTATGATGCTGACATTTTACATCGAATATTTGTTATAAATTTGTATACATTGTTGGTGATATTGATTTAACGGCATCTCAGACTCCCCAAATATATGAAAGATTGTATGAAAAAAGCAAAATCATGTCATTTGTATGAACATTGACAAATTTGTTCACTATAAAGCTATTGCAGGCCAACCTAAAACCTTACCTTCTCCACATTAAAATTTAGCTACCCAACAAAAACACACAGTTTGAATATTTTGATAATCACTGTATAACTTTTCATATAAAATCACTGCACAATATATTTTACTTTCTACAGCCTAACTATTATTTTTTCGTCAAATAATATACCTTTTCACTCTTTAATAGACATAAATATAGAAACATTAAAATATACCTTCTAGTTCTGCCTCATTTTTATAATCTATGTAAATGTCATAATTGAAATGCCGAAAGTATTACGAACCAAATCTGTGTTCTGTCCATTTCTGATATTATTATCGGAAACTCATTAATGTTGTAGCAGATAGATATAAATCAGACAGATAATGCAGTGATTTATGTTTGGAACCCTACTCCACAAAAGAATATGGATTTGCCCACAAAAAAGACGATGTAATCTGGTAATAATGAATCAAAATTTTTCATGCACATGGTCAAGCGATTCACAAAATTACAAACGTTTCCTTTGTCAACACTAATGCACTTAAAACATCATATTAAATACAAAATCAATCAAAAGCAACTGTACGTATCGCAAAGAGAACTAACTCTAGGGTCTCCAAAACGACAATATGTGCAATTTAAGGTTTTTACATGAGGTATATATATATATATATATATATATATATATATATATATATATATATATATATATATATATATATATATAGAGAGAGAGAGAGAGAGAGAGAGAGAGAGAGAGAGAGAGAGAGAGAGAGAGAGAGAGAGAGAGAGAGAGATCATACCTATTTCGCATAAAGATCCATTCCAACCTGAGGGGCACATGCATTTAAAAGATCCAAGCGTATTGGTGCATGTACCGTTATGAGAACATGGAGCTATTTTGCACTCATCGATATCTGCAAAAGTAAGGTGAAAATTTTGAAAAACAAATATTATTATTTTTATCCAATAACTTATCAAGCAAAGTTCTTCAATCACATGGATAGGCTACCCCCAAAAAGCACACAAAACCAAAAACAAACAACAGTATTGCCATATATATATATATATATATATATATATATATATATATATATATATATGAGGTCTAGTTTAAACATGCTTTATTTGCTAAATTGCGCAAAAGGATCGGACTACAACTTATCACAACATTATATAAGCTCTTGCCCATGCCATACAAGACAAGCGGCAGTAAATAAGATGTGCTGACACATTGACACATTAAAGAGGAAAAAGGATATCTCAGGCAAGTAACCAATTGTTTTACCAAACTTAGAAGAAGAAAAAGAAACCTGAATTTAATATGTAATGCACCAACATCATGTAACACAATTGCTGAGTCAAAACGTCTTTTATCTTTATTGTATTAAAAAAAATTTTAAAAAAATAAATTAAAAAAAACAGCAAACAAGCCTTAAAGATATTCAATTTTTGTTCAGTTTTGAATTCAGATGAGCCCAATAGAAGAAGTTTGTTGAGATGGGAATGAACATTTCATCAAAAACATGTATTAGATTCTGCCTTTGAACTGTGTAGCGAATGGAAATGAAAATATAATGATATGCATTTTCTGCTTCTACCACACAGTCGCACAATGGATTATCTATCAGGTGATTGTCATACAGATCTTTTTTTTAAGGTCGCTACATTGGCTTATGATCCTACTAAGAATAACAGTATTTGCAATCACCAGAAAGGTAATAAGAAGTCAGCATTTAGTCTAATGAAGTTTGTCGATTACGTATATTGTCTCTCGTCGTTTCTCCCACGAAGGAGAAATAAGTTCGTTTGAATAATTTGGTGAATCATTATAAATAATTGTATGAAAAGTATAGAGCTTGTGGGGTTTTCTTCTTTCTGATACAGGAGGGCATCCGCATTCCTTATAAATGTTGCGTGTGTGGGAACTTCCAAAATTTCCTGTTCACTTTTTATAATGTTTGTCAGTTCCGTTAATTGTGCGAAGTAGTAATTCCGGAAAACCTACATTTGTATCTTTAATTTTTAAAAGCAATGTGAAAACAAATTTAAACACTCGACCTTTTCTAAATCGGAGAATGCAATGTTTAACTTGCTATCACATAGGTTAATTTTTGTTGAATTAGTTCTGAGAGTGTCCATATTTTCGTAACCTCAACGATTTTCCTTTTTGCAACTCTCCTTTGATTGTTTACGCTATTTCGAAGTTTTTATATTTAGCCCATTATTCAATGTTATTGGTTCTAATCGCTTTCTTTATGAATCGATCTCTTTTCATAGAATTTCTTCGTATTACACTTTCATACCAAGCTTCATCCGAAAGTCCAAAAGTTATTAGCCTTGTTGGGATGCATCTGTCCGTCATATCTAATAAGGTGGATGTTAATAGATTGATTACATCGTTGGTATCGGATCATAGGCTACAATCTTATATCCAATCAAAGTTTGATATTAAAGTATTAAGCTTCTGAAAGTTCGCATATTAATAAAGCCACACCTTCTCGCTAAAACATGAATTTTATATGTAATATAGTTTGGTTATTAAATAAGTTACACTGTGATTACTTTATAAGAATTTCTATAGTTGGTGAGTGAGTGCGTGGTTACTCTCATTTATCAAATTTTGTAAGCTGTTTAGTACTATAACATATCAGGTCTTCAGATTGACATTTAGCAAGTCCTCTTTTAGATCACCAAGACTGATTAGGTTTTCTGCATACGTATCAACACTGAAGTATTACTGCGGAGTTTGCTAGCATTTTTTCTACGTGACTTGCTCCCCAGTACAATTTATCTTACAAGACAGCGGTCTAAATGAGTGCAGTGTGATGCTACACTTGCTATGTTGAAAGAATAACGTAGCTTCACTGATATGTTTTAGCTAGTTAGAATACATTCTTGCAAATAAATCATTTAATTTGTAAAAACCAATTTTACTTTATATGGGTATACTGTTTTAATGTTTATTATAAACTGTCGTAAGTATTATCTAAATCTCCACCCAGGTTATTGCTTTAGAAGTAAGATGGCCGCAAAAAGCTTAAAATAGTAGTTCTCATAGCCCAAATGTATGCTTTATTATAGCTCTCTGTGTCATCTTAAATGGACAAATCAAACACTTTTCTATAGAATATAGTACCGAAATATCTGAATTCATAATTCTTTTCACGACAGGCTAAGCAATACTCTGTTATGGTGCCAGTGGGGCAGTGCCTTAAAAAATCATCATCGACCCATCAAATTGGAAGAACCTAACCCACGTGTGTCCTATTCACACTGGACATCACCCCATATTAGTTTTCATTATTCAATTTAGGAATAAACGGATTACTCTGTTGTAAATCTGTGTTTATTATTATTGTCTCTGATGCAGATAAGCAGTTTAGATACTAATCCAACTTTCAAATACAAAAATTATAAAATGCAATATTAAATGGCAGCCGAGCATTCTAAGATCTCTCGATTTGTTTTTTTTTTTAAATTTGTAACAATAACTCTAGGTATTAACTACTGTACATACATGTTAAACTCACTGTCAAACTAAAACATAAGTATCATACGAACACAGAGGGAGAAACAGCAAAGCAATGGAGGATACTACTGCATGGAATGGTCTGTTATTAAACGACTCGAGTTTTCATTCGATGGTCATTAAGATTTGTTTCAACTATTTTATCTATGACAGTATGGTTTCTGTTTTAAAAACAGGTTAACCCTGTTAATTTACGGAATGGTTTGGTAAGTGAACATATGGAACGAGACAATTATCCAAACGGATTAGTTTTTCATTCAATGGTTGGACATTGGATACAATTTGATTTGACTAACGTAACTTTCATGGCTTTGTCAGCCCATACAAATGAGACCATTCAGCGTTTTGGCATTGTTGACAATGTAGCACAGGGGATAACTTCTTAGAGAATCGAATGGTGGCGAGTCAAAACTGCTTCAGCAAATAGTTATTTCCATCCCAAACATCTAAGGCAGTTTTAATTTCTTGTTCTAGATCACAAAACGTTCGTTTTTATTGTTACCATTATAATTTCTGTCGGAACACATATTCAAGGCTCGCATTGCATAATGGGAAATTCTGCGATTCATATGTTAAAATAAAGGGTAATATTTGTAACATGTGAAAGATATTATTATGAATAAAATATACAAATGGCTCAGCAATTAATTTTCTAACTTAATTACGAGAAATATTTTAAAAGTTCTGAATATTTTGTTATAACTTTTTTGTTTCTCTGAACCTGTCAATAAGTTTGATGCAGAGCGAGAGACAAAACAAAGTTATATAAAATAATCTGCAGCTGCGCGTACAGCACTGCGGACGTCTGCAGATATATGCGTGTGACGTAACATAGGTAAATGACAGTGACGTAAAAAATCTCGGACAAGGAGAACAATTCTGCTACTCAGCAAAGAACATACCGGGTACTGTAAAATTTGCGTTCTCTTAAGGTACTCTCTGACTGATATCAATGCCGACTTGGTAAAGTTTACAGATGTGATTTTCTGTCATATCCTACAATTTTGAGGTGGTTTCATTGTTTTAAAGATGGTCGCGAATCCGTGGAAGACGACTCACATTCTGGAAGACCGTTGTCTGCGATTGGTGAGCGGGAAGTTGATGCCGTAAAAGAGGCAATTGATGAAGATGCTCACTACTTATATTTTTATTATCACGGGCATATTTTCGACAGCTGTTTTTAATATATTTAAGAATCGCATGAAGCTCAGAAAGGTTTGTGGAAGATGGGTCCCTCATTTGTTGACAGCTGATAAAAACAGATTCGTGTTGAAAACGCCAAAACAGCTACTCGCCAAATATGAAAAAAGTGACCTGTGAAGTTTGAATGAGATTGTCACAAGTGAAGAAACATGGATTTACCGTCTCGAACCCGACTCAAGGGAAAATAATAAAATTTGGATCAGAGAAAACGATCAAAGACCAAATAATCGCTCGTAGTCGGATGAATGCAAAATGGCATTTAATAATTGAATAATCAGAATGTGAAAGTGTATAGAGGTGCATGAGGAGTACTTTGAACGTATATACTGACGTACTTTTCACAAATAAAGAACTTTGTCGTACAGCGCATCAACAAGGCTGGTCTAGGGGACAACCAAAGAAACAAACTAGGATTCGATTATGCTATATACATATTTTATTCAGAAAGCATTCTTCGTACAAATTTCTGAATTAATTAAAATTCAAACATGGTAATAATCACTTAGGTTTGTTGACTTCACACACCGCACAAACAACCAAGGTATACTCTCCTACCCCCTTTAGTGATCAAAGATGTTGTCATTTCATGTATTCAAGTGTATGATACATTTGTACACAGTCATGTATGAAAGATTTGTGTGTATATGCTTGTATGGGGTTAATTAGGGTAGTAATTAAAAAGTCAAAACATTTATTATGTGACACATGGAACATTATAGAGTTAAAACCGTTTGAAATAATTACTTAATGAAATATTTGTGTGCATATGATTGTATGGAGTTCTTTATGGGACTAATTAAAAAGTCAAAACATTTTTACGTCACACACTCATATTATATATATATATATATATATATATATATATATATATATATATATATATATATATATATATATATAATGACTGTCGCCACACTCCTAACCAGAGTGAAGGGCCGTTTACTGGAACTGCGCAGGAAAGAACAGAGTGGCGTTACAGCAGGAAGGTCAACCACTGACCGCATCTACAGGATCAACATATTGATACAAACCGCCAGGAATTCAATCAACCACTCTGGATAGCCCACTTTGAACTAAAAACTGAGCCGTCCTCGGGCTTCTACTCAAGAACACAGAACTCCCTAACAAGGTCTTCACCCTAACGAAAGCCCTTTATACTGACATCATCAGCAGAGTTCGAGTCGATGCTGAATACTACAATGGTTTTATATCAACAGCGGCGGTCGACATAGATGTGCCATTGCCCCGAGCGTTTTCCTGGCACCAATGGACTGGGCGCTGGAACGAACGGCACAGAAGGGACAGCTGGGTACAGTCATGGGTGATCAAATTTTTACCGACCTTGATTATGCCGCCCACGTTGCTGTACTGTCTGAGATGCTACAGATATTACTACTCATCCTAAACATCATGCAGGAGGATGCAAAAATTTTCAGTCTCGTGACCAACTGGAGCAAGATCAAAACGACCAATCCACAAGCCATCCCGACAGCAAAAACACCACAGGGGCACGAGGTTGAGGTTCTAGGCTTGTTCACATATATCAAAATCGCTCATAGCTGCATGAAAACCCTGGACAGATAACGTCTAGCGCTCAAAGACACATGACCGATTACAGAGGCGATGGCTAAAAAGTTTAATACCTTTGACCAATGGTGCCTACGCAATATCCTCCGTGTCACACGCACGCAACATATCACAAACGAAGCAACTGGCGCTCACAGACACCATCAGGCCTAGACGCTTGCAGCTCTTTGGCCACAATGCCAGAGCACACCTACCCACGACATGGATAACAATCGAGCACTTCAAGATACAATTGGCAAACTACCGTGGGGGTGGAAGCACCCAATGGAAAGACCGAGGAGCACCTGTCTCCGAATGGTGGAGCAGGATCTTACAGAGTGCAACATAGGACTGCACACCAGATGGAAAAAGGCACAAGCTCGCATCTCCTGTTTCCGACTTGTATCGACAGCAACGCTGCCTCGAGTGGCACGCTAATAACGACCACGACGACATTTGGTGTTGGATCGGCATCATCTGAATACATTTCAAAGACATCTGTGTGTGACTGCTTTCTGTCAAATTTGGTCATTCTTGGGAGCAGTTCTTGAGACGAAGTTGTTGTAGGATTTTTCTCTTTTTTGCTTAGTAACGGCTGCCATACTAGTGGCCGATCATAATAATTTCTATAAAATTGAAAGTCACCTATGGCAGGATGCTCTATGCCAAGTTTGGATCCTATCGGTCCAGTGGATTGTAAAAAGAAGTTGAAATAGCACAAGTTGACGGACGCACGACGAACACAGAGCCATACTATAAGCGCATTTGGCCACAGGGCCAGGTGGGTAAGCTAAAATATGTTAAACATTTTAACATGTGAAAATTGACATTAGGAACTGAAACTTATTTCATTTCTTGACATACTTATTTGCACTTTTTTTCTAATAATAGTCACAAAAGGGGTGGGGGGGGGCGCAATGTCCGTCCACCAGTGAAATTAATTTTGGGGACAAACACTTCCACCAGTGAATTGCATTGGGTGGCAAATGATCTAACCGTCAATTTAGTTTCATTATCTTCAGATCTTATGCAGATAAGACAGGGGAGACGTTGCAGCATATTGCATCAGTGTATCAACAAAAAAGAACAATAACAACTATCACCACAACAAAAACCAGGGGTGCAGATGGTCCAAAAGCCGCCAAAGGCGAAATGTGGGGGAGTCTAAGGCATCTTTACCCCTCCTTTCGGATATTTAAAAAACAAAAACATTGAAGAGAGTGTTTGATGAGTTCTTTTGCACTTTGTGTGTTGCCTGCGAAAAAAGCAGCTACGAATAAGAATAATAACAATCATAATAATAATATTAATAGTATTTATAATAATATTAACAACAAACACAACATCAAAATAATAATAATAATAATAATAATAATAATAATAATAATAATAATAATGATAAAAATGATAATAATAATAATAATAATAATAATGACACTTATTGTAATAGAAACGGCACGTCAGCAAACGAGTAATGCCACATCCCCTGTAATTAGGCCATCCTTTCTACGATAATTTCATAATTCTCATAAGGTCCCCCTTTCCGTGACGCATGTAATGCTTGTTTAGAAATTGGTTTAGCAGAATCTATGTACAAAATTAGAGATATTTTAAGCAACCTTTTTCCATAAATGAGAAAATTAAGTAATGTCCTAGATAATTATGTATTGAAATAAATATCAGTTATCATATAGTTTTGATTAGTTTTGCTGCAAGTTACGTTGAGAATTTTTTTGTTTCATTTTTATTACAATAAATATTACACGAAACAAAATTTCTACATGTTAATAAGTTATTAGTTAAGTATATTGCACGACGTCGGATAATGACGGTGAGCTTCTTGGAATGATTTAGCTACGTAGCACATAGGGATATTTTCATGAAATAAAAACTTATCTTTCCAAAACATTTCAGGTATTCAACAATAAATCTGAAATTCACAAAATCTCGTGCAGCTTTTTACCTATGCCGCAAGATGATCCTGTCCATCCATCACTGCATGTCACCTGACTTTCACTGGAGTCATCTGTGTATGGAAAATTCTGTCATATATATCTCAATGTATGCATTCCTTCATATATTTCATGCACATAAATTAGTATGCACATGTAATACGTGCATAAGTACGTATTTATGAACTCACCTACCTACATGTATGCATTGTTCAATTATTTTTTTTAACATGATTGTCACTACCAATTATTACTGAGTATTACATGTCAGCAGTTTAAAAATATAAGAGGAGTGTAAATATGGGCCCAGTTGCATGATCACAGCCTCGGCCGGTTTTCTCAGGTTCCACTTTACCTCATCGTCTCGGATGTCTTGTGTGTGTGTGTGTGTGTGTGTGTGTGTGTGTGTGTGTGTGTGTGTGTGTGTGTGTGTGTCATGGTACATTTTCCAAAGTGATAACATTCGCTTGGGTTAAAATAATTTCTGGATTACATTTTACTTCTCCTTCTTGGAAAATATACTATATGACTATATTCTGAGGATAATTTGGCTCAAGAGCAAAACTTTTCAAGGGTGCGAAATTCCAGGAAATTAGTTAGCACCACTTCCCTGCAATACTTGTGCCATATGTATATTCTACCAAACAGGTAAATATCGCCGAATGTTCTTTTATTTCTTATCCTTGGTGCCTTAAAGAGTGAAATAAAATATACGATCAATTTTGTTTTAATGGGTAGATATTCGTTACAATATTTTTTAAAATAATTTCCTTCGATTCTAAAGTTGACAAGTCTTAATGTATGTATTGTCGAGTAACTCTATATCGTGTATAAGAACATGCTCTATGCTTGCACAAAAGTGTACCCCTTATAAAATATTGTAACTACTTCCTGTTATGAATTTATGCATTGCATATTGATCTACAACTTACAAATAGCTTACTAGTTGGGACTTTTAGTTTTGTTTTGTTTTTCAACAGTTTTGCTATATCTACTTGAAACAAAAGAGACATAATCTTAACGCAATCCTTTATTCAGCATGCCAGCTAGTTAGTAGATTGTTTTATTTAAAAACACGATTTAGATTGTGATAATTTGTTCAGTTTTTAATATATTTGTTTCCTGATGTATACGCCATATCAATATGTTTTAGAGCAAAATACATGCGTAAATACACCTTCAAACAAACGAACGAATAAACATACCTCACTCATAATACAGGAAAGGCATGACTGGTGGCATGGAGCAGATATTCTTATTTAGATGACATAGCTCTACATAAGAAATTAATCAATTTGGCATGGAACTAATGGCGTCTTTTGACATCTGATGGGGTATTTGGTGAACACCAGAACACAGTCTTATGATACCAGGCTGTCTTAATCATCCAGACATTAATCATGTATTTTAAAATGCATCAAACGGCTTAGAGACCAATGTTAATTTAGCGTGCATTCGATTATATGGCTCTTTTGGAGGACATGATCTATGATTTCAAATGTGTGTTGAACATCCAAAACTTGTGCTGAAATCAAAATTTGAATTGATCGAATGCACCGTCAAAAAGCATGGACTGTGTTTAAGGCAGGAGGAAAACGCTGTCAGCTTTAGACTAAATGCTTATTCTGCACAATTTAAATGCATTTGCAAATTTCTGTATCCGTGTTTAATCAATGTTTTGCGCAAAATGCGAACCTACGCTGCTTATCTAGACCGATGAGGTGATATTTTGTTTTTCACTAGGTAGTTAGTTCGTGGGAAAAAAGGTTTTGTTCATTATGTCCGATTAATCATTCTTTGTAAATTATTGCAAGAAACACGAGCAAAAGAAGACCTTTTTTATTTGTAAAAAATTGACTGTTGACATATGTTACTTATAAGCTTTTCTTTTAATAAAAATGTATTATTTCATTATGGTCGGTAGGCTTGTATTACTTGAATAAATGTATTGTATTGTTTTGTATTGTATCGTGCTGTATTGTACTGTTTCATAATTTGGTAAGTCAGAATAAAGAAAGAAGGCAAAATTAAGGAAAATAGTTTAAATTTGAAAACGAGTCATGTGGTTGATGTTCATTTAATATGTAATTTTTTAAAGACAATTTTGAAAACCAAAATTGAGTATAAAACTACCTAAAAAACCCCCATTAAACCCAACTTCTTCAGTCAGTGGAAAATTGGAAGCAATGAATTGTGTACCCTATTGCCATGTAAAGTTTACATAAAAGGCGATAGAAATATTTCAAAAGTATCGTACTGGACATTTAGGTGACACTACATGAATTAATAATAATTGTCAGTTACATCAGATTCCTTCCTCTGGACATTTAAACATTACTGTGTTGCTTTGAATAGGAAGATGTGATCGACATCTGTTCCAAAATAATGAATTGTATTTTCAGTATCATGTCAGTACCCTTAATTAAAAGAAAGTACCACTTTACCATGGCAAATCACTCCTGCGTCATCACTGGAGTGAATACATTCCCAAGTAGGATAACGGAATGAGTAGCTAGTGCTGTTACCCCATCCTCTGTAACTGCATTGACTTAGATCTTTAGCCCACGAATAACAATTGACATCACGTAGCCAGATGGGACCGTATCCAGATCCAAATAGCGATCCCGTGAAAGCTATCCCATGACTGTAATCAAAATACTAAATAAATACAGAATTGAATTTTGTAAACACAGTAAAAGTGCATTCAAATGTTAACCCAATGCAATCTGTTCCAGAGAATGAAACCACCAGCATGGTTTGCATAATAATCAGGAATTTCTCAAAGGGACTGAAGCTCTCTTGACTGAAAAGAATTTTCAGGAATCCAAGATATGACTGTTTCTTTACTTTAACTGCTGAGTGTTGAATCCATCTCTGATATTTTTGAGTGATTACAAGATTTTCAAAGTTGCCGCTGTGGCAACCATATTGGACAGAATCGACACTATTTTAATTTAGGACTAACTAGAGATGATTAGAAGTTTTTTCAATGAAACCAAATGTCAATATGACAATCCGATCAAAAGGAGTAGCGATAACAAGATTATCGAGATGTCCGCCGTGGCAGCAATATGGGGTGTTGGATTGGCACCAATTGTTATTTAGCAGCAAGAAGCCATTATGATGAAAACATCATGTCAATATGACGTTCCGCTTAGGAGTAGAGATAAAAAGATTTTCAAGATGACTGCCGTGGCGGTCATATTTAATGTTAGATCGGAATTCTTTTCATTTAGGACCAATTAAACATCATTACAAATCATTTGGTGAAAACCCCATGTCGCTGTGGTGGCCATATTGGCTGTCTGAGCGCCACCATTTCTATTTAGGACAAACTAGACCTTGGGATGAGTGTGTGCATAATGTTTCATAGAATTCCTGCAAGTAGTTAGAAAAAGCAGCGATAACAAACTTGTGCTAACGGACAAACGGACAACGGACAAAAGGCCGTCCCATAAGTTCGTCTTTCTTTGACCAGTATAGCTAAAAAATAAATATACACCACATTCAGAACATATTTCTCCACAAGTGGGAGGAGAGAACAGTAATGGAAAAATAAAACGAGTAAGTAAATAAATAGATTAATATTATCTGAGTGAATCGAGAACATAATAATGGGTCAATATTTACATTGTACATCAAGTAGAGTATGACATAAATAGTTCTTAATACGAACTTTTCCAATCTTTGTAAAGATGGGGGTTCTAGTTTGTTTCAGAATTTCGTAATCCAAAATTAAAAGCTCAGTATATCGAAACATAGCTGATCTAATTCTTAAATATTTAGGTATATCTTACACGGAGAGCAAAGTATAAGGAGCACTCCCAAACAAATTTATACACATCTTCCAAAGCGTTACTTAAAATATTTTTTTTTCTGATAAAGGAGTGACCTTGACCTGAGATTTAGCTTATGTACCAGTCTTCTTCCTTATTTGAACTCATTTTATTTCTGATAAAGGAGTGACGTGAGGTTTAGCTTATGTACCAGTCTTTTTCCTTCTTTGAACACATTTTATTTCCGATAAAGGAGTGGCCTCAGGTTTAGTTCATCTACCAGTTTCGACATGACGTCTATGCGAGAATGACATAAAAAGAGGTATATGTTTCAATCAACAAATACCTGTGTGACGGAATTGCGTGCATCAAGTTGCCATTGCAATTATTTTAATGTAAATGTAGTATGGGCCATGTTGCATGTTGTGTAATTACGCGTACAACATTACCTATTCTGTAGACTTAGTTTATATCAGACTATCACGACGTTTGTCAGTTTAACTCACTCAGTTGACCGAAATCTCGCTCTCACGTACATTACTCCGCGTTTTTCGCCCGTAGTTTGAATTTTTCAGTATAAGCACATAGTGTGATGCCTTGTCAGGATTCTTTCTCTTTTAGGACGGTGTATATCTTTCAGCTGTAGAGGTGTGTAATAACCACATGTGTTCCTCTTTTTCTACCATCTGTGCTTATTTAGGGTATTATGCTTTGAAATTGTATCTTTATTTCCATTGTCACTTACATTTCACATCACACAACGCTGTCAGATGCAATAATGTCTCTTTTCAGTTTAGAGCCGTACTTTTTTCATCAGAATTGACAAGCTGGACAAATTATCAATGTTATATATAGTAAATGATGGAAGTGGTTCTGGATTCTCGTAATCGTGTGTAATCCATATTTGTTGTAAACAAATTCAAGCGTGAAGTTGATAAACATGTAATCGTATACAATAGTTTTGAACGTAAAACAGTTTTAATGCGCAAACAAGCTATTTTCCTGTGCATGCATTTATGTCCTGTATAATGGTAGTTGTACCATAATGCACTAAACAATCCTAGTCCATGTATCACACACATCAGTGATATATATATATATATATATATATATATATATATATATATATATATATATATATATATATATATATATATCAGCCGATTTCCTTGGAGCGGTTTGGCTCCGCAATGATGTAATAGTGTGTTGTCTGTGTGAAGGCAATTGTTCTGTCCAGCTTGTGTAGTCTAATGGGTAAACGTTTTGACAACATGCTCTATCTTTTGTTTGCGTTCTCTGGCAGAACGCCAAGTAGTGACGTAATTGGGTTCATTCTTTGATTATCTGCCTTACTGAAGTGCAATAGGACATGTAGTGTCTGTTACGTGAATGGCACGTTTAACATTTTCTATGTATGTTATGTGAATAACACTATTTTATTGTTCACTTTTGTTATTCAAGAGCATAATCTCATAATTTTATTTTTCGTGTCCGTTATTGAAAAGCATAATCGCACAACGTCATATATGTTGTGTGAACAGTTATTATTTCATGTCTCTTAGTGAACAGCATAACTCTGTAATTTCATGACTGCTAGGTAAACTGCATAGTTTTGTAATTTCATGACTGCTAGGTAAACTGCATAGTTTCATAAGTACATGTCTGTTATATGAAAAGCATAGTAATCAAATGTTTTGTATACGAACAACCTGATTTCACAAATTCATTACTGTTACTTCACATTTGTAGTGTAAATAATTGTATATTAGATGTGTATACAGGATAATTGCACATTGTTCGATAAGCAAAGCACACTCGTTCTAGTGTAGAAACGAGTCAACACAGCAGTAACTTGTGAAATAATTTTCCATACTACATTTTGCAGATAGGTATAATAAATTTCTCAAGATAGAACAGATTCGTATTCATCATTTTCAATTTTATTTTTGGTGAATAAATGTTTGATTTTTGTTGGGTTTTTAATAAGGTTACTGGTCTACGTCTCTTTACTTATCCAGTATCTTCTCGGTCTGCCTTGTGACAACCTACTTTCAACAATGGAATGTCTCATACAACC
This sequence comes from Margaritifera margaritifera, assembly GCA_029931535.1. Lineage (NCBI taxonomy): Eukaryota > Metazoa > Mollusca > Bivalvia > Unionida > Margaritiferidae > Margaritifera > Margaritifera margaritifera. The sequence goes on from JAQPZY010001326.1 coordinate 1,354,212, forward strand.
CCATGGAACTTGTGTCATCGGAGATTTTGAAACATTTAAACATTGAAAATGGGTTATCATCTATAGAAATATGTAGCATTTGTAATTTATTTATTCGTAAATGTGACGTGTAACTTCTAGACAAACCTGTAAATGTATGCGATGAAAAAGTCTATATGTTCATGATGTGTGAGACATTTTTACCTCAATATATATTCATCGTTTGAACAAAAGGCAGAATGTAGCTATGCATTGAAATAGAATTTGCGAAAATTAAATCTGAAATTTTGTTTAATCGTGTGTGGGTTTTATGTTTAATGGAACATCAACAAATGAAAAGTTATACTTCGAGGCAATTCGAGGAAAATGCATTACCTTGGGACACAAACACATCAGCCGAGTCTGGGTATGAGTCAAACCCATACCTTTCTGGTTGTGAGTACTTCACGATAACCATTGAGTAACTTTAAGCGTAAATTGATGGTGTCTATATCAGTCCATGTTTTCTTGTCTCCTCTTTAAACAGTAAGAGCAGAAAAGGGATTCGTGTAATTTGCATTAAATATCTTGTTTGTAAAATATGCTTTAAACAAATGCTTATAAAAAGATAAGATATCGAACATTCTACAAAAATGTAAAATCTTTAATTAACGTTCAACAAATATAAAAAATAGTCAACTTGACTGTCGTAGTCCTATGTAACCCTGAATGTTACTCGTACTTTTGATAGATAAAGTTTGAATCGTGTTTAAAACAAAATTACACACTCTTGTCATGTGTCTAAGAGACGTTACCATTCCTGTGTTAAGGATGTACAGGACTTAGTCCACATATATATTTATTCGACTCTGTAGGTCTGTTACGGAATTATGTATCATTTCTTTTAAATAATGGTATAGTTTTATTAGCTTATGACCTCCGTATAATAGTCTAATAGGTGTCGTTTTGCAGAGTGCATATATACGGTAATTTCAATGTGACCCAGCACAACAATAGTGTGGATCATCCTGTGTGCTATTTTTCAAGGAAATTGAATAAGCACCAGAAAAATTATTCCACGATAGAGAAGGAGTGTTTGGCTTTGATAATGGCCTTGCAACACCCCGAGGTGTATGTTAGTGCAGCTCCTTCTCCAGTTGTTGTCTTCAGTGATCACAACCCCATCACTTTCATTAATAAGATGAAGAATAAGAATCAAAGATTGTTACGATGGAGTCTGATGTTACAACCATATAACATCGAAGTCAGGCACATCAAGGGAAAGGAACATTTGATCGCTGATGCACTTTCACGTGCATAACTTTACAGTTCGCATTGACCGTATCATGTATTATTTTTTTTTTTGCAATCAATTACTTATATGTTAGAAGTAATTGCCAAAAGAAAGTTTTATTGTATAAAACATTTCTTTTCGAAAAAGGGGGAAGGTGTTACGGAATTATGTATCATTTCTTTTCAATAATGGTATAGTTTTATTAGTTTATGACCTCTGTATAATAGTATAATAGGTGTCGTTTTGCAGAGTGCAAATATACAGTAATTTCAATGTGACCCGGTACATTGGTCCTGAGAAAAATCAATATTGTCGGTGAAGCTTTAGTCATGTCACGTGACTGTCGCGTGCTAAAAATGTATTATCATTTTGACCTGAATTCAATGTTCTGACCTGGATTTCGCAATTCAGTGGATGATTCATTTTGTTGACCAGAACTTAGAATACGATCGTAATAGTAAGATGTTAATTTGAGAGGGAATAAGAAATGGGTTTTGTTCGTTTGTAAGACGCAGTATAAGAAAGCTATATATTAAGATGTATCGCAGCGTTCGTCATTCTTCTATACGGTTCGTCAGCCTGAGAGGTCATAAACGAGATTGGTTCATTTTGTGTGTGATTACCCGCTTCATAAATATTTTTATTATACAGTACATTCTGGATTTAGTACTGCTACTTAAACTTTAAGAATTATTCAGCTCCGTTGGAATTATCGGAAACATTTCTAGAACTTGTGTGATATTCCATATTCACAAGGATTACTTGGAATTAATAATATTTGGATATAACTGATTCTTGTTAGTACATCAGCACTTTAGTGGTTTCATTCGGAATATTCTCCATTCGGAATAATTTGGATTAACTTCCGGATCAGTGAACTTTAGAACAATTTAGGACTTTTAAGGATATTCTATACTGTCGGTTATTTTTAATTCTTTCACTTTGATTGTTTGTTGAAATATTTTAATATCTTAGGAAATTAAATATTTGTGTTTTAAATCTTGAAAGCTTGTTTGAGACTTTTTTTTGTTACTTTACCCCTAGTCGTAACAAGGTCAATGAATAGCAGCTATAAGGATTGATACGGGATTCTTTGACACTGCTTTTGAAAATACGAGTTAAACACTCTGCCCATAGTGGCGGCTGGTAATCAATCATCGCATAAAAGACATTATGACTGGCCGCGGATCAATCGAATCACACAAGTAGGTGTGAATGCCTACTTAATTTCATCTGGACTCGAAGGTCCTGAGTAGGAAAAATAGTTGGACAGAAGCTCAGTGGGTCACCTACGTACGTATTCACTATAAAATATAAGCATTTTCAAACCTGTATAACTTAAAGATTGTCATTAAATATTCATGAAAGTTACAATACATACTTACAAGTTATCTTATAATTACCATATTTTGCTTACAGATAAAGTAAAAAACAACAACAAAGATTCGAAAGAAATATTTATATAACTATATTGTTTGAGCCTTCTGTTCTTTGTTTTGGTCAAAAGTCACAGCTCTGAAAATGTGATTTTCCTTTCAGCATCATAAGTACAGTTTCCCCTTGGCCTCGTTTTTATTAAGCTTTATAGGGAGACTACACGTGGACAAAGGCAGCTAACTTGCGATTTTATTATTCTAAGACCGAAAGGTGAAAGGTCAAAATCACCTGAGCCGACATTGCAAGAATGGCTGGTTTCCGCAAGATAAGGAAAGTTTTCTAATCCAATGCTCATCAAGCGTCATACATAGACTATATTTCAGTAAAGTCACTTTCCTATTAATTTTCGGGCCCAAAGGTCAAAAGTCAAGGCCACTGGAGCCAAAATTTTCATTTGGGCTTCCAAATGATAAGTCCATTTTCCTCAAGTTTGTCGCACCCAACTTTTAGCAACGTCAGAAACGGCAGCTTCCTATTAAGTCTGTGATCGATAAAACAAAGGACAAGATGAAAAAGCTATGCTACTGTTACACTGTAACAGCTACAATTGGTTAGGAGAATTCTGGAAGGTCTAGTAACTACATATATCAAACTTCGCGACATGTAATATCATATGATTGGAAAACAAATGCACGAAATGAGTTTAAAAAATACATATGAAGCTCGATTTATAATGATAAACATATTTAGGGCTACATTAGTCATCCCAGGTCAAGTGAAAATAAATGTTCTCATATTAATACTTGTTTATTTATTCCAAATAAAGACGATGCCCTCATAATTGCACTGCTCAGTTAGTCCGTGACGGCTTTTAACTGGGACATAATTCAGTCAGTAAAAGTCGTTCCAGTCAATTTTAATTTTATCCAACAGTAACTGATCCAAGATTATCTAAAAAAAAGTGGTGAAATATGAGTTGAAAACTATTTTTAGGACAATCACGAACTGATAGGACAAAACTAGTAAAATGGTGTTGTTTACATATATGGAAATAAATAAAGGCCAGTAGAAGCTACCGCCAAAATTAAAGTTTGTTATGTATTTATTCTTCATATTCATCTTGAAGCGATGTATCTCCACGTGTATTTTGCGACTAGTTATGCCACTGTCGTTTTCTACTTCGACCTTCCTAAAGAGACTAAAGGAGAATTTCAATAATTGTTAGTATATCATAGCACGTTTCTGGGTTGTATCATACTTGCCAATTTTAGACATTATTATAGATGTATTTCTCTTCAATTTTTTTAAAATTATTTTTGTTTTAATACACTATGTAATTTTCCTTCCGATGCAATAATTTATAAATGTTGAATATTTAAGTGCATATTGCTTACCTGTATCCAAGCATTTTACACACAACTCTGGCCTCATTAATGTACCAGTTATTATCGCATACAGTACCCCAGCTTCCATTGATATAAACCTCTACGCGACCATATGCTATCGATTTGCTAATTGAAGCTTTACCGACCAGTCGAACTGAAAATGAAGAAATACAAGAAGACACTTTATTAGAGGAAAATAATTATACAGTGTATATGATTAAAACATGCAATTGAGAAGAACAAAAACTTCAAATGAGTCTTATATGGCATACCCAATCAATCGAAAGTTTATTTTAGTTAAGGTTAAGAGATCAAAAAAATCATTTATTTCTGCGACAGTGAACCAAAATTAGTTCATCTATTATCAATACAATTAGTATTGATAATAGTGGTTTCAAGATTTATCCTCCTTTTGATTGGTATTTAACCTTTAGCAATATCTTTTTAAACTGAATATTCATCCCAGATCTAGTTGCCATTGAAACACCCGACGATCATTTATCAATACTTTCAATAATATGAATAATAAGGAAAAAAAAATTTCCTCGGTGGTTGTGAAGAAAGAATACATCAAAAATCATTATCAAACGCACCTATCTTACAAATTATCCGAAGGGATACCAAGAAAAAAGCCAAATACTTATGCAAATTGAAATGACAATTCTTTAAAATTTCGGATTTAAACATCAATTAATGAGACATTTTCAAGCAACAAATTTCAATAAAATTCGTCGAATTTACTTTTCTGTCAATGTTGGTTTGAAATCTTGAATAGTTAGACATATTGTGACACAAGGCCACTATTGAGACTAAAAGACTTTTTGAAATGTGATTATAAAACACATCATAAGATGAAGATTTCAGGAAGGAACTTCAAAATAAAGCTTGGTAACTATTGGCACAGAGGGGCCTGTTTCCACGAGATTTATTCAAACACTTTCTCATATAAGCATGCACTTATTCCAAACAAGATCATTAGCTCTTGTACTACGATAATAGCAGTTTTTGATTTTTTTACTGATCTAGGTCAAAGCCTTCTACCCATCATAGCTTTGTCCTCACATCACACACGCACGCACCTGAACCCGCGATTGTAATCCGCGTGAGTCTCCAAGCAAAGTTACCACGAGGCGCCCATGCCAGAGGAAAGTCATATGGGGTAGAAGGCTTCAAACTAGATCAGTAACCAACCAGACTGCTATTACCACACTACTAATGTCAATCACTCGATTACGAAACCATGCGAATGATGACTATGTTTCCCAATCCTGAAACCATACGATTGTAGCCTCAGTACACTGGCAAACAGTTACTTAATTTTCACTGCCTGTAAATCAGAGTAATTAATGTTCCGGTTCCGTATCTGTGCTCGGAGTTGCCGGTTGTTTTCCATTTCCGCCAACACTGTGTCGAACTCAGCTATCCTACTTGTTTTATCCTCAATAGCTATCGAGTACAGCTTGGTAATTATATTGAGACTGTTTTGTGCCGCCGCGAAAAGTTCTGAAAAGAAACATATACACGAATGCAGCCATAAGGAGATTTTTACCAGCACCACCTGCGATACCGGATACTATCGATATAGCCCCGACAGAAAATCCTATTGATGTGCCTATAATAATTGCTGTGGTTGCGATTCCAGTCACACCCAGGCCTACGATGGTTGCCGCGGCGATTCCGCCAATAGCGTCTAACTCCACACACATGCGGTTGTATTTCACGAGTAACGCGGTTCTCTTGGTGATTTCATCTCGCAGCTGTTGTTCCGCTGCGATTATTTTTCACGTCGGTAAGTTTGAGGGTCTATCATAGTTCTTCTATTAATAATGTGAACGCGTAGTATAATTGCTCAACAAACTGGTCTTGTTCAGAGGCAACACGGACATGCAGTTTTAACCAATTATCCTTTTTTACTGGTACATCTGCTATGCAATCCTAGAAAATATATTCCTGGGGAATATGTAAGTCTCTGGCAATTGTGTGTTCTGGCGGTATGACAGAATGTTCACTTAGAACCATATTGAGTATGCCCTTGATTGGTGTCTGAAACTATTGTGTTCGTCTTCGCCCAAGAACTGTTACACGTACAGAGGCATCCTTGTTGAATAACAGTCGAGATGTTTCTCTTCTTGGCTGAGTCAATGTTGGTGCAACAGGAAATGCAACCGGGGTGGATTTGTCGGTGTACTCCACTTCATTGTTGTATAAACAAACCCTGAGTATTTTCATGCCTGGTAGTGTAGTCAGCGATCGAGCGTTTTCACGTGCTAATGCAATGATTCAAAGCTGGTTTCGAGTTGGTATTGATACTTCATGGTCGTCCCAACCGTTGATTTCTAATTGGCTCTTAACGAGAATATTTTTGAGCTCATAAGAGGGTCTTATAATGCCATAATTTCGAAGCAGATATTCGTCGACAAGTGGAACGAAATTGCTATCAATATTAGCATCACTGCACAGATAATCCAACACAACGTCGGCAAATTTCGCAACCTCATCACCTCGGTCAGGATCCAAATGTGTAATGATAGTTCTCATCTTAAAAACAAACACCAAAGACGGTTAAGTACCCGACTGTAAAGATATTGACTCCTTTGAACTGAATTTCATCTGCGACGATCAACGACACTTGCCTCGTATATGTACAATTTCCTGGAAGCTTGATGTCTAGGTGGTCACGTATTATTAATTCACTGGAGATATTGTTTTTAATATTGTTATTGAACCCCACCCCCACCAGAAAAAAACAGAAAAGATGAATAAATAGCATCCAGACTCACTCATTTTTAAGATGTAAGATTTATGTTTATCAAAGCCATCTACGTTAGTGAAAATAAGTCAAAATTCCTGTGTATCTTCCAAATGAAGCTACTACACGGTGGTGGGGACACCTTTAAGATCTTCTCATCCACGTATTGTTTCATACCAGTATTAGCAGTATCGACATAGTTTTTGATAAACACAACCGACACGCAAGGGTCTTTGATACCCACGATTTCACTGATTTCAACCAAGTTCTTTGCGACGACGCCTCGCAGCTTTATAACAACATCGTTGATATATATGTTAGACGTTTTAAGATTTCCAGATTGATCTTGGAAAATCACAAGATCGCCCGGTTCGAGGTCAACAACAACACGGCTGGTAAACTCGAGCAAATCCGATTTGGTGGCAAACCTCCTCAGATCTGTATCAGAGTCGTGTCGGACCGAGTAACGTCCGTAAATGTTAATAGGCATTTCGTATACTATTAAGCGTATTTTATAAATGACAATGTAAAATCAATAAGCGTTTTCGGGGTTGGTGAACGCTCGAATGAACGCAACGCTTTAACAACAAAATGTTCACATATTGTTTCCCATGTGCGGGGAATAATTGACGCAAGTTCATTCCGCATAAAGACACCTCGGAAATGCTTGACTGACTTTGCCATTGCTGTCGAGAGTTGCTTCGATTTCCTTTCTATCGATGGAATAACGCGTGCAGTCAAGCAACGCAATGATGCCATTATTAACAAATCCAACCTTAGCATTGATGCGATAAGGGTTATTGTCGACATGTTTAAGTTTTCTCTCGATTTATAACAAGGCCTCACATGGAAGAAAATACAGAGACGTGTCTTGTACTTCTTCTTTTAAATGGAGTCCGGTCCCTAGCCGGATACGAATAATACTGAAAATCTTTGGTGCTGCGATCTACCATCACAGGCTCGCTCATGTACCACGCGGTATCAAGTGTGTTTGGAATTTTGCCATTGTTTTGACTTATACATTATTGGTTTCATCTAATACCGTTTGAGAGACAATCGCTGAATCGGCCATACGTTGTTGAGCGGTTTCATTGAGGATTTTACTATTCGGAGCTGGCATTGTGGCTGTCGATGGAAGTGTAACTGTCTTTGGTGGTGATCGAGTCATTAATTGTTGTAGTCGATTTCGAATCGATTGGACCGCTTGCAATGCAAGATTTTTTATCCGATCCGCAGCAACATTTTTGATGCTATCAACGACTCGCATCAAAAATGTTTAGCAATTGGTGCAGCGCGCGAGGATAAGGCCGCGATCACCTTTGGCGCTCCTGTAAACAATCCCTGGACAACATCGCCAAAGACATTTCCGTAAAATGTCATGTAAAAGGGTTTTCTCGCGTTGAGAACACGCTCGGGTATCACACGTGCACGTACAACCGACAATATTTTTAAATTTCAGGTCGAAATGAAAAACGCTATTAATTACAATTACAATATAATTTTATTTGCTTACATGCAGTTACACTTACTGTAGTGCAAACATAATAATATATACTGATATGCAGAAAACAAAAAGTCAAATAATGTAACGCCACTGATGTATGTTTAGTCATGTAAGCGCAGTCATATAATTGTCTGGAATGTTTGTTCGACCAAACGTTTGCTATCTGTCTAATTTCTTTAGCAGTCATTGACGCTAAATTCTTTTGATTATTTGGATTTCATTTTCGATAAAGGTAAGTAATTATTAATAATTTATACCCAATACTGTTATGTTTTGTTCATCTCAATCTCTCTTGCTCCCTGTGTTCATTCTGAATATTCTACTTACATGTATCTTCTGTAATACGACATATAAACTGTAACTTTACATCAGTTGTTGTTTATACGATTGCTTAAGCGCAGCTAATACACAGCAGTAGGTGACCAACTCACTACCATCCTACATAAATTAGTCCGCACCAATATTGTTGAGCAACATATTAATACAGCACTCGTCAACCAGTCAAACGAATTTCAGCTGTCATGTGCAGCGTCTTCGTTCAACAATTCATAGTTTGAAACGGTGAGAGCAATAACACGTTATATATTTCGATATTATCTTCGGTTTTATGCTTCACCACTTTGCTTTGTGTATTATTCCTTACCTTTACAATGAACTTCTGTATTTGGATCCATCGCTTTCTAGTGTGTTTCTAAAGTGCTATCTGCGCTTTTGTAACTTGCCGATCCATGCGTGCCTCTGTTTACTAACGAATGGCGTCATACTCCTCATGAAGACCGGAATCATTTCTATATCATTTGAACAATCCACTTGACTGGACCTCTCGGCATTTGAAGCAACAAAACTTGAGGTAATATGTACTATGGGACTACTGCTCTTCCGAAGTCCGCATACCGTCATCACCGTCGACAGTCCAATTTTGGTGTCTGACCTGTTTCGGTGACCTCGGCTTCACGTACGCAATTTCCTGCCCGGAACTTCTTGGACGTCATTCGCTTTCATGTGTTCCTAATGTAAACATTACTGCCATTTCCCGCAACTTAATTCGGTAATGCCCATAATTCTCGTGAGTCGAACACACACACACACACACACACATATATATATATATATATATATATATATATATATATATATATATATATAGACAATATCTCGACCACATTATATGCTAGATCGTACATCGAGACATGTCTAGACCTTCCAACTCGATTGCATCCAAGTACACGTTACTACGGAGCAAATGCCTTAAAAATGTTCATATTCCAACCGGTCTACGCAGGGCTAGTGAGATATTGCACGTGAGGTTACGGCGGAGAGATTCTTCTTCCATAGAATACAGGGACGTTGTAATCGCACTGCAGCGCACTACTCATGAAGTGGGAACAACTTCCAACAATGGCCGCCACAGATGTAAACATGGTATCTAAAAGTAATATTGTGAGCTGAATCCACCTCATTCCACGTTTTGATTATCGACCGGAATCGCAATAGGGTGGGTTGTTCCAAGCTTACAGATCTGCTATTTACCCCAGACTGAAGTAAACCACTTTCTACATCAGTGTTTCTGTAGCGGTTATATGGGTGTAATAAAGAATTCAAACAATCCAACAGCGAGCAACCAGGTTTGTTATATCCATTATCACTGAATTAATCAAGATCAAGATATCTGCTCCTTTTCATCACAGTTAAATGGATGCTCATTCTGGATATCGGCTGGGTTTTTGTTGTGAATAAATCGATGTATAGATTTATCATACAGTTTCATCTAAGTTCCATGCATATGTTTATCATAGGGTTTTATCGAAGTTGGAACAACTTATAGTCTGACATTATTTGCTTATAGGTTTGAAAAATAAAATATGTTTGTGTGACAAGTGACTTAGAGAGCAACTGGAAATGATGGGCACGGTTTTATAGTGAGTTTCTTTTCACTGTTTACGAAGCTGAAATAATGGCTGGAATTCGATCAGACAATTTATCACTTTTTATGTACGCTGTTACGCCACACGCAAATTGAAATTGTAGTTGGGATTTTACGGTGCATATCTCATAATTGTTGTGTTCTCTTGCGTAGAACGCAAACCAAAATACTGATTGGGATTTTTAATTGAGCATTTAGTCACTGTTGACGTAAACTCACATAGAAATCATGGTTGGGAATTTTAGTTATGTATTTCATCGCTGTTTGTGTGTGACATAAACTATAACGATTGTTTTTACTTTTTCGTACACAATTGGAACTTCGTAATGTAGAATTTTATACGTATGCCAGTCCTCTTGAAACCTTCTTGCGACATAATAGTCTTCAAGCTGATCCCGAGTTACAAATTCCAAAGATTAAGAATATTGAAAGGAACACTACCTCGATCAACCAGAGGGGGGGGGGGGGACTGCCAAGAAATAAGGATTAAGTACAAAGAAAATAACGAGGATCGAAGTAAATTTCAACAGTAAATGTTGTTATTGGGGACATACATTATGCTAAAAAGGATCATTACATTGAAACAATGAAAACTGTTCATGAACAAAATGAAAACTGAGTGTCGCAAGACAACAGAAAAGTATTATAATATTGGTTTGGTTTAAAAATATGAAGCTATTATGTGGGCATGAGGGTACATCTTTTGTGTAGGAACTCAGAAACTCTTAGATAAAGGATTATACTATTGATGTTTTGGATAAATTTTTCAAAATGTTTTAGAAAGTCAACAAAACAGAGTGCTTTACTTTGATTTTTAAAAACAAATAATTCAATTTTAAAAAGAGCATGAAACCTATCAAAGAACAATATATTGAATTAGAATTATAAAAACACAAAAGACACTTCTTTTGCTTGAAAGGAAACCCGTGATAACAACGGTTTGCTTTAGGATTTATTGGGGGTTGGAAACATTTTTCGCCTATGTTGGCGTATTATATGCTTAATGAACAATAACGTATTATGGACTCAAAAATTGTGATGATTCACTGGATCGTTATCATGTGTATATATCTAGTATGTGTAACTGTGTATTGCGCCTGTAATTTACGTGCATACCTGAGATAGAGAGAGGTGTTCATGATATTTTGTCTTGTTTAAGTTTAATGCATTTTAAATTTTTGTAACAATGAACATAACAAATGTCATTTACCACTCAGCATTATACAACTTTTATAGTTACTGATAGCATGTTACTGCAAAAAACTAGTCAATTTCAAGATGGGTCCTCCTTCGAAAATGTCTATCGAAGTGCTGTTTAAACTGTTATTACCTTTCTCTATGTCTGAGTGTAACTATTTAATAATGCATACTGTCTTGCCGAATCAAATAGTTCTCTAAGTAAAATAAACAGATTCACTGCTTTAAAATAAGTCCACAATACGTGCAACATTTAATGACTTGCAAGAAATATGTATTGTATTTCCGTTTGCATTTTACCGCTGTAAGAGAATAAGCATTTGCAAACTATCATGCAAAGCCAGTCTAAGCTATTTATGTGCATGCAAATACAAGCATCCGCGTGTTGAAAAGCTCCAAGTTTCACTTTGACTATTTAATGAAAATATTTTATTTTATATTCAACTATTTTGCATGATTTATATTGAAAGGTAAGAAAACATTTGCGTAATGTGATGGAAAGACGGAAAAAAGGATAATGGACCGATTGAAAAAAAGATTGGTGATCGAAAAATGGAAAAAGAAAACGAAGAAAAAGAAAAAGGTGACTGAAAGATAAAGAGCAAACAGAAAAACTGATGAGACAGTAAGGAAAACAAAAGTATAGAAAAGACTTCTGGAAGGAGAGGTCATAAACTAGAACAAGGACAAAGAGAGCAAGAAAAAGAAAAGTGTGACGTGATGAACAGAAAGAAAAAGAAAGAAAAACAGAACACAAAAGATAAATCAAATATTTTAATCATTATTTAGATAAATATAAACAAAATGAGGATAATAGGGGACGTTCAGAGCATAGAATCCCAAACACGGTATCGAATATATTCTGTTATAGCTATATACTCTAAAATCAAACACAAGTTTTAAAAAAAAAAAACAATTTCGATCGTCTTTTGACATTTAGTTTGATTTTTTCATGAAGATTTTGATTTGTTTCAATGCAACTTTCCTTTGGAGCAAAATATATGTTCACAACAACAACAGTTGCCCTTGAAATACTCTCAAGTAATTTTCTTTGATTTATGTTTACCTGAACGTAAACTGTGACCACATACTCAATTTGAAATCCAAACCATTATTCCCGGATTGCGTCCTATGTAACATCACACATAAACTGTGATGAAATACGCAAATCAACATTCCGATCATGATTTCAGTTTGCACGCTACGTAAACAGTGACGACAAACTCATTATAAAACCCTGCCCATTATTTCCATTACTTTCTATGTCCCTTGTCACAGAAACATATTATATTTTTCAAAACTATAAGCAAATGATGTCAGACAACAAGTTCATGCAACGTAGATAAAAGTCCTTTGATATATGTATATTGACTGAGGTAAAGTTACAAACCGTATCTCGTAATATAGAAGTAGCATATACGTTGAATATTACGAATGCACAGAGAGTGTAAGAGAGATAGAGATGAACCTAGCATAGCCGTATATGGTATAATAACAAGAATTGATTCCTTTCCTTTATGGAAAATGCAATCCAAAATATCTAAGTAAGTTAAAGTCAATGGTTGCTAAACAAAACACACTGCACACTCGAGAAGTAGCAAATTTAGGTAAAAATAGCATTCCATGCAATCACGTGACTGAGCATACGTGACGAAACAAAACTTTAGTGGTGTGACATTTATCAATTTTTGGTTTTTTTTTGCATTGCCGTATATGTTAGTATGTATGTGCTAGTCAGTATAACTGCAAGTAAGCAAATATATTGTTAATATAACTAATCTTAAATCTATAGTCAATACTTAGCACACATTGTTATACTTTAACTCTTTTCTCAAAAAAGTTTAATCCCGTAAAGAAACTCACTTTGATTGAGCATCACAAGGACTTATAAACACTATTATTAAATTGTAATTATCTTGTATGTGTGCTTCTATGAGTGTTTTTGCGTGTGATATTTTATGATAACATTTGCGGTGGAGTTTTGTTCTTGTTTAATGTTTAATGCAATGTTTTCAGTAATTGACTGTTTCCACCATTTAGTAGATGATCATGGTGGCCAGGGGGAAAAAAAAGTCATTTTATTTTTTTAAAACTTAAATACTTACAAGCAATATTCCAAATATAAATCGCACATCGAAGCCCTCGGACTGAGCGAAATATATGATGTTTTTTAAAATTATTTTGCGATGTTCATTAACATGCAATGTCCCTATTATTGAAATGTGACACTTCGTATGACCCTAATCGTCTAATGCAGGCATTGATTTGCTTCCATAATTATTATTGTTAATAATAGAATTAATAATTAACTGTTATTAAGAATGGTCTCAGACACGTAAGTCATTTCTTTGCTCACCAACTTTGATTTGTATAAGGGTCGAAGTCTTTGAAGGGGATTCTGTTATCAATGCTATCGCGCTTTTAATTTACGTATTTTCAACGCGTTTTTGCTTTGTTGAGACATGAAATTAATGAAAATATGCCAAAGTATTGCTAATGTATAAGAGTTTCTACGTCATAAATGTATTTACTCTGTGAAGACATTACCTTATTACGTTTTGTCTGGTTGACCTTTACAGTAAACACACATGACAGTTGGTACCATTTTATAAAACATTTGTCAAATGTCATAATTCCACAAATTAGGCAAATCGTCCTAAAGCTTAGTTTTAGTTATACGGGACATATGTCTACATGCAGACTTACTGTTGCAAGCAACACCAGGGTCGTTGTCGTGAGAACAGTTTTGAGCCCAGGACAGAGATGAGCACTCGTCCAATGACGTATGATAAGATCTACAATAGGCACGATCTAAGACGACCGGCCCGGTCCCCTTACCATATTTTGCATTCTTGATACCTATTCCGTATCTGAAAAAAAGAAGTAACTGAAATCAAGAATATAATCTTCATAACAATTACAAATTTGCAACGTCTTGCCCAATTACGGTAGAGCTGTTCAAATTGCATAACATGCGTCTTCAGCATCTTTGATTATTCATCAATCACGAATCGTTAAAGGTTTTTCTTGCCTCAATGCCGTTGATATGTGGCTTTGCTCTTAAGTTACGAGAGAAAGTGAAAATGTATGCGATAAGATATGATACGCTGGATAATCTACACGGCTTAAAATCTTTTCTGCAGTATAGTGCAGTATGATATTAATAAGAGCAAAAACTCAGACTGATCACTTGTATGGATTTTTACAAAATGTTCGTCATATCGTGTCTACTGAGGACTTTTGCAGCGAATACTTGATTTTTGCCAATTGTTCCTAATATGGAGTACGTTTGAATGCAATAATGTTTTGTTGCTCTTCTGTTTATAATAAAATGTTTCAATCGTTCGCCAAAGATGTTATTATTGGCCTTCTCATTAGCAAACAAACTAGTATTTATACAAAATCAATTCACCAGATATAAAAACATCGATTACAATAACAGCGTCACGTAGACGTATTCAATATATCTCACGACCGCATTACAGCAGAATCTAGCCCTAGATATTTTGAATTTGTCGATTTTCTAAATTAAAGTAAAGTAAATCAGACCCACAGAGTTTTATGTTTGTTGATATAATTCCGTAGTGGTGAAAACATCGTGAAAGCTATTTTAAATCATTGAGACAGCATGGAATATCATACTGCGTCATGAACATAAGTCTTGTAAAAATAGAAGTTAGAGTTTGCTAGATTCTAGCAGTACTTTGGAGATGATGTGTTAGCATGGTAAGATTATTTTCCTTTACAATGTTAATCTCATCATTAGCATTGTCCCGAATTAATGCAGGTCCTTAATTGGAGTTAATTGGTTTCCTTTAACCGTCAGACTCATTAATCGTGATTAGTATCCTAACTGACACAATTGTCATGTAAATAAAAAAGTTTCAAAAGGTTACAGAGGTCATATTGGATCCACAAGTTGCAAGTATTTTTCTAAGGTTAAACAATATCTATGTACAGGGTTTAACGGCAGATCAGCAAAATACTGATTCCAATTTAAAGTTAGTTTCTAAACCTGTAAAGATAAATTTAAAAAATAAACATATATAGGAGTAAAAGCCTTAATTTCCTCCACCTTCCCACCTCACCCCCAGTTCACCCCCAAAAACGTAAACTATGTAGTAGCACAAGAAAAATAATACATTTAAAACCAAACATGCAAACATTACGTAAAAGCAATAAAAACTCAAAGATAAAGGTCAACACATTATATCCTTGAAATATAGACTTAAAAATGTGTTAAATTAACTGCATTCTCTCACAAAGTCCAAGATTTTTACTAGTGATATATCATCAAGTTTTTTAAGATAGTTCTTTAAAAAAAATTCTATCTCTGAGGATGGAAGTCTAAGCACTCAGTTGGAATGTGTTCCACTGTCAGTGGACACTGGCAAGGTATATACTTATGTGTCTTATGTGTGATTGGCGCAATACCACCTTATCACCGCTATTTGTTTTATGTGATCGATATTTAATATTCAGAAGCTTGTCTATGACATATTTTGCAAAGTGTATTGAACATGCAATTTGTATCATATTTGCAAAGTATATAGAGCATGTCAATTTGTATCATATTTGAAGTCACTATATGGAATCTTCAATAAAAAAAATGGGTAACTGGAGAGCGACCTGGCTGCTTTTTCTGCTTTTTCATTACCCTTAATACAAACGTGAATAGATTTGCCAAAAGTACATAATATTTTTTCCAGACTGTATTAGCAAATCATGTTTCTGTATAATTCGGGATATTAACTAGTTATCAAATTTAAGGTTTTACAAGGCTTTCAGTGTGAAAACGGAATCCGAAAAGATTATGAAATTTTTTTTGAGAGAGAGAGATTGCAGGGTAGTTCAATGATTTAAGTAAAGATGATAATTTCTGCCATAAAAATTGACGCTTTATCCCGTCACCAGCTTGATTAGCCATGGAGTGTTGCAAGGACAGGTGAAACCTTGCTTTCATCTTTTGAACCCTAACGACACAGGTACGTATGGCCACATTAGAAGACTCTGATTTCACTGAATTTACTCTGAACAACAAGAGGACTTGTTGCGAACTTTTTGCGTTGTCAAAGGTCAAATATTATATTTTATTTGATTTTATTTTGAAGGAGACGGTTAAAAACCAAAGTGGTGATTTGAGTATATAAAAGTTTGCAGTATTTTAAGATTGATTTTGGCTGCTGCTAGATCAGGACAAATTCGTATGCACAAAGTTGGAATGAAATTTCGTTTCTGAGTGTATAAGCTTTCGTATTTGGACCAAAAGACGACATTATATGCGGGATTCGATGGATTAGAGGATAGTTTGTTAGTATACCGAAGAGCTAATTTTGAATAAAGTGATGGTTGATTTCCCTCAACATTGAGGCTTTCTGAAGAAGAGGTTCGAAATGCACCCATAGAAAGTCTATGTCCATGATTGTGTATCTGATTAAGCATCTGCGGGTAAGAACTGCAAGCTGACACGTACACAATCAAGTTATAGTCACGTTCAAAATGTACTGAATTCCTGTAGAACCAGGGTAAGACCTTATGGTCTGCTCCCCAGTCTGTGCTTGACAAATCCAGGGCTTTTTTACATTTGCCCCTGAGGTATTATATATGCGAAAAGAAAGTTAGTTTACGGTCAAAAATAAGACCCCCAAAATGTTTTATCTTCCACAACAGGAAGAACAGAACTGTGATGGCAGAGTTTGGGGTCATCATACATTCTATGTAATCTACAGATGTTATTTCGGAAATTTGAAACCTTTCTCTGACGACAATTTGTGAATTCTACTTAAGGATATCTGTAGCTGATGTTCAACACTATGCATACTCCCTGATTCACAGAAGATCAAAAAGTCGTCCACATACAATGAGCAGTCATTTTCCTGATTGCACATAAATATAGGTAGGAGCCCCCTCCCCACAACCCCCACCACTTTGACCCCATAACGAATAGCTCATTTATCATGCCTGCACTTCCATGTGCTGTCATAATTCTTCTCCAAGAAAGACAAAATGGCCACCATATGTTCCTTCACCATGAAAACTTCCGTACTAAATGTCTTAAGTTCGACCAGATGGCCGATTGTGCCTCTCCGGCATTTAATGTGTGATAGTAGTTTCATTAATTAAAGATACCAGAGGAGCCCGTCAGGGATCATTCGTCCCATTGCCCCGCAGATTCAATCCGCGAGTGATACTGGACGACAGTTGGAACGATGAGTATGTCCCTTTCCAAGTCTAGGCACCGGCGCCACTGCCGCATGTCGCTATAGTTGTCTTGCAATACAGTATAGACAAGAATACACCTTTTCACGCTACTTTTGGATTAGTCAAATATGTCGACTAAAGCTGCGTAACGGTTTGACCATTCATTGAAATATCCAAAAAGGGTTTGGTGTATTTGACGATTAGGTGCACAAATAGTGAATGCATTTTCCACACTCAGCACACACACACAATGTTTATCCCGGGAAATAATTTGAGATACACATGCATCACTTCACCTTTGTTTTTATCACATATTAACTGAAATAATCTAATGAGGTGAAAACGCTAATTCATTTTTGATAATATATGTCTAATACAGGTTATTGCATGCGTATGCAGTCTGATATTTTGTTGGGACGAGGTCTTTTTGCACTTGGCCGACGAGCTTGCTTAAAAGAGTATACCGGAGATATTGGATAGTACACATAAAATAACCTGTATATTATATGCTCTAATGCATAACTATCATTAGTCACCTGGACCCGTACTCACGAAACTCCTCAACCTGGGTGGTCGCTCAGATTGAATATTATCTTCGTTCACTTTGAAATCTATTGAATTTCAATTAGCTTAGCTATTGGAGTTTGAGTGCACTCAAGTTGAGGAGTTTTGTCAATACTGTGTCTGGCCTCATATGAACTCCTCTGCTTTTAAGTGTACACTCAGATTCATCCCATGTGTTTTTTTAGATTTTGTTATATTCGTGTAATTTTGATAAAATATCCAACTATAGACAGCATGCAAAAACTAGATAGGTTTCAACTTTCACATCTCTAGTATATTAATACATGTATTAATTATTTAATATACAAAATTAGATTGAGGACACACAAGTTCAGAAGTTTCATGAATACTAGGCCAGAGTACTTAACATTGCTACCAGCAAAATGTGAGATATGTGGGTTCCGGTGTTTTGTTTGTTTTTTTGTTTGTTCCTTTTTAAACTTCATTCATAAACAGAGGATCTCAAATGGGTAATGATTTAATATTTAATGTATTCAACGATTTTCATAAAATTAATGTTAAATAATTAGCCATTTGAGATTATGTTTATCACATAGCTTTTATTCTAATGGAAATAGTTTAGAGAGAAAAAAGAAGAAATAATTTCGTTTCTTCTGGTTCAGACGGTGCACCTTTCAATTGTTGCGGTAAACAATAGTCGCAGACGCTAGTTGAATTAATAGTACGCAGTTCTATAACCAGTAACATTTAAAAGAAGATTTTTGTTACAGATTATAACTCAAAGAGCAACTGTCCTTCCAAATCAATAGGACATTTTACCCAGACAACATCGTTTTTCAACACTGGATCTCCGGTCGACATTCCTTTGTAATGTTAAATAGTTCACTCGGGTTAGGTTAGATACGCCATATGCATCGATGTCGATGAGAATGTTTACAATGTTTCCACGTAAAGCGTGTCAATTCCACTACTATGGATGCAGTATTGTATGCAGCAGAAAAAAGTAGCATTCCAGTTGTTGGATATTCATGGGAAGTGAAGATTACAGGATACAGAAATTGCGCTAAATCTAGACTAAAGATGTTGCTGAGAATACTAATTCCAGATTTCATGTATTTGTGACCGAATATTTGCATTATTTGAATTGGAGCAATGCTGTGGTTGACTAACTTTCTGTCAGTTGGTAGACCGGCATTTGTCCACATTCTTGTCTAAACAGAGGTAAGTTTATTTACTCCTATAGGTTAACATTTAAACCACACTTTTCATAGGGTGGGATGCCTGTTAAAGGTTTATAGCCACACACCCCCCCCCAGCCCTCTATTCCGACGGACGTATCCTTTTCTTCCCAATGGCCCCTTGGGCAATCGATTTAAAAAATGGCCGCCACAATGTTGATAGTAATAGTAAAAAAAAGTGTTACTGAAGGCTGAGTAAGGAAAATTCATACGGTCGCAGCCAGTCAGTAAAGAGAATATTGCGCAGAAATTTCATGGGCTTATTTGGACCAATCGGATTCACGTAAAGTGATATGTTAACGTGTTAACATATAAAAATGTTAAGCTGCACACACAATATGTCAAGTGTACCAACTGTGTGATAATTTCATTTATGACACGTTTGAATATATCAGATGACGTACACACATGTACCAAGATGACGTCATAATGTCACGACGAATGTCCTTATCGGCAATGTATACCGATAGAGGACAATGTATACGGGAAAATAGTGTTCAGTTACAGCCTGTATTAAGTCTATGTGACATAATCATAATATATAGTAATAATACTCGCATTTACAAAAGATGAATCCTTTACTTATGTTACCAGAACTTCCTCGTTTGCTTTTTGATAGCAAATAATGAATCCAGTTGAAATATCTGCATTGTCTTTGATATTTAATGGATTTTTGGGGGTCTTATAGTGTAATTGATACAAGTTCGGATCGAGATGATAACGATGTTGAAATTAATAATAGATTAAAAATGATAATAATAATAATAATAATAATAATAATATTGTAATTATTATTAGTAGTAATAGTATCTCAGTACATATAGTAATAAAAATGAAACAAAACAAGTTGAGAAGCAATAGAAGAAGACGAATCAGAAGGAGTAGAAAGTCCTCATCGTAGTTATCATCCCTGCCGTTTTTTGTCGACGCTGTTTACTTCATCCTTAAAAAGTCCGCTTAAGTCGAGGAAAGGATTGTTCTTACCTTACCAAGAATCTTTACTTATAGTGAAAAATCTGAATGACATTTGCAAATATTTTAATTTTTGGTATCAGTCGGGTTGTCTCCCTTTCATCGTGTGCCCTAAAATCAGTGTATATTGCATGACTAATGGCAGAGCAGGGAAATAAACTTTCACCTTTATTATCAAACATTGTGAACAATCAAACATTGTGAACAATCAAACATTGTGAACAAACAGGAGGGTGGTGACTCTGAGGCTGCTCCATAAGTTTAATATCGTGACACCTGGTAAAGAAGACTTGCGGTAGAAAAGTTGTTTTTATTTTCTTTTCTTCTTTATGTTTTCTCTGGACTACAACTGTGAATATTTTGACCGCGACTCTCCCTTTTTCACTTATGGGTTAGTCATAACTGGTTTTTGTTTTTCTCATTACTCGACAAAATGGAAAAAAATTGAAGATGCCCTCTTAAGTCACCAGACAATTAGCGTAATGTATGTCAATTGATCGTATATGCTAATAAAAATGTACATTATACACACATAACATAACCTTGCTCAAATAAGCCTCATCTTACTTACCAGTGTCATGTTACTTGTGTGTGACGGGTTATTGGAGTTAAAGTAAGCAAATGTGTTTAATACTATGTTACTTGTGTGTAATGGAGTGAATTAAAATATGCCAGTGTGATTAATATGAAGATACTTGTGTGTAACGGGTTATTTGAGTTAAAATAGGCCAGTGTGTTTAATATGATGTTACTTGTGCGTAACGGGTTATTGGAGCTAAAGTAAGCAAGTGTGCTAAATACTATGTTACTTGTGTGTAATGGAGTGAATTAAAATATGCCAGTGTGATTAATATGAAGATACTTGTGTGTAACGGGTTATTTGAGTTAAATAGGCCAGTGTGTTTAATATAATGTTACTTGTGCGTAACGGGTTATTGGAGCTAAAATAAGCAAGTGTGTTTAATACTATGTTACTTGTATGTAATGGAGTGAATTAAAATATGCAAGTGTGGTTAATATGAAGATACTTGTGCGTAACGGGTTATTGGAGTTAAAGTAGGCTAGTGTGTTTAATACTATGTTACTTGTGTGTAATGGACTAAATTAAAATATACCAGTGTGATTAATATGAAGATACTTGTGTGTAACGTGTTATCGGAGTTCAAATAGGCCAGTGTGTTTAATATGATGTTACTTGTGTATAATGGGTTATTGGATTTAAAGTAGGCTAGTGTGTTTAATACTATGTTACTTGTGTGTAATGGAGTGAATTAAAATATGCCAGTGTGTCTATTACGAAGATACTTGTGTGTAACAGTTCTTTTTAGTTCAAATAGGCCAGTGTGTTTAATACGATGTTACTTGTGTGTAACGGATTTTTTATAATAAAAATAGGTCAGTGTGTTTAAAATCATGTGACTTGTGTGTAACGGATTTCTTATAATTAAAATACGTCAGTGTGTTTAATATGATGTGACTTGTGTGTAACGGATTTGTTTTATAATTAAAATAGGTCAGTGTGTTCAATATGATGTGACTTGTGTGTAACGGATTTGTTTTATAATTAAAATAGGCCTGGGTGTTTAATATGATGTTACTTGTGTGTAAAATGTTATTGAGTTCAAATGAGCTCCTGGATATATATGCGATTAAATTAAAAAAATCATACTTGGAAAGAATAATTTTTGACCCAAGTGGCTCAATTCATTTCATCGCGAGAAAATGTCAGATGAACATTTCTCACCTCAAAGGAGCAGGTATCCAGTTCAGGATATTAATCTTTGACGGCGAAAAGCACAATATCGAATGTGCTTACTATTTTTATGTCAATCTACAAACATATTTTAATAAGTTTCTAATGACGTCTGATGTAAAAATGAAAAATGTCACGATGTTATATTTGCTTACTAAAATTTAGATACTGTGTAAAGTTTCAGATCCAGGTGTTGTCCATTTGTCCTAAACATGACTATAAAGTCTTCACATACTTAGTAGCAACGTTTAGTGCTGGTTGGTAACCTTAATAGGACAGAACACCAGTTCTACTCAGGTCATCCCTCCCTCTTCCTCCCCCACCCCTCCTACCTTTGTCCCAACCTAGCCAGGTTTAAATTTCCAGTTGTTTCGACCCGAGCAATCGAAGTTACAACTTTTGCTTTAGTGCCTGAAAAAACATACCACTGTAAAGCTTGAAATCAAGGTTCGGGCATGCTCCAAAAGTTCACGTATTTGAAATATTTGTTATATAAAAATTCTGACTATCCCACAGGCAGGCACTTACGTAGCTACAGTTTCTAATATATTATTAATTTCCAACATCATTATCATCTCCATCCAGACCGACAGAGAGATGTTTTTAGACAAAGGTCGGAGATGGAGTTCAGAGAGAGAGAGAGAGAGAGAGAGAGATATATTTTCACTCACTTGTATCCAAGCATTTTGCATACGACAGTCGCTTCATCGTCATCCCATAAGCGATCACACACTGTGCCCCATGTCCCGTTGTAATTTATTTCCACACGCCCATAAGCAAAATAAGTAGTAATGGACGAATTTCCAGCAAGACGCACTATTTAAAGAAGCGAAATTTAAAGTTTTGAAAATATTTGTGGAATGAAACTATTAAGACTAAATAAGTAACGAAAAACTATGCCCCCCCCGAACACACCCACCCACTTACATACTATTCAAGGTTTTCAAGACACATAATTCTATCTTTCTCTAACACTCTTACACACAATTAATGATTCCGTTCATTACCTATTTTAAGAGACTTTCTCAAAATCTGGATATTTTGCAAATTTTGATATTTATTGCACTTGAGAAATTCTGAATGCTGTAAATTTTCTGTACCGCAAAATATAATAATGTTTCTTAATCTATTCTTGTCGTGGTTGTGATATATATATATATATATATATATATATATATATATATATATATATATATATATATATATACATACATACATACATATATATATATATATATATATACATTCACATACATATATATATATATATATATATATAATATATATATATATATATATATATATATATATATATATATATATATATATATATACATACATAAAGAGAGAGAGGGGGATAAATGTGTTTGTTGGAGAGGTAGCCAGGTAATATTTCATGTCACACAGATCGTACTTTACTCTCACGCCATATGTGTTAGGTATCTGCAGGCACTTAAGAAGCTATAACAAGGGGAATGTGACTCGAACAAATGGGTAACTCAGGGTTACAAACCATGCCCATGGTTTGACTATCAAAGATCAGTCCAACTTCTCCAAAATCACTGTTAGGCTAGGTTGGGGATGGGATGTTAGAATTTGCATAAGTTCGCGTCATACCTATGAAATATATGGGTAGTAGTACTGTTGGTTTTGGTTATGGTGATGATGGTATAACTCGAATAAAAACCTTAGGTCGTATGTTTTGAATGTAATTCATACGAGACTAAGCCGGAAATGTGGAGGGAATGGGGAGGGGATGGGAAAGGGGGCAGAGAGAGATAGAGAGAAGCTCCAAACTAAACTTCTATGTGCAAATTGATAGTTCATTTATCAAAACCTGTATCTCGATTCCGGTAATCTGCGCGCCTACCGGTAATACGTGCGTCTGATTTTGTCTTATTTTGATATATTTTATCATTTTGCGGTATACTGTGCACCCGATTTGCCTTATTTTACTTTATTGTGTGTGACTTTATGCCATTTATGTTTCTACCGATTGTAATTTAAACAGGAAAAACAGTTGTACAGATCTACCGAAACAAAAATCGAACAAAGACGAACATATTCCGATACTGTGGCAACGGTGTACATGAATTTGGCGATCCATTTTTTATTTATCTCAAGTACTGGTCATGAACATGGTAACAATTCATGTGAGTTAATTCAATTACGATAATATTAATATGCAGCTACTTAGATGAGTAAATAGTTGTATAGGAACATTTGTGTTATTTCAAATCGTTGTATAAGAACAGTTGTGTTATTTCAAATCGTTGTATAAGAACAGTTGTGTTATTACAAATAGTTGTATAAGAACAGTTGTGTTATTACAAATAGTTGTATAAGAACAGTTGTGTTATTGCAAATAGTTGTATAAGAACAGTTGTGTTATTGCAAATAGTTGTATAAGAACATTTGTGTTATTTCTAATAGTTGTATAAGAACAGTTGTGTTATTGAAGATAGTTGTATAAGAACAGTTGTGTTAATGCAAATAGTTGTATAAGAACATTTGTGTTATTTCTAATAGTTGTATAAGAACAGTTGTGTTATTGCAAATAGTTGTATAAGAACAGTTGTGTTATTCCAAATAGTTGTATAAGAACATTTGTGTTATTTCTAATAGTTGTATAGGAACAGTTGTGTTATTACAAATAGTTGTATAAGAACAGTTGTGTTATTGCAAATAGTTGTATAAGAACATTTGTGTTATTTCTAATAGTTGTATAAGAACAGTTGTGTTATTTCAAATAGTTGTATAAGAACAGTTGTGTTATTACAAATAGTTGTATAAGAACAGTAGTGTTATTACAAATAGTTGTATAAGAACAGTTGTGTTATTACAAATAGTTGTATAAGAACAGTTGCGTTATTTCTAATAGTTGTATAAGAACAGTTGTGTTATTACAAATAGTTGTATAAGAACAGTTGCGTTATTTCTAATAGTTGTATAAGAACAGTTGCGTTATTACAAATAGTTGTATAAGAACAGTTGTGTTATTGCAAATAGTTGTATAAGAACAGTTGTGTTATTTCTAATAGTTGTATAAGAATACTTGTGTTATTTCTAATAGTTGTATAAGAATACTTGTGTTATTTATAATAGTTGTATAAGAATACTTGTGTTATCACAAATAGTTGTATAAGAACATTTGTGTTATTTCTAATAGTTGTATAAGAACACTAGTGTTATTTCTAATAGTTGTATAAGAATACTTGTGTTATTTCTAATAGTTGTATAAGAACACTTGTGTTATTTCTAATAGTTGTATAAGAATACTTGTGTTATTTCTAAAAGTTGTATAAGAATACTTGTGTTATTTCTAATAGTTGTATAAGAACAGTTGTGTTATTTCTAATCGTTGATAGCTTTGGGGGACAACATGTATGCCATATTACAATGACTTACCAGGTAGGTATACATCATTCTTAAAAACTGTTACAATATTCTCAGAAGTAATGGCATACTAGTATCTGTCACCAATGAATTAAAGGACCAACCATTTCGTTCGGGGTCGTAGATTTTTTTCTAAAATAGATTGAAAAAATAGTCTTGCTCTGATTTTTTACAACAAAAAAAACCCTAATTTTATAATTATATAGTTTTAAAAAATGTACTTGAGCTAAACGACAAAAAAATCCCGTTTCGAAAGAAAATCCCATCCCCGCCCTCGCTAGCGAAGTTTAAATCGTCGGTCCCTAACAACGTATGTTTAATATAACACATCCAAAACAACAGCCGTCTGTGTTTAATGAAGCATAGACAATCAATAGTCTTGCAAGATCATAGCCACGTGACGAAGACCATTGTTGTGGCAGCTTTAAATAATTAATATATTATTATTATTCACTTGACAATGCCATGATTTTGGTACCTGCAATCTTTCTACTCAATATATATATATATATATATATATATATATATATATATATATATATATATATATATATATATATATATATATTTAATGCTATTCCAGTGTCACCATTTTAGCATCCTTAAAACGTTTTATTATTAATGTTTGCAATGCCTGTACATGTAATTTGTTTCCAATTATTACACTGTCTTGAGACGATTCTTCGTCGAAAGCACATGGCTGCTTTGGACGAGATCGATCGGCATTCATTTTATTAATTGTGCTGATTTGTTTTCTCCATCACTACATTACGAGTAACTGTTAGGTAGATGTTTCATGCAGAATTACGATATTTTATACTGCCCTGCTTGTTTAATGTGTATTTTAGTCTATTCCCGAAACATGCTTCGTTACAATTGTAAGTTAGCCAATTTTCCCAGCATTCTGTGTTACTGAGCACGAGGTGGTAGTGTTCCCGTTTGTAACACACGAACCAGAGAACCTGGGTTGTCTCCGTTAAGTATGTCTGCGTAAATATCCATGTTCCCTGAGGGTACGGAGAGTATAAATAGGGCCCAATCGCTCCAGATGTTAGACAGACAACATTTGCGTCACCAGTCGTCTGGACTAGGGGTGAAACGATTAATCGATATATCGACGTATCGATACTTTTTCTATATCGATACCCATATCGATACAAGAGGGGAAGAATCGATACAAAACGATACTTACTCTATGCAAATTACTTTAATCTTCAGCAGTCGTGAATAATTATTAGTCATTTGCCTTTTCATTCTTTAAATTAAGAATTCATCTGAGACAGCCGTAGCAAGTACATGCACTAATTTCTGTCAGTAAAATTTAAAAGCAATTGACAACACCCACTCGCCTTCTACAAATTAACACAAGGTGACTAACTCACGTGGTTCGAAATCTGCCCCTTCTCCCGTCCCAATTCCATGCTAATTAGTTTATCTCGCCTGGATCTTCAGCCACTGATAACATATATCAACAGAAAGAAGACATTGCATATTTCTTCCCTATGTATGATTTAAGTACTTTACTGATCATTTAATAACCACCTTTACTTGAAATTTATCTTTTGCATCGCATCTTGTCTACTTAGATCGATTTGAAGGCTACACATCCGGTGTGTCACGCAGTGTTACATGCAATTCTGATTAGTGGTTATTGTTTGTTCAAGTCCAGGATAAAACAATAACCACCAATCATAACTAACTGTAGCGTGTTCACTGCGTGACATACCGGAAATATTGGCATCCAAACTCTATCCAAATAGATACGAAGCAACATAGAAACTTCACACAAAAGTGACTATTAAATGATATGTGTAAAGTACTTAAATCGTACATGCGGAAAAAGTTTTGAATATCTCCTTTTACGTTGATATATGTAATCAGCGACCGAACCTGCCTATGGGGTAAAACAAAAGAAACATTTACAAAAAAAATAAATAAATAGCACAGAATCGGCAAGGGGGCAGATTCCAAACCGCACGAGTTATAGCCACCTCGTCAATTTGTATAAAGGGAGTGGATGTTGTCAATAATTTCCTTTTTCACTGACAGAAACAAATGTCTGTGGCCGCGGCAGTTGATTTGCATCTGCAGGAAGTACAATGTGAAGGATCTGGCTATTAGTTATCTCCGCTCCCACACTCGGATTTGTTCTAGATAAGAAATTCCTTGCACAAGGAAATTGCACTGTTTCTTCTGTTTTGAAGATAACACCGTAATCTGGACTCTGGATCTCTTAAAATTGAAATTTAGGTCATAAATCAAAATTCCGAATTTTTACAAAATTTAGACCTTCACCTTTTGGAAATTTATAAACTATGACAAATTTGAATAAGGTAAAATCATTTGTGAAATTGTTATTTTCATAGTTATAATCATTTATTATAACACCAGATTTTAGACTCGTCCAGATTTTGGATTTTGTGCAGATTTAGAATTTTGTCCAGATTTTGGGTCACAGAGAATTTCTAGCTTGTATAAAACAATTCTGAGAAATAACATTGCAAAATATAATTAATTAAAGAAATATCTGATATATTTCCTTAATATCATTTATACATCTGGTTTGACATGATTTCAATATTTATTAGCATACCAAATTTTAGATTCCCACATTTTCACTTGCCCAGATTTTGTAAGCTCTAAAAGCCTAGTTTTTAGAGTCTCCATATAAGAAAACAGTTCAAGTATCCCTTAAGTTGACTGCATTCTGATAATACAAACAGTATTATTCATTTACAACATTTAATTTTTAAAAAAATATAAATTTGATATATATTTTGTGAACCTAATTTTAACCCCCTAATAATAATTATAATAAGAAAATCTATTATTTTTAAGCACACATGAAATTGTGGTGTATTGTGAAAGCCTTGCTTTGTGAAGTTTGTAATATGGTAATGACTTAAAATCTATATCATTGCATGTAAATGAAATTGTGAATATATATATATATATATATATATATATATATATATATATATATATATATATATATAAGAGAGAAAAAGAAGAGAGAGCATAATAACAAGTAAAACATAATTTATTCTTTATTTATTTATAACATCCTAAATAGCATTTATTTCTTCTTTCTTCTCTGTGAAATCTTCTGTGTTTCTAAACTTTATTATACAAAAATATCAGCAACAACACAACTTGCATATTTCTACCCTCTTCACCTCCAGTTAGTACCAGGCGAACGCAGAATGTGTCATGACTTGAAGAAATCTGACAAACAGTCGTAATATATATATATATATATATATATATATATATATATATATATATATATATATATATATATATATATATGTGTGTGTGTGTGTGTGTGTGTGTGTGTGTGTGTGTGTGTGTGTGTGTGTGTGTAAGATAAAATTATATGCCAGTGAAGATTGTTGCTATTGTTGGTCTACATATTTTAATTTTCTAAAGGGATATTATAAAAACACACAATATATATGTATGTTCGTGGATTAACATCACATCGTCAAAACCCTGGCTATGTATAACCGAGTAAAAGCTAGATTGTAAACAATTACACACTCATACACTTACACCAAAAAAACGTATGTGCATATATGATTCTTTTATACCCGATATGATCTCGTGTAACTGTGGTAATGAAACTAATGTGACACACCGACAACAATTACTGTATACGTTTATTCTATAAAATAATAAACTTTCACAGAAAATAAATAATATATCTCTATAAATACTGCTGTTTGTACAACGATTAGTCATTTCTTTCCTTAGGATTATTCTTTTTCTCCGGGGGATGGGGGTGGGGTGGTGATGGTTGAGGGAAGCAACCATAAAGGTAATGGAAGGGCAAATATTTATGCTTTGTTTTTTATTGAGTATCCAAAGGATCTTAAGGGATAACCTATCAATGAAAATTTTAAACTAACGCAAGTGAAATAGAAATGTTGAAATGAGCATAACCATATCTAGTCTAGTTTGGCTATAGAGAAGGACACAGTTGAAAAACCAAAAGTTCCGCGAAACACTATGTCCCACCTGGAAAGTGTACTCTGATGTACACGGACACTCCATGTTTACAGAACTTTCAGAACCTATGAAACAAACCTTAATGCGACGAAGATGCCGTTGACACAGAAAAGTGGTAAAAGGTCTCGACTGTGTTTCACAAGCGAATACAAGTGAAAAACCTTCAAAGTATCTTTTACTAATATCAACCTTCAGCAAGTTACAACCGTCGTGATATTCGTGCTTTACAGTATGATTGATAAATATTATCAGGAAAATAAATGATATAGCTGCAAAAAATTCTGTGTGGCATTAGACTAAAATTCAAAGAAATAACAACTGAAACCTATGTGTATATACCTTTCTATGTGTATATACCTTTCTGTGTATATACCTTTCTATGTGTATATACCTTTCTAATACCACTTACAAACATATATACCCCATTAATTTGTGAAATCAAAAGAAACAAGTAATAAAATATATGTTGAAATACTCACCACTGATTGCGAATGTTGAATTAAACAGAATACAGATAAGAAAACAAAAAGTTGTCGACAGAGCCATCATATTTTCTCTGCATATTTTATGTGTATGACTCGACATATCAAATTCCACGAGATCTATTTCTGAACACACACATTGGCATAACAGAAACGCTCCTTCACGGTTAAATTGCTATTTGTATCGCCTGACACCTCAAATTTCGTTTTATTTATTTGTATACACCTCAGTTAATGCAAATGCTCCTGTAATTTAGGTCAATTGAAGTAAACAATGTAACTGATGCATACTTTCTACAAATAGACAATAAAGTTAATTCATGTCAATGAGATATAGAACATTCGCACACATGTGTACTGCTAAATTCCATATAGTCTTTGTCGAATCGCTACTCTATCTAACACAAAAAAGTAATAACAATCGCGTCTACTCTAAACGTTTGCTAATTGACCTCCACTATGCCAACGAGAAGGTGCTATCGGCTTGCATCCACCAATAGCCTACTGGTAGGCCGAACATCACTAGTCCTGGACGTCCACAGGCAGCCCGGAAACAGCCAAGCCTAATTTCCATGTATTGTTGTTATGACGCTCTTCAAGAAACGGACTATACTCTAAAGGGAAAAAGTTCAGAATAATAAATTATGACGAATCAACGTTAATTTACTTTTCCTCTTACACACACACACACACACAGAGAGACATACACATATATATATATATATATATATATATATATATATATATATATATATATATGGCTAATTAAATCACGATTATAAGTTTTTGAGTTTTCATGTATTTGACATTGTTAGTGTTTGTAATAATAATAATATTACTACTAATAATAATATCAACAACAACCACATTGACAAGAACAGCGACGAAGAAGCATAATAAACCAAAAATAATTGGCAGCGTCTCCCAGAAAGTTTCGTACGTACGTTTATTGTATTTTATTTATAGTTCAAGATGAAAATATTTCAAAAGTCTGTATTACCTTTGTTTCTTTGTTAATGGGTTAACACAGAGTCATAGACCCTGGACCATAATTGAAAAGCAGGTTTTTCAATACAATTTTCAAACTTGGAGAGGAAAGAAAGAAAAAAGCAACACGTATTTTATACCAAATACTGAGCCATCTAATGTTCAGTTTTGTTTAACTCTTTAAATTATTTTAACAAAGTCTTATATCTTATTTATAAATGATTTCTTCTTATTTTTTTTCGTCCGAAATAGTCTCCATTCTGCATCAAAATCAAAACAACATACTGGTATTACTAACACAAGTAGTATATAAAAATGGCAGATAGCAAACAGTTTAAACATTCAGACACATGCATCATAATGTCCACTCTCTAATGATGCATCACAATTATGACCTTGAATATGTTCCGACAACATTTACATGAAGGCCCGTCCTAAAAACTACCTATGAGTAACTCATATAAAGAAGCACATAAAAAAATAAAGACACCATCTGTGAGAAGGCCAACTTAAAAAGACTTATCCATAGATATGTGTAGTTGGTTCTCTGTGCGATAAACACGATCACTCCATCTCAGTCACTCAAAGTACCTAATTTTCACTATAGATAATCTATTAGTATTAAAAAGAGTTAGTAGTAGTAGTTGTAGTAGAACATCCAGTTATATAACTCACAATCTTCAAGATTTAAGTCTCTAAGTCTTTAGTAATCACCCCCCCCCCCCAAAAAAAAAAGACCAAAAAAAGACCAATTATAAATCAGCATCCCGTTTGGTAGTTTCTGGTATTTGATTTACATAAGAAACATAATTTTAACAGAAGCAATTTTTTATTTTGTTGTTGTTTTCTTTTTTCATTTTCTTACTATAAAGACCATTTTTTCAATAAAACAACAGTTATGTTACAAGATATTGTGTATTCTTTATGTTACAAGATATTGTGTATTCTTTATGTTACAAGATATTGTGTATTCTTTATGTTACAAGATATTGTGTATTCTTTATGTTACAAGACATTGTGTATTCTTTATGTTACAAGATATTGTGTATTCTTTATGTTACAAGATATTGTGTATTCTTCACTTCATTGCTTATTTTCCTCTTTTCAAAATTTTTTTTACCCTCAGTCCCCAATATTATTTTTTATATTTGCATTTTTTTAAAGAAAATATAAAGCCTGCGAGGAGCATGTGTCCCTTTCTTGTGTAATTATATACTAATTGATTTGTAATGACAATAGACCTGAACTTTTGTACATGAAATATTCACCAACCGACCGTGTCTGCATAATTCTAAACTTATTATACAGCCTTTTAATGTGAAGACGTGCGCTATATTTAAATTTGCTGCATTTTCCTTTTCTGGGTGCCTTTTTTAAACACTGAAATGTTCAATATTTGTAAAACATGAGCGCATACAAACCATTACTTTTACTGTTTGATAACAGTATAATGCGACATATTATGCATTGTAGTGCCTATAAATGTCACAAACGGCGGTGAATGTCACAAGAGACATTGGACGGTCCACATCGCATGCAATGTCACTGATAAATTGTGATATTTACAATGGCCTCAGAGATCTGTGATGCCAGTAAATGGAATAATTTTTGACATTTAGGGACCGTTTGCGACATTTAAAGTACATGCTAACTAGCTGATCCTCATATGCTTTGTTAAAAATAAACATAGTATTAAAATCTATTCCTTGAAACAAAATTATTTTTTTAATAATTCATAACTATCATAATCACGTTTATATTTTAAAAAACAAGTTAAAAATTCTGGGAAATTTATGTATTAATTTAGGATCTGGGAGGACATTTTTTATTATTTTCACAGAGAAAAAATATCGTGCTGTTTAAAAGGTAGCCATATGTTTTCCTGTTTCACACCTCAGACCATGTATGCCGATGTTAAGCAAGTAAAAATCGTTATAATTTGTGTCGATGGTTGATAAGGGACTCCTTTGCTGTCAATCAATCAAGGGTTGTAGTTGATATCCTTTTTGTTTTAATTTACTATATTTAGTCTTGTAAAGATTCTTTTTGCAGTGTAAACATTGGTATTTCAGGCTTGAACAATCTGTCGCAACAAATGACCTTTAGCAGCTGCGGCTTAAAAATCCCGCATCTCACATCCATATCTATATGAACAAGCCTAACTGAAGATGTGTGTCGATTGCACATTCTTTACTGGCTTAGACAGCTATTCGCTCTTTCATTTTTAAATACAAGAAATAAGCTTATTATTTCAACCATTGGATATGCTAATATTGGACATTTTACCTTAAAATGTTGTCCATGTTTTAACAACTATATCGCAAAGCATTATTGTCTTTTCAACTAACCATTTGTAACATTGTTAGTCAAATATAAATGTGTGTGTGTGTGTGTGTGTGTGTGTGTGTGTGTGTGTGTGTGTTAATGCAACAGGAAATCAGTGACATTACTTCAGAGCTTGAATATGTTACTTATTTCCTGTTAAAGTTAACAAACATTTTATATATGAACCGGCACATAGACATATTCACTTTCTTCACACGTCATCTGAAACATTATTATTTGACTAGGTTTGGCATACTAGAGATGAGAAACTTCAGGTTAATCGCCATTGTTATGTAAGAAATTGCTCTTTGCCTCGTAACATTCATCAGGTGAACATACCATTTATGTATCCGACGTCAGCCTTTGTTTCACTTGCTTACAAGAGAGGCTGTTAAGATTTATCTGTGTTTATGTATGTAATGCCAACTCTAGTATATTAATTGAAGTAAACGTGACCGGAAATCCAACATTTAAATTGTAGTTTAAGGTTCTTCAGATTTACACACAGTGACCATTTGTTTTCTTGTTTTGTCTCTTTTGCAGCATGAATGTACAAGGCAAGTAAATTCTAAAACTCGTCTGAATAAATGTGGACAACATTACAGTTATCTCTTATATATTTCCTATTGAATCAAATGTACGAGAATCTGTGAATGATGAAATACTGTAAATTCATATACAATTGTGCCCAAAATTAAAGCTAAATAGAAGCTAATAGAAACAAAAACACCACAAATGTCATATATTAAACAGATTGAAACGGAATGAGGTAATTATATCAAGCAATATCTAGCTCAGAACAGAACAAAAGAACAAGGGAGAATTAATGCTAAATCCAGAAACTGTAGAAAATTTGGTGACCTTGGAAGACCCGGTGTTTGACCCTTAACTCCAGGTTCGTGCCTTGCGCATTAAATTTGAAATGTTTAGACGAGAATTCCTATAGTTTACGGATGGTCTGTCAGGAAATGAGATATGATCATACTCTCATTCCTTCGCCAGTATTTAAATTAAAAGTATAAAAGGACATGTAATTTGACTTGACTCCATTACAAGTTATTTAAGATTCAACCGAAATACCCATTTTGCTATAGCATGACAAAGCACAGTTTTCGATTGCATGTGCATCACATTTGTTTTTTATTAATAAAGAACCCAATAACAACTGAGGTGTGCCATGACTTTAGGATTAAGCCTCGTGTGCAAACAAGATATTTAACTTTCACAAATACTTTATAATAGTTACTCAATGAGGTGATTCTGATATTGTATTCTTATTTCTACAATAGCTGTTTTAATGCAGCGTTTCCCTTCTAAATTGTGTACAAATGAAGTGTACGATTGTTTTTATTTCAAATCTTCTACATCCAAATGGAGTTCAGATAAATTTCAACGGTGCAGGCCTTCTTCCAAATGCTGATACAGACCAAAGGATTATATGGTTAGTATTCATGGTCAATTATTTCTTTCAGTTCCTGAAAACTTAAAAGTCCACCACCGATTGGAAAGCAAAAGTGATATTCCTGAATGAAATCACCCGTCCATTCAAAATAAAAACTTTTTAACGGAAGAATCCTATCGAGCATCATTCATGATGGAGAAAAAATACACATTCGAATCTTTGGACCAACTCTTAAATGAACTTTCCAGATGATGCAATGCTTGCTGTGAAGGAAATTATATGTCTTACAAATACCCCCTTTTTCCGATATCACATTTTAAACCAACCAAGAAAAGAAAGGTACAAAGTCATCTGAGAGTGCACCGGAAGACAAGAATGGAAGGATGCAATGGTACATTACTTTTAGTTATAAAGAGAAATGAACTTTACATATTGCAATGTAAACAAAGCATGAATATGACCATTCAGTTTTAACTGCCTACATACAATTTGTTCTATATGGAAAACCTGTACATGTTTGATTTTTTTCAAACAATCAATTACAGATTAAATGTCTAAGCAACTGCTCTTATGTCTTAGCTTCATGTATCCATTTGTCAATGCAAATACTTACGTCTGAGATAAGAATTAACCAATAAATATGGAACTAAAGAACTACATCTCTTACATATTAGTAATGGACAAAACGTTAAATGGCTAAGAAATTAATTTTCGTGCTTATTTCAACTCTATCCGAATAGCAGTACATCCTGTTTAAACGATCTTATATAGAAAATTGTTCAACACATTTACGCCAAATTTGTGAAGTGAAAAAGTAGAACATACTCTTCTTTAAAAGACATAATATGGATTATATGCTTAGATAATTCAAACACATCGATTAACACAACTTATAAGTTCCAGTACTGATTTGAGTGTGAGTGCGCGCCTGTGAGTGTGGTTGGAAGGTGCTTTGATTTAAAATGTACGATGCATCAGCATCGAAGAGTTAGATGTTGATACATATTTTACTTAAATCTTGAAGTGGTACAGCAAACAATTTAAATTAATTTCTTTGTATCTACGATGACTTTGTCTTTCGACCATACATCCATTGTCTTAGATGGTAAAAAGGGATTCATATGCAACTCTTGTCTTCATACTTTTTGCTTATGCTCGGATTTGCTGTTGCTGTGACAGGAAACATTGTCTAATCAAAATATAAAGAATATGTCACAATTTATTAAGCAAATGACAACAATCAATAGAAGAAGCTTTATTTCTGTTGCCTTACTGATGAACATTATTTTTTTAATAAAATAGCAATGTCTAAATATGAATGGGTCCAGATTAATTATATATACCATGCTTTATGTTTTAATGGGATTGGTAACACAACCCTATGTGGACTAAAGTTAAAGTCTGAGAACAAGCCCAACATAGATAAATCAGATTTTCCTTTGGACTTGGACTGTCGCTTGACTGCACCCTACTGACTCATAGTCCTTATGGATGTATCTGTTCGGCTGATAAAGGAATTTAAATGGTAGCAAATAAATTTAAAGATTTGTTTTCTGTAATTGTTGTCATTTCTTTTAACAATTATTCATGCACGAAGACGTAAACTAAGTTTCGTTACCTTACAGGCATCTTGACATGAGCAAACATTTAGAATCGGAATATGTGTAAAAGTTTCATGCTCCATGAGGCGACATCCTGCATCGTTATCTCAATAGCGAGCATCCTGTTTACATGTCGTCCTGCCCTCGAGTTTCCGCACCTTCTCAGACTTACAATACCAACTTAATAGCTGAATATAGTAACTAATACCTGGAAACATAGGTAGATCACGCAGTTAGCACGAAGGCCATATCTGACGCAGATACATCAAGCAAATGTCAAGGTTTTGAGCTAAAAGAAGAAATCGGTTAAATGATAAATATATTCAAAATGGAAATAAAACTGAATCCATCAGTTACTGGATCGATGTGATAAGCTGTAGATCAGTCAGGTCATGTGGTAATAGACGATAAGTGTCTACTCAGAATATGCAGGCCTGACAAGCGGGGGGGGGGGGGGGCAATTGCCCAGACCCTTGGCGATTTCTGGGGGCCCGCCCGTCAACTCAGTTAGAAACAAATAAACTAATTTTTGCAGTTAATATTAAAATTTGTTGTTGAATCTACTATCTTGTGAAGATGAAGCATGAACGCATATTTGGTCAAAACAACATTAGAATGCATGATTGCTAACCTGCCTATTTTTAGAAAAAAATGTATTCGTTATCGAGTTCACCTTAATCAATGAGTGGTTAAAGCTTTACATCGATTTGGGTGCAATCAATCAAAAAAAAATGCAATGAATGTTCAAATATTCACAAGGCGTTTGGCTGTCGATTTGATGCTGATTAAGTGCTATAATTATCGGAAATATAAGGTCAGTGTGCTCTTTATGTTTTTCCTTGGACTGAAGCAACATTGAGTATTTGATAAATAGAAAAACAGGTTAGGACGCTGGAGAGGTTTCATGTTTTTGTTCATAGACGGACGTATGGACAAATGGGCTTAAGAAAGACGGGGTAATTTGCTAAAGCACGGACAAACGGTAGAAAAAAACGAAAAAAAAAAAAAACGAAAACAACATACACTGACTATTTTAAAGCTCTCTCGACTAAGTGATGGACGACAAAATGCAAAAAGAGAATCAGGTACATGTAATGTACAGATGAAATGTCATTAGAAATGAAGATCAACTTGGTTTATTCAAGCTTGAAGTATATATAGCTTACTTGACAAAACTTTAATTTGAAAGGCTCAGTTCTAGAGGAAAAGATATATTTTAGATAATAATATGATCTCTTTGACTTTATGTATATCTGCCTGCTTGTCTGTATGTATACGAGCCTGTCTGCCTTTATTGAACTCTGCTTTCTACGTTTATACTTCATGTATACCAAAATGACTTTCCTAGAGCTGTGTTAACTTTTGTAAGTATTTACATATGTCCATTGGAAAGATTGTCTTGTCGAGAGGTCTGATTGTTTCCGAAATTGATCACTAACATTTAAACAAATATCTAATTACGAATTTAAAAAATACCAAACCTGAATTTAGTACGAATAATTTTATGTAAGTTACATGTGGCCATAATATTGATGTATGTATCAGAATCAGATGTGGCTTTACTAAAAAATGTCATGTCTATTTGCAATGGTTGATGTTGAGTGCACTTTATTTGTTTATCGTGTCGCCAGCCTCGATCTTGTGGACCACTCTTATTAACATTTAGCGTACTCAAACTTCAAGTTGCTAGGTGTAGGGATAATATCTAAATTTGGATAGTAAATCGCCAGACAGCAGAGGCACTTACTTCGCGGCAATGGTGCAGAGTGTCAGTATACTATCTGCACGTTTGAGATTCGCGCATATCACGTGACCTTATGCAATACTACTTTAAAGAGTGTTTAAGTTGTTACAACTTCCTTGTGCTGCTTGGATTTTGTACCATGCATATGTTTGAATATATACATGGTTTTATGAGCGGAACGAGCGCAAATAGCGGATACAGCAGAATAATTATATAATAATATTATACCTTAATTATAATGATAAAAAGCATCTTCAAATCGATAATTTTCCTTGACAAATGTTACATATAGTATTTAAACTAGCTTTCGAATCCTCTTTGTGAATAACAAAAAAAGCATATATTTATTTTTTTTTTCCATATCCGTAAAGTCTCATATGCTGTAATTTGCATGAATTTTCAACCATTTAAATTATTGAAGTTTATAATTTTTATACTTTATTCCCTTTTATATGTCAGCAAGTATTGCCTGCTGATGTAAAAATAAACAGAAACTGAATAAGTTACTGAAAACATATTGGTAATTTTAGGTGTACACAACTTATGCGAAATCTGTCTTTTGCTACTGAAAAATTGTATAGGAAGTAGCAAACGGTGTGCACATTGAATGTTTTAACCAATTCAAAGATGAAGCATACATATTAGAGTTCACCTCTTACAGTGTAGGACTAATACATGTGCCGCATATGTAGCCACTACCAAAATTATAAATTTAAAATATAACTAGCTAAATAAGGCGTAAAGAGTATTATGTGCATGTATCTAGTACATTTCTAACGACAACATACTTTCAAACGATAAAGATTGCACTCGTAGGAGTCACAAACCCCTTGACCCCCTGCCGAATCAGCAGGCTTCAACAGGTTTTGTCTTGGTTTGGTGACCTAGATTTTCACGAATACGATAAATGCAAAATGATCGGTAAATACAACGATATAGATATATTATTGCACCACGCTGTAAATAAATCGAAACGACGAAATCTTTGCTCTACCTTCACTTGACTTTACCCACTAATGGCGCTAAAAACATATGTGCAATATTTGGATTCTTGAAAAGTGTTTATTTTCACATATTGTATATTTCTGCAGATTTTTAACGGAATACACGCTTATTTAAAATAAATGTCAATCTATTTCTGTATGAGCTAGATTAGACAAAGATATAAACCTATTTTCATCGAAACTAACGCAAAAATTGGTATTTCAACATAATATACTTATTTACAGTAGCCAGATATAGCCCCCCCCCCCCTCAACTTTGAAAGCAAAATGTTAGAAACTTTGCTGCTTAATCATTGGAAATAGAGTTCAGGGCCGTGGAATTGTATCTCAACAAAGAATTTCTGACAGAAAAAGGAGAAAAGTAAAGAAGTTGATCGTGAAAGATTTGGTCGTAATCCTTTTTTAGACACAATGCACTCTTCGACACTATATATATATATATATATATATATATATATATATATATATATGTGTGTGTGTGTGTGTGTGTGTGTGTGTGTGTGTGTGTGTGTGTGTGTGTGTGTGTTAGACATATTAATATATTCTTAATATACATTTTGGACTCAATTAAGTAGATATTTCTTCTCATAAATTCATCCAGTAAAAATTCGTCACGTGTTTTTGGTCTCTTTCTTGTCGCAGCTGTGCTGTTTATTACGCCTAGTATATCCTGTACAAAGAGGACATCGTCTTCCTGTTAATGGCCTTAAATGATGTGTCATATGAACAGGCAAATTGTATTTGGCTCCAACAAGAGATAAACCGGTAAAGAAATAGATGAATTTAAAATCGCCAAGCGCCCAACACTGATGATCAACAAATATGAT
Organism: Margaritifera margaritifera; assembly: GCA_029931535.1. Classification (NCBI taxonomy): domain Eukaryota; kingdom Metazoa; phylum Mollusca; class Bivalvia; order Unionida; family Margaritiferidae; genus Margaritifera; species Margaritifera margaritifera. Next base: position 1,394,065 of record JAQPZY010001326.1, read on the forward strand.
GCCATGACCCATTAAGCAAGCTTATAGATAGAAACAATCAGATGAAATCATTAGTGCGTGATGATCATATGCACTAATATTGTCTTTGTTAACGGTGTATCAGTTTGACGCATGTACCATTTAAGACAGGTGTGCTGCTGGATGCCTTATGTTTGCTTTAGATGGCACTCAACAATTTCGTATTTTGCATAGGGTAAGATTTTTAAAGAAAAAGAATTACCAGATTTTCCTCACTGGTTATCCTGCATATTTAAATAAGACCTTGTATATCTTAGGTATTGTTAAAAGAACTTTTAATTCCATTTGGTGTGTGATTGACGGGTGCAATTTGGGCTATATAGGATACAGTTTGGTCTTACTTAAGATGTGCACCTCTCAAAACAATGCTAGCTCAGGTTGAACATTTTCACTTCCTGGACTTCAAAGGTAAATAAAAAAAGAGCCGATATATTTTTTTACTAGTTATATATTTTGAAATTCATTCATTGTACTTTCAGAGGCGGGTATTGACTACTCTGACAAAATTCTTTTCCCTATTTTAATAACTGCTGAAAATAGTGTACTTTTGACTAATTCAGGCTGATTTTTCGAGTACTTTGGAGCGGCCATTTTTGTCTGCTGTGTGCAATTTCAACAAGTACAATATGTAAAGAAATTTCATCCGAGGTACATGAAAATAGCATAGAGGTATGCCAACATTCTCTTCATTGTATATGTTGCAAATTCAAACAACTTCACCTTACACCTGTCACTCTCCCAGAAGTACATAATATCTGTAGAGTGCCCCCTTATTAAGGCATTTGCGTTGTGTATCTGTCGGATACGTATATATTATAAATGGGCTTGCTATTGAATTTTGTCGATATGTCTTTATTTAGTGTTATGTATGATGTTTATATACTTAACTGTTGCCTATGATGGTAAGTTGTATGGTTGTTTGAAAATACATACTTAACATTTGTCCAGTTGTTTACATAGTATTTTCATAGTCATTTCGCAATTAGACTTTTGTGACATATGTCAGGTAGGCCAGTATCTTTCCATTAGAATTACTCATATTGTAATGTGACGTAAGTTATGTAGGCAAGTGCATTTATATACAGATTTTGGTAAGCAAATTCATTCCTGTTTTAGAATGTTTTAAAAGATCGGTCAGTCAGGAATCTATTTTCGTTGTGTTGTCGAAATCAGATGTAATTTGAGAGAAATTATTTATTTTTAATATTACAATAATAAAGTGTTCATTGACTTTTGGATTATTACATGATTTTTGGATTTATATGAATTCATTCAAATACATTCTGGATTACATATTTGTGGTACATCAGGACATTCAATGCTATTGGAATTCATTCGGAATATTCTATTATTTTGGACTTGTGGGTAGGACATTTAAGATTATTTGGAAATGAGCTCACAAACTGTAAGTGTCTTTTGAATTTTCACTTTAACTGTCTGGAAATAAATTTCTTGTTGATTTTACTTACATTGTTGATTTCACTTTCTTTCTGTTACATATGTTACATATTTGTTACATATTTGTAAGACCTAGAGTCTTAACATAAATTGGGGGCTCATCCGGGATGCGAATTTCTTTATGCTACAATAAAATTTACTTTATTTGGAATTTTCATTGTCCCTGGTAAAGATTTTTATTTCACCCATTTGAATTTTTTTTTTAGTGAAACCAGCAAGCATTCACAATGCCATCTAAGGTTGATAACTTTGTTTCAAGTCCTACACGGGTATGGTTAGAGCCCATGAAAAAGGACGAGTTGCTTGAGCTTGCCAGACATTATTATCTTTCTGAAGTGAAATCGTCTTTGACAAAGCAAGAGAAAAAGAATATTTTAATTCATATTTGGTGGGAAAGGAAAGTTTGGATAATATTGCTTTGGGTTTAATTGATAATTCTGTATCAGGTTTTGATTGGAAATTAAGGAAATTATAGATGAAGTAAAATAGATGGAATTAAAATTAAAAAAAGGTTCAGCTTCCAAAAAATGGGTGAGGGAAATACAAATGCAGATGCAGAGACAGAGAGAAGAAAGAGAAATGCAATATAGATTAAAAGAATTAGAACTGGCAAACGGAGCACTCCCGCATCCCCCACAGCCACTTTACACACAAGTTGAGGCTTTGATGTTACCAGATATATTAGGTTACCACTCCCTTTTCAGGAAAAAGAAGTAGATAAATACTTTCTTCACTTTGAAAAAATTGCTGAAAACTTGTAATGACCCAGAAAGCATTGGACGTTGTTACTACAAAGCTCGTGAAGTCTACACTTCACTGTCGGTACAACAAAGTACTGTTTATGATGTGGTTAAGGATTACATCTTGAAGGGTTATGAGTTGGTACCCGAGGCATATCGACAAAGGTTTAACAATTGTAGAAAAGAAACTGGACAAATTAATGTTGAATTTGCAAGGGAAAAAGAACAACTATTTGATAGATGGTGCTCAGCCATAAAGGTTTGATCAAGATTATGATAACCTTAAACAGCTCATATTAATTGAAGAGTTCAAGAGGTGCATCCACAGTGATGTCAAGACCTATCTTGACGAGCAAAAAGTAGAAACTTTGGAAAATTCTGCTGGAATGGCTGATAATTTTTCCTTGACTCACTAAATGTCATTTGGCAATAAGCCTTTCTCTCAGCAGTTTTCTGGGAATAAATCATCTCAGTATCAAACGCGTACTTCTTAATTTCAAGACAGCACAACTGTTAGAAATCAAACATCTGATAAGACTGATCAGAAATTCTTATCTCTTCCAGCGTACACTTATTGTAAAAATACAGGGTATGTCATTTCTGATTGCTTTATTTTGAAAAAAGCAGAAGAATAAAGACAGAGCTATTCCAAATGCTCTTATTTTAAATAGGTCAAGGCCACGGTCTTGTATTGAAAGCAATACATTTGTTGAGTCAAACAAACCCAGTCTGATTCTATTTTGGAGACTTATGAACCATTCATGTCAGAAGGTTCTATATCACTTATTGGTGATTCTGCCAAACCTATTCCTATTAAAATATTAAGGGACACAGGAGCTTCTCGGAGTCTTTTGTTATTAGGTACTTTGCTTTGTCTGAAACGTCTTCTTCTAGTGAAAGTGTACTTATTCAGGGAGTAGAGTGCGGCTTTGTTAATTTTCCTCTACATTGTGTAAATTTAGCATCAGATTCAGTTTCAGGACCTGTGACTGTAGGGGCAGTGACTTCTTTACCTGTAGAGGGATCCATTAATTACAAAGCAGTGACCTAGTTGGAGACAAGGTTGTGGTTAATCCACTTGTAACTGACAAGCCTTGTTTGGATCAAAAAGTTGAGATTGAGATCCCTGATTTGTATCCTGCTTGTGCAGTTACGAGAGCTATGGCAAAAAGAGCTCTTTAGAATGATGTTGATCAGGAAATTATTTGTTTAGCTGACACATTTATTATCTTTTGATGAGGTCACTTTCTCTCCTGATATTAATCAATCAAAAGGTATTGATCACAGTGATCATTCTTTTACAACTCATTCTCTTTATTCTAACCAGGGTGACAAAAGACAATCACTCTATTAATGAAACTGAAGCCACACAAATCCCAGCTTGTTACTTTGTGAAAAATGTGGTCCTTATGAGAAATGGATACCACCTAAGCTACCCGCTGGTGACGAGTGGTCAGTGACGTAAAATTGTCGTTCCGAAGTCATATCGACAGGAAATTCTTAGTCTAGCCCATGAAACGCCATTGAATGGTCATTTAAGAATTAAATAAGACTTATCACAAGATCTTGAATCATTTGGATTGCCCGAAACTTAAAAGTGATGTTTCTAAATACTGTAGATCTTGTCACACTTGTCAAATGGTAGGAAAATTAGTCAGAAGATACCTAAGGCTTATATGCAGCTGATTCTTGCTTTTGACTAACCATTTAGTAGAATAATGGTAGACTGTGTTGGTCCCTTACCTAAGACCAAGTCAGGCAACCAATACTTGTTGACTATAATGTGTGCGTCCACAACATTTTCGAAGGAAATTCCTCTGAGAAATATTAAAACTAAAACCATTGTAAAAGCTTTAGTGAAGTTTTTTTTTTTTTTTTTTTTGCACTTGTTGGCTTTCCCAAATCAGTCCAGTCTGATCAAGGGTCAAATTTTATGTCTGGAATTTCCCAACAAGTTATGAATGAATTAGACATACAATAGTCTAAGTCTTTTGCCTATCACCCTGAAAGTCAAAGGGCTTTGGAAAGATTTCATCAAACTCTGAAGAATATGATTCAGTCATATTGCTTTGATTCAGAAAAATATTGGGAAGAGGGTGTTCAATTGCTGTTGTTTGCTTTTAGGGAATCAGTTCAAGAATCGTCGGGTTTCAGTCTTTTTGAACTGGTTTTTGGACATACGATCAGTGGACCATTGAAGTTATTAAAAGGAGAAACTTCTTTCAAATGTAGATCCAAAGATTAATCTTCTTGACCATGAAATATAAGTTGTCAAAGGCTTGTGAAGCAGCAAAGACTAATCTTCACTCTACTCAATCAAAAATTAAATTAAGGTATGACAGAAATACACAGGAAAGCAGTTTTTAGCCTGGTGATAAAGTTCCGGCTCTCTTGCCCATATCTCAAAATCCTCTTCGGACTCAATTGTATGGTTCTTAAACAATTTTAAAGAAAGTAAATCACTTAAATTATATCAGCAATACTCATGGGAGGCGGAAACAGAAACAACTTTGTCACATAAATATGTTAAAGGAGTATTTTGAAAGAGACAGCACAGCTAACTATCAATCAATTTGTTTGTACCTATCCCACACATTGAGGATGTACAGGATGGAATACAATCTGACTGTAGTGACTCTGGTTTAACCAAACTTCGGAATTCAGAAATATTCAACGATCTGGACCAGAATTGTCACATCTACAACAAATGGAAAGGAGTGAACTATAACAGCTATTACATGAATATGAGCACTTGTCTCCTGATGTTCCTACACAAACAAATAAAATCTATCATGAGGTTGACATTGTAGATTCTACACCTGTGAAACAACATCCTTATAGGATGAATCCTCTCAAACAGGAATATTTGAAGAAAGAAATTCAATATTTACTGGAGAATGATTTTATAGAACCAAGTAAAAGTAACTGGAGTTCACCATGTATTCATGTGCCTAAGCCAGATAATACATCCCGCATGTGTACAGACTATAGAACAGTGTCACCAAAATGGATTAATTTCCAATACCAAGAATGGATGATTGATAAAATAAGAAATGCGAAATATGTCACCAAGTTTGACCTTTTAAAAGGATTCATTGAAAAAGCAAAAGCAATTTCAGCATTTGTAAATTCAGATGGGCTTTATCAATATAGAGTGATGCCATTTGGTGTCATAATACTTTTCCAAGAAAGAAAAAATGAAGAATTACCCGGGAACATTCCATCGTTTTATGAACATGATACCATCTGATCTAGATAACTGTAACGCGTACATGCATGACGTCATTATCTACAGCGACACTTGGGACAGACCTAGTGATGGATGTTGTCTGTAAATATTTTTTGCTGTGCTTGTGTGTGTCAGTTATATAAATGTATTATAAAGGACGGGCCCCCTTATGGATGTTGTTTCCGCGACATTTTTTGGCGGTGCAGATATGTCCATCGGTATGATCATTTTATAATATAGGACAGGATGAGTGACGGATGTTGCGTATACGTGTCAATTTAGGCTGTGTAAGTGTCTGTTAGATAGGTACATCAATTACAAACAAAGTGCCGACTGATGGATGCTGTAATTGTGTGTATCGCTATGGTCATGTTTCTAAATAATGTAGTGTATGTTTGTAAATCTTTGTGTGTGTGTATCAGTCATATATATATATATATATATATATATATATATATATATAGATAGATAGATAGATAGATAGATAGATAGATAGATAGATAGATAGATATTGATTATATAGGACTCGCGTTCTGATGTATGTTGTCTTTAGTTCTTTCTAGCCTGTGTAAGTGTTGTGTTCGGTCCGGTAATATAATAATATAAGATGGGCCTACTGCTTAATGTTGTCTATACATCGTTCTATATGTTATGTAAGTGTGTGAATCGAAAATACATAAATTATAAAGGAAGGTCCTACTGGTAGATGTTGTCTGTTGGTCTTTACTGAGGATGTTCAATGCGTACAACAGTAAGAAACATACACACACATGCACGTACACACACGCACATATATGACGGATACTGTCTGTTTTAGCGATAAGTCAGTAAATGTGTCACCCAATTATCGGAAAATTTTATGAAATTAAGTCCGTAATTTAATATAATGCAGACTAATTGCAAGTTTTTGCCCTTTGATTTTGGCTATTTCCTCCACTACTCTTTTAATATCCGTAAACAAATAACAACGTCAGGTGTATGATATGCACACGGAAAAATCTGTTAATTTGTAGTATAAATTGTTGGCATCTCCGTGTATTGACAAATGAAGTCAGATATAATCTAAACTTTCCAACTGCCACTCACACATGTCAACTAGTGGGAAAAGCAATTAATTGAATCCATAGAATTAGCTTTTTCTGGACTTTGGCTTATATTTGTGCAGAATTGTTTCTATTGATGTTCACTTACTTGCATTCTACCACCATCATTTAAGCGTATTGTTAACTATTTATGGAAATGTACATTCGTCGTGATATTTTGACGTCATATTGTTACATTTGTGTACGTCATACGATATATTCATGCGTGCCCCTGTGGGGTGAATTGGCCATATTCAGGCAGACGCAGCCTTTTCTTCCCAATGGCCTTTGGACAATCGATTGAAAAAATGGCCGCCAAAATGTTGATAGTAATAGTAAAAAAAAATGTTGCAGAAGGCGAGGCAAGGAAAATTACCACGGTCGCAGCCAATCAGTAAAGAGTATACTGCGCAAGAATTTCATGGACTTATTTGGACCAATCAGGTTCACATAAAGTAATATGTTAACATGTTAACATATAAAAAATATTAAATTGCACACTCTATATGTAAAGTGTACCAACTATGTTTTAAAGTTGGTTATTTTATCAAAATTACATGAATGTAACAAATCTAAAGAAACAAGGGATGATTTTGAGTGTGCACTTAAAAGCAGAGGAGTTCGTAAGAGACCAGGCACAATATTGACAAAACTCCTCAACGTGAGTGCACTCAAACTGCAATTTTACTTACAATAACTAAAGTAATTGAAATACAATAGATTTCAAAGTAGCAACACATTTATATTCATACGTCTGTTAAACGCGTATAATGTATTATGTATCAATTTAACAAATGCAAGACCTATGACAAAGATAATTTTCAGTTTGAGCGACCACCCCAGGTTAAGGACTTTCATGAGTACGGGTCCAGGTGACTAATGATACTTATAAATTAGAGCATATAATAAACATTTTATATTTTATGTGTACTATTCGACATCTTCGGTATACTCGTTGTTTTAGCAAGCTCGTCAGCCACGTGCAAAATTACCTCGTCCCAACAATGTACCACACTACATACGCATGCAATAACCTTTATTAAACAGATATTATCGAAAGTGAATTAGCGTTTTCACCTCATTAGATTATTCCAGTTAATATGTGATAAAATGGTGACGTGTTGCGTGAGTATCTCGAATTATTTCCCCGGATAAACATTGTATCAGTGCTGAGCATGGAAAATGTATTCACTCTTTGTGCACCGAATCGTCAAATACACCAAACACTTTTTAGATATTTTAACGAATGGTCAAACTGCCATGCAGCTTTAGTCGACATATTTGACTATTCCAAAAGTAGCGCGAAAGGTGTGCTCTCGGGTATACTGTGTTGTAAGACAATCATAGGCACAGGCGGCAGTGGCGCCGGTGCCTAGACTTGGAAAGGGACATACTCATCGTTCCAACTGTCGTCAATTATCACTCGCGGATTGTATCTGCGGGGCAATGGGACGAATGATCACTGACAGGCTCTTGTGGTATCTTGAATTGATTAAGCTACTATCACATACTATTAAATGCCGGAGAGTCACAATCGGCCATCTGGTCGAACTATTAACATTTATTAGGGAGGCTTTGATGGAAAGGAATTTATGGTGGCCATTTTGTCTTTCTTGGAAAAGGATTATGACAGAACATGGAAGTGCAGGCATGATGAATGAGCTATTGAATGTCGGCTACAGATATGCTTAGATAGAATTCAGAAATTGTCGTCGGAGAAAGGACTCAAATTTTCGAAACAAAAAACTCCTTATGTGCACATCTGTAGATTACATAGAATGTATGATGACCCCAAACTCTGCCATGACGGTTCTGTTATCCTTGTTGTGGAAGATACTGAATTTTAGGGGTCTTACTTTTTTACTGTAAACTAACGTTTGTTTTCGCATATATAATATGTCAGGGACAAATATCAAAAAGCCCTGGATTTGTAAAACACTGACTGGGGAGCAGACCGGAAGGTCTTACTCTGGTTTTACAGGAAATTTTGATCTTGATTATGGCTGGATTGTATACTGGTCAGCTTGAAAGTCTTACCTGCACATGGTTGGTCCGATATGCAATCAGGGACTTCTACTTTATCTGGAGCATTTAGAACTTCTCCTTCAGAAAGCTTCTATTCTGAGGGAAATAAACCATCACTTTATCTCAGACGAAAAACATTAGCTCTTCTGAATACTACCACACTATACTCTACGCCATCGAATCCCACATATAATGTTGTCTTTTGGCCCAAATTTCAGCTCTTATACACTCAGAAATGAAATTTCATTCCAACTTTTTGCATGCAAATTTGTCCTGATTTAGAAACAGCAAATATCAATCTTGAAATACTGCACACTTGTATATACTCAAATCACCACTTTGGTTTTCATCCACTCTCCTTCAAAATAAAATAAAATCAAATAATATTGACCTTTGACAACGCAAACAGTTTTTAACAAGTCCTCTTGGTTTTCAGAGTAAATTCAGTGAAATCAGAGTCTTCTAATGTGGCCATACGTACCTGTATTGTAAGGGTTCAAAAGGTGTCGACAAGGTTGCACCTGCCGTTGCAACACCCTATGGCTAATCAAGCTGGTGACGGGATAAAGTGTCAATTTGACAGCAGAAATTGTCATCCTTAATTAAATCATTGAACGTCCCTGCAACCTCTCAGAAAACAAATTTCATAAACTTTCCGGATTCCGTTTTCACGTTGAAAGCCTTGTAAAACCTTAAATTTGATAACCAGTTAATAATCAAAATCTTACAGAAACATGATTTGCTAATACAGTCGGGAAAAAGTATTATGTACTTTTTGCTATCTATTCACGTTGGTATTAAAGGTAATGAAAAGGCAGATAAGGCAACCAGGCTGCCTTCCAGTTACCCGTTTGCTTACTGAAGATTCCACATAGTGACGTCAAATATGAGACAAATTGATATGTTCTATACACTTTCCAAAATATGTCACAGACGTGCTTCTGAATATTAAATATCCATGATATAAAATAAATAGCAGTAATAAGGTGTTATTGTGCCTATCACACATAAGACACATAAAACAAATAGCGGTGATAGTTTGGTATTGTACCGATCACACGTAAGACACATATAGCTAACTCCTAAAGGGTGAACATCGACAAGAGTATATACCTTGCCATTGTCCACTGACAGTCCTGTTGAGTGCATAGACTTCCACCCTCAAAGATAAAATTAACTTAAAAACTTGATGATGATATCTAACTAGGAAAAACCTTGTGCTTTTTGAGAGAATGCGGTTATGTAACAGATTATAAGTCTGTATTTTAAGGATATAACGTGTTTTTTCATTATCTTCTTGTTTATATATATGTTACATAAATTGTACATGTTTTGTTTTAAATTCATCTAAATGCTGGTTCTACTACATGTTTACATTTTGGGGGCTGAAATGTGGTGAGGTGGAGGGAATTACGGCCTTATACTCCTAAATATTTTGGTTCGTCATATATTTAGTTTTATAGTTTTAGAAACTAACTTTAAACTGGAACCTTATAACCAGTATTTTGCAGACCTGCCGTTAAACCCTGTGCATACACTTTATTTTACCTTAGAAAAATACTTGATACGTGCGAGAAGTGTAGACCGAACATCACCTCTGTAACCTTTTAAAAATTATTTATTTACATTACAATTGTGTCAGTTAAGACAATAATCACGATTAATGAGTCTGACGTTAAATGAACCAATTAACTCCAAAAATCGAATTAAGGACTTGCATTAATTCATGAAAATGCTAATGATCAGATTTTACATTGCAAAGGAAAATAATATTACCATGAGAACACATCATCTACAAAGTGCTCCTAGAATCTAGCAAAATTAGACTTCTATTTTACAAGGACTTATGTCCATGATGCAGTATGATATTCCATGCTGAATTAGTGATTTGAAATAGTTTTCATGAGGTTTTCACCACTTCGGAGAAATATCGACAAATTATAACTCTGTGGGTCTGACTTACTTTAATTTAATTTCAAAAATCGACAAATTCAAAATCTCGAGGGCTGGATTCTGCTGAGATATATTGAACACTTTTACGTGACGTTGTCATTGTAATCGACCTTATGGATATCAGATGAATTGAATTTGTATGAATACTAGTTTTTTTGCAAATGAGAAGGCCAATAATAACATCTTTGGCAAATGACTGAAGCATTGTATTATAGACAGAAGAGCAACAAAACATTATTGCACTCAAACGTACTCCATATCAAGAACAAATGGCAAAAAATCGAGTATTCGCTGCAAAAGTCCTCAGTATAAACGATATGACGAACATTTTGTAAGATCCATACAAGTGGTCAGTCTGAGTTTTTGCTCTTATTATGTCCACACTGCACTATACTGCAGACAGATTTTCAGCCGTGCAGATTATAAAAGCATATCATATTTTATCACATCCATTTTCACTTTCTTAAAAACGAATGTCACTCGTAACATAAGAGCAAAGCCACATATCAACGGCTTTGAGGAAAGAAAAACCTTTAGCGATTTGTGATTGATGGATAATCAAAGATGCTGAAGACGCATGTTATGCAATTCGAACAGCTTTACCGTAATCGGGCAAGGCGTTGCAAATTTGTAGTTGTAATGCTTGTTTACAACTTTTTCTTTTTTTCAGATATGGAATAGGTATCAATAATGCAAAGTATGGCAACTCGACCGAACCGGTGGTCTTAGATCGTGGCTATTCCAGATCTTATCGTACGTCATTGGACGAGTGCTCATCTCTGTCCTGGATTCAAACTGTTCTCACGACAATGACGCTGGTGTTTGCAACAGTAAGTTTGCCTGTAGACTTTTGTCACGCATGACTCAAAACAAACATTAAGTTATAATGAAATTTTGGGAAGCATCAAACAGACACTAAGAACTTCAGATTTTTTTCATTGTAATTTCTCTTTAAACGTTATTGTTGATTTATTTTAAAGTCAAATTTCGAATACCTCAATTTGTGGAATTTTTCAAATCTGTGTCGGTCAGAGCATAACCAGACTGTTTATGTTACATCTTGCAAAATGAAAAGATTATTTAGACTTACTTTGAATTTATTTATTTTAGTAGTGTTACGGCATTATGCATTATCTTTAAATTATAATAAGTTTTCATTTGAGTCTATAACCAGTGTATTATAAATTCTTTAATTCAGTAGCGTACGCTATTATTAAAGTACAAATGAACGTCAACATGTTTACATGAGTCATGCTAAGTCCAGGAAAAATCAATAATTTTGTCAGTCAGCTTAACCCACAATGGTGACTCACGTGGTAGCGTGCGCAGATTTATGACCTTGAATCCTATGTCAACATCTTGTTGATTTGAAATAAGGTATTTTAATTGTAGTGCAAAGGCACTACAAGCAGTATCATGCGTGACCTGATTTCTGATTAGTTAGAATAACTTGTTTATTCGACAATGTTACAACGTATTTTCAGAGCTAAGGGTTTTTCTCTTTTGCGCAGTAAGAGACTATATAATGCCAATATAACCACTGAATGGGCATTCTTTGCAGTTCTCCACAATATTAAGGTTATTGAGGAAGATTATTGTTGTTTGCAAAATCAGCTGGTGAAAATCTATTATCTACATAGTACATTTTGGATTTAAGTACTATTCTTCAAGGAACTTAACAATATTCTACATTCACAGGAGTTTACCTAGGATTAATAACATTTGGATTTAAAACAATGTTTCTTGTGGCATATCAACACATTAGTGGCTTCATTCGGAATACTTTGGATTAACTTCCGGATTATCAAATTTCAATAGGAAATTTAGGATTATTTAGGAATTTCCAAACCGTAACTTATTTTTAATTCTTTCACTTTGTTTGTTTTAAATATTTTATATTTTAGGAAATTAAATTTATATTTAGAAATTGTGAAAGCTTGTTTGAGTCGTTCTTTCTTTTGTTACTATTTCTAACCCCTAGACGTAACAGTAGGCATTCATTTTCGTACTTTTGCGAAAAATTGTATTTTCTTAGGTAGTAAAATTCGTGGATTTGGGAAGTGGTATTATTATTTCCAAAAGGCGATGATTGTTTGTTGGTTTTTAAATTCGTGGCTTGTGGCAACGAAAAAATTCACGAGATTTGATAGCCCAATTGTTTCATTTATATCAGAGAAGAAATAATATCAAATCTAAATTTGAGATTTTTTGAAAATGTTATTGAGATTGAGGTTTTGATGTTTATTTATTTATTTATTTATTTATTTATTTATTTATTTATTGTTCGAGCTGGGCTTCATTATAGGCATACATTTATTAAATTTCGGGTATTATTCGCAGCGATATATTTAATTTTCTCCATACCATTATGATACTCATCTACTGAGCTGACCTTTTTCACCTAGATAGTATCATTGCCGATGCAGCACGTAGCAAATTAACATGCCAAAATTTACAAAAAACACATGCTTAACGGTGTGTTGGTCATACATATCTGTTGAAAAAGATACGTTGACCTAACATAAATAGGTGCCCGAATGACCAATACAAATGTACTAAATTAGGAAACAAGTATTGCAGCGAAAGACTCAAAATCTGAGATAGGTTGTGTAGTTATGTGCAACAGATAGAATTGTAATGATTGCAGTCATCTTTCGATTAACCCAGTAGATTGTGAAGCAGGTTGCATAAATCCCGTCAACGTCTAGATCAAAAGAATATAGGGGTTAATTATGCAGAAAATAAAAGTCATGTGACTTTCAATTGATTTAATCGTGTATTAAAGCCTAACATATCACGCCTGCATATTCACCTGAAATCAACTGGTGTTGCTTAATCTTTGATGAATGACCTTCAGTTTGTTCAGAAATTTCAGTTACTTGGATAAGATCATATGATTCGAAACTGTATTTGTTTTAGAATTGGCTGATTATTTACATTGAATATTATTTTATATTAGTTACTTCAACTATGAAGGTCAACCCGACAAAGAAGGTCAACCCGACAAAACGGAATAAGGTAATGTCTTCACAGAGTAAATACATTTATGAAGTAGAAACTCATAGACATTCGAAATAGAGTTTGGCATATTTTCAGTAATTTGATGTCTTAGCAACGCAAAAACTCTTTGAAAATACGTCATATTAAAAAGCGATAGCAGTGATAGCAGCATGTCCATATCCTTAGACCCTTATACAAATCAAATCTGAGACTATTCTTAATAACAGTTACTTATTAATTGTATGATCAACAATAATAATTGTGGAAGAAAATCAATGACTGCTTTAGCCGACTAGGGTAATACAAAGTGTCACATTTGAATAATAGGGATATTGTAAGTTAATGAACATAGCAAAATAATTTTAAATAAACAGCATATATTTCGTTCAGTCCGAGGGCTGAGATGCGCGGTTTATATTTGGGATATTGTTTGTAAGTTTTTAAGTTCTAAAAAAATTTAAATATTTGTTTTTTCCCTGGCGACAGTGAGCATCTACTAAATCGTATAAACAGTCAATTACTGAAAATATTGCATTTAAACGAGAACAAAACTCCAAATTTGTAGTTTGCTTTCGAGGTCAAGACCAACCCAAATTTCATCATAAAATATCACACGATAAAACACTTGTAGAAGAACATATAAAATAAAATCACAATTTAATAATAGTGCTTATAAGTCCCTGTGATTCTCAATCAAAGTGAGTTTCGTTACCGGATTAAACTATTTAGAGAAAAGAATTAAAGTATAAAAATGTGTGGTAGGTAATGACTATAGATTTAAGATTAGTTATATTTGCAATACATTTGCTCACTTCCAGTTATACTGACTGTGGCACACACATACTAACATATACGGCAATGCAAGAAACAAAAGAGTGTGATTTTAATTTTTCTTTGTACCCTTTATTTATTGTCAAGTCTAGTGGTTGAAGTTGGTCTGTACATGAGACAGGCACAAACAAACGCGTGATTCCACTGTCGTTCAATTTAGTTAGCATCTTCTCACATTGATGGGCTCTAAACACATCAAATATTGCCACTGCCTGCTAATTGGGTTGAGCAAGGGACAGCCGATCAAGTATTTTGTTCACTTTATGGACAGTGGTTTAAGTAAGAGATCATACAGGTGTACTTTAATAACCGATTGACTTAGTGTTGTTGGCTGCATCGGCTTCCTTTGATGTTGAGCACTCAGACGAAAACACGGTGTAAGTGATTGATCTTGACATGTGTTTTAGTTGTGATCATAGAGGCGGTAGTATTGTTTTAGTGTTGTTGGCTGCGTCGGCTTCCACTGATGTTATTCACTTGGACAAAAACATGGTGTAAGTATTGAACTTGTCAAGTCTTTGATTTGTGCTCATACATGTGGTAGTAATGTTTTAAACATTTAAGTGACCACCGTTTGCGTCCGCATAGTTTTATTCTTTTCTATTCTTTATTTTGGGTCTTTGTAGAGGTTAAACCGCGAAATTAAACACTTACGAATATGCAAACTTTGACAGGTGCATCCACGAATATAAGTACCCACACAAATGTCTTCCTTTACAAAACCACGAAAATTGAGCCCCACGAAAATAAATGATACTACAAACACGTGTAAACGCTAATATTTTGTTACCAAATTACATTATTGACGTTGATTTATCAAATACTAGTAGGTTCCTTAATCTCTTGAAACGACACACAGTAAGAAACTGAGCGGGGGGGGGGGGGTCATCATACGTGTCTAATTTTTCGTTGGGTATTTAAATTCGTGGTTCGGGGTAACAACGAAATCCACGAAAATTCGTCCCCCACGTAAATTTCTGATACTACAGTAGTTTGCACATTATTAAACTCTTACATCGGTAAAATATAAACGGAAATACAATATATATTTCTTGCAAGACATTAAATGCTGCACATATTGTTGAATTTTGTTCAAAGCATTGCAAAAATGCATGAGTCTGTTTATTTTTCTTAAGGATTTCATTTATGTGGCAAGACAGTGTGCATCATTGAATAATTACACTCAGACATAGAGAAAGGCAATAACAGTTTAAACATTTCTTCGATAGATATTTTCGAAGGTGGACCTGTCTTGAAATTGACTAGTTTTTGCAGCAACATGCTATAAGTAATTATAAAAGTTGTCTAATGTTGCGTCTTAAATGATATTTGTTATGTTCTTTATTTCAAAAATTTAAAATGCATAAAACTTAGTCAAGAACAAATATCATGAACACCTCTCTCCCTCTCTCTTTCTCTCCCTCTTTCTCTCCCTCTCTCTCTCTCTCTCTCTCTCTCAGGTATGCACGTAAATTACAGGTGCAATACACAGATACACACACTAGATATATACACGTGATAACGCTCCAATGAATCATCACTATTTTGTACTACATAATACATTATTGTTTAATAATCATGTAATATGTGTACAGAGGCG